>CM062810.1:703873690-704159757 GCA_031772625.1 Pinus tabuliformis | reverse complement strand
GGCCATATCCTTCTTATAGTCAAGATACTCGATAAGATATGTCAGTTCAAGCGACAACTGTTATCACAAACTCCTTTTTAGACAATGCTCATCCAATAGGAATAACATCTTGACCTTCCAAACACCAAATTTAGAAGTTTTCTCAAGTCTATCTCAATTCTGAGACCTATTGTGACCATTTTTGTGAACTCAAATAAACTTGAGATTGGATCTAGAAATTTCCTTCTCCCTCCTGCTTGGCCTTCCTTTTGCTCTCTCACACTCCTTTAGGAATGCATAGATCTGCCTCTAGAAATCCTTCTCTGACTAATGTACTGTGTTCAATTTCTCTCTTACGCTACTCACTCTACCTTCTGGAAGTCCTTCTCTTGGAACTGGCACATGACATGTAACCTTTGCAACTTGAATTGACTAGTCTCACAAACTCACATTGGAAATTATTCACCTGCTTTGACCTCTGCAACTAGAATTATGGATCTCCTCCTAGAAAACTGGATCTAGAGAAACACTCTGAGTAATTTTGGAAATTCCTCTTAGTGTGCTTTTCTCCTCTCGCCCTGCGTAGATATGTAGCTGAAACCTTCATTGTAAAAATTTTGCGCCCAAATCTTCTTAATGAATCAACTTATTTGCTTCACCGAAATTGCTTCCCAAAAACACACTGCCTACGAGAATTCAACTCTAGGCTAATCAAAATTTTCTTGCACTCTGCCTCTAAAAATAAATTTTCCTGCCCAACTATTCACACTACTTGGCTTTCTTGCGTTGGTTTGAACCGTGAGTTTCAAATCTCCTTCTAAAATTGCACGATCTATTGATCTTTCGTCTTTGAGCCTAATATCTATCAATATGCTTTGATACCTGAAATGATGAAAATTCCTTGATTAAAATTACTAGATATTATTCTCCTAACTATTACAGTTTAATTGTTTATGACAATTAATGAATATTTCTCAATTGCAATCTTTAACATAAAATATGTTGCGGAAAATAAAATCAAGAATTGAGAAATTAGATGGACACCATAATAAAAATACACCAATTATTTTGGACTAACGTATGTGCAACAATGAGGGTAGGGTTTTTTTATTATCATGCAACAAATTCTAGGAGTACAATAATCTAGATGCTTAACTTGCATCCTCTGACACAAATACACTGACAAAAAAATCTAGAAGATTATTTTTCTCTCTGCAAATCCACTGGGCCTCCACTGGCTTGCTGTACTCCTCACCAGGAATGCGCATTGTTGGCCTATAACAATTCGTGTTGCCTGCTTGTTGGCTCTAGATGAGCCTCCCTTTGCGTCTAGAAAAAATGCTCTGCCTCCTGGATGATCTTTTTGGCCTTCGACAATTGAAACGAGCTCTCTCCCAATACTCGCACTTGGGTTACTGGTTTCTTGACCCTCTCTACGGAATAATTTTGGCTTTCCTTTTCTTGCCTCTTCAGCACTAGAAAACCACTGGGAAATTATCCAAAATCCTCCTCCTGAGTTATTTGATGCTCCCTCTCTCTAATGCTCTCTCTCTGGCTCCAACTTTCTCCCTCGTTGAATCACTACAACTGGGTAGCTCGATCTGCCAAGGTAACTTTCTCTCTATCTTGTCTTTCTCCATCATGTTACCACACAAACTAGCAATGGTCCTAGGAGGGGATCCTATAGAACAATACTAGGTCAATAGAAACAATGGAGCGATAGCCCACTGTCACCTCAACTGGAGACCTAGTATAAAGGGGAATCAATAGATGAATGGAACAATGAGAAGGAAATGAGTGATTCTTAAGGCCTATTCGCAAGAGAGATCAGAGACTCAATTATATGGCTTTCTTGCTCAAGAAGCAAGGTGATATGCTCTATAGGAAGGGCTAAGACGATCCTTGAGGCTAGAGTTTGGGAATATATCTTGTAAAGATGATTCCTAGGCCTGGAAATCCTTATGGAGAATTGGTATTTGTGTGATCTTTGTGGAATTGGTGTCAATAGGTTGTGGGACCACATGGGACCAAACAGAGCCAAAATTAGGTCAAAAGGGTATGGAGTTGATCACCCAATAAGGGGTTTGACCTAATTAAGGAGGAGAAGAGGATCAAAGGAGAAATTTTCTTTGAGACTTGAATCCAATGATCCTAACGAGGGAAACTAGCCAAAAGAAAATAAGGCAAGAAATGGCCTTTAAGGTAGGGCTTGCTATATCTTGAAATTCCAATGTCAAATTTTCATTCAAATTTGGAGGGCCTCCATAGCATCCTAAATCTGAAACGATTGCCCAAACGAATTGGGCTACGTGTGGTTATTAGCACGTATAGCACAATTGTGTTATTTAAAGACAATGTAACGGCCCATTGGCAAGAGGGGCAGGGCACTCGGCCCCAGCCCTTGGTTACACGACCTAGGAGACTAGAGACATTGATGAGGCGGGGTTGTTAAGCCCTAGCCCCGATCCTATCGGCGGTAATATGGCCAACACCACAACCATTTGTATATTATATATCAGAACACCTCCAAGTGTAAAGGAAAACGTACCTTCAGAATTTGTGTTCCAATCCACAAAAGGAAACTTCCTTGAACTTCGACGCCTCTACCTCCCAAGACTGAGTGTAGTATATCTGGAGAATGCACAATCCAACCATCGCAGCCATAGCGCAATATAGTAATATGGACACTGGAGAAAATTCAAATATTGATGGCAAGATTAACGTCGGAGAGGGTCTGTCGTGGAAATAAGCCACCCAAGAGATACCATGCACCAGTAAAACAGAAATTCGCACCTGCAATGAGCAGAATACCACTCCAATATCATCATTCTAGAGCCAAAATATAAACTAGTGCCTCAGTGATAACATATCGGCCATCTATACACAGTCGCAAGCCTATAATTCATATAGCAATTTCCGCACACGCACCAGCCTGAGAAAGTTTAACGAAAGAGTCTAGCAACAACAGCAACCCTACATCCCAAACACCGCCACCATCTATGACAGTATCTAATACGGAAATCTTTGAATGGTGGTGAGATATTAAAAGATGAAAGCCATTTCGTCTAAAGAGATGTTATCATCTGAAAATGAAAGATAAGGCCTAACACTTGTTTTTTATTATAAAAATATCGAATTCCATATACATATTAGATATGTGTTTTTCATAAGTTTTCATAAGTTTTGATCCCTTTTTCCGTTAGGAAATTATCAAATTCCAAAATCAACATAAGAAAATAATTAAAATCAATATTCTCCCCATATTTTAAATATAATTAAAATAATAAAAAAAATATTGAAAACTTATAAGTTAGGGTTTTTACATAAATATATTTATTTTGTAATTGAGTGTGAAGTAAAAGGTTTTTTTTTTTTAGGAAAAAACTATCGTATAAAAAGGAATATTTTTGCTCACACTAGGTTTCATAAAATAGACCCTCTCAATTAGTATATTTGGATTGAAATGTCTAACATTAATTTGATTTATATGCAATTTGTTATTTCATCAACTCTGCTTTTACATGAAAAGCAATCTAGATGGAATTGCCTTTATAATACCCAAAACAAAATGTTCACTCGTTTTGTTAGAAACATTGATGCTACAATTACAATTACCCAAGTTATTTTTATAAGTAATGATTCCAACCCTAATTTTGTGAGTAGATGAAGACATTCTTTTAGTTAGTAGATACAAAAAAAACCTAGAAACCGAGAATTTATTTGACACTAAGTCAAGTTTTGTAATTCTCAAGGCCTAATAACTTGCATGGCGTAATTAAGTAACCAAATTCTAACCACATGATTTATGTTCATGCGCTTTAAGTAGTGTCGTGGATTATGTGATATTTGATATCTTTGTTTCCAACCAAATAGTAAATTTTGACCTCTTAAATGACCATGAGCTTGACTTTGATCATAGACCTTTAACCTTAACTCTAAATTTTGCCATGCATAAAAGCCCCATGCAAGAGAATTGTGAGAGTCAAAAGCACCTACTTTTTGACAAAAGTAAAATTGATCTTTTCTTAAAGGATTTAAATAGGGATTTACACCTCTTAACTTATAAGGATAACATCAAAGACCTCTATCATAAATTTACCACAATCCTCAAATTTTATTAACATGTTCTCTGCTAAGGTGTCATAAACAAATAATAATAGAAATATTGACCCTTGGTACAATAATTATTGAAAAATTGCTAAAAAAGCAATTAGGCCCTCTAATGAATCTTTAAAGCTTGATAAGATAAACATGTACAAATCTCTTTAGTAAAAGGAACAATAGAAGAAAGCAAGAGCAGGTGTTGCACCTATCTAAATGAGTCTAGAAATTTTTAGAGGAATTTCTAATTTGTAAAACTAAAGAAAATAATCTCATTCTCTTGAATAGTTGGAATTCCTATCTAAAAAAAAATTATGAAGCCCCTAGTGCCGTTTGAAACCATTTTGAATGCCCCTATAGAGGATGATTTATTTTTTATTTTATTTTATTTTATGGAAGACATTGAGTTTCAGGTTAAGCAGCTTGAAACTAAGAAAGCTAAGGTCATTGAAGGCTACCAAATTGAAAATTTTTAATAGGAGGGCCTATTCTTATCTCTCACATACAAGATCTTCAATTTAATGGTGAAGCAAGGCTTCCAAAGTCTTGGATGCATAGCCTCATTGTGCCTATCTTTAAAAGTGAGGATAAAAAGCATTCTCACTAATTATAGGACCATTATGATTAACCCCACATTTTAGCCAAGTTGTAAGAAATTATTTTGGGAAAGAACTAGATTAGATGGTGGCTAGAAAGCCATGAAAAAGAGCTAAAGGCAATGTTACATTTAGGAGATATCATTCAATTGTGGATTACCTTGTACTCTTAGGATCATTATGGATGAATGTTGCAATAATGAAAGTGATTCTTATGTTGTTTCATTGACTTTAAAAGGTTTTTGACATCATTTCTATGACAAACTTATGGAAAATGCGGAAGAGATAATGTTTCCTCTCGAGTTGAGGTTTTCTATGACAAGGTTGTATGAGAATATTATTGTTAAGTTTAAGATCAATGAAGGTTACTTCAAAGAAATTAACTACAATATCATAGTTAAGCAAGGGTGCCCCTTGTCCCCTACCCTTTTTGGCATATATATTAATAAGTTAGAAGAATGTTTGGAAGATGCAGGTTGTGTTGGCCCCATGCTCTAGTATAGTCATAACTCTTCTCCTTTACGCTAACATTCTTGTTCTTTTGGTGACAACCATTATGATCTTGGAAAGCAATTAAGAATCCTCTAAGATTTATATTCCAAGATGATTATGACTATTAATTCTAACAAAACAGAAGCCATGATAATCAAATCCAAAAAGATCACATATGATACTTTCATATATTATGACACCAACTTATAGGAAGTTATTTCATGCTGATATCTTGGAATTGATATCCATCACAAGCTCAATTGGAATTATAGCATTGAGAAAAGAACAAAATCTCAAGATTAAAGGGAATACCCCCTATCGTATCCTCTTCATTGAAGCTAGTCTTTTCCCCATTGAAAACATGGCTATGACTAGATATCTTACATATAAGAAGAAGTTAAACAACATGGTTTGAAAAAGGTTTCCAAAAATTGCTTTTAATTCTAGCCAAAACCACCACTTTCACACAAAGATGCCTAATCTTGGCTAGGTCATTGTGGGATAAAGGAAGTGATAATTTTGCAAAATAAGGATAATATCATAAATATTATTACATCAAAATTTAAGTATAAATTATGCGCTGATAAGGGGGGGGGGACTAAGGTATTATAAGGAGGCAATCAACCCAAATCTAAAAAAAAAAGTCCCTATATTGACTAGTATGCTTTAATACCACCTATCATGGATCAATATTGTCTTGCCATAATGATAAGGGTTGAACAATTTATGCCTACAACAACCAGGCTACGTCTCTTCACTTAAACTTTGCACTTAACCATGCCTTAATCTAATATTTTAGAAATGAAACTAAGTTGAACACAACAAAGTTCTTATAACAATAGGCACATGTCCAACCTTGGCATTAAAGCATCCCATAAATATTCAACAATATTTAACTAAAAATAATGGATCACAAGGAACGCAAGTGTATGAGTGCACCCAAAGTAGATTTCTTATCACATAAAGATTGTTAGAGAAATACAAATTTTTTTTTTTGACCAATTTCCTATAACTCTTTTATAAAATACAAGCATCCAAAACACAAATTCCTTTAACACTTCTTAATTCAACCCTTAAAAAATTCATAAGCTTACCTCTTATAAATCCTATCTTTTTAATACTTCAACCCCTAAAAAATTTATAGACTTACCTCCTATAAATCCTATCTTTTTAATACTGCACTTAGCCAATAATAAAAAATTCATAAGCTTACCTCTTATAAGTCCTCTCTTTTTTACTTCACTTAGCCAACAATCAAGTATTTCATTGTGCCAACCTTACATGGTCACCTTAGTATTTACACAATGGTTAAACTCCTTGCTTACCCTTGAATGACAAAACTTAAACGACTTTGCGAGAGGCATCCTTTTTATATAGTGCAGGGGATTTGTCATTTCTATTTCTCTAAAGTACCTTGCCACTCTATATTCAACCTAGATCCAATCTAATGTGTAATCCATCCATCAACTTAAGTAAATCTCACCCCTTGGGTCCGCACATCTAGCTTGTGCACCAAAGGTGTCTCAATCTTGCATAAAGGCAATTCTAGAATAATTTACAATTGTCTAGTGTTCAAACACATGTTGTGTAGCCTTGCCTCCTTTACACCTACCTCAACTAATTAGGCGGGGCTTTCTATTCCTATTTATTGATAAAGATCTTACGATCTCTTTTTTTTAATTTTCAAAATTATTTTTAGATTTCTAGATGATGGTGAAATACCCACTCAAAACTTAGAAAATATTAAAAACTTTACCATAAATTTATTTCAAATAGCTTATCTTTAAAACGTAAACTATTACAAAATTTGATATAATTTATATATTAAAAAATTTACCATAAATTTATGCTTTAAAAATAAACTATTAAACAATTTGAATAAATTGAATAAATTTATATTTTAATTGAAGATGCAATGGGGGCTAGGGTTACACAGGTTTTCGACTCTTCACGCTGCCGCCAAGGTTCATGCCTCTAACTGAAACCTGGTGCTCACGCCTTGATGTGGAGAAAGGATATAAGGCTATCATGTGTGTAAATTTTGGCTTCAACCACTGACGTTCAATGCAGGGATGCTTCTCTCAGTAGCACTGTGTTCGATCGAACCTTAGAGGGAGTTTGCCGGCGGATTTTCTGTGGTATATCTCCCTGACTCGCACTATATTTAATCACGTTTTTGATAAAAGTGTGTGGCGGTTATGTACAAAAGAATGGGTGCTTTTATCAGTGGGTCTTCTTCCGGCCCTTGTCCCCTTTTTCTTCCTGCCGCTTGTATGCTTTGTATTGAACACTGCATAGGGGCGACTCAGCTTCATGTGCACCTTCTAAAGGACTCGTGAAGGGGCTCCTCTCTTTCTGTCTCGGTCCAAGACTCCATATCCAGTGACAAAGAATACTTTGAAGTTTTTTTTTCACATTTTTATTAAAAATACTAGAGGGTAGAGGGAAGATCTCATTATTGCTTTTGCTCAAAGGATTTTCTATAGGCTAATTTGAAAAAGTTTAGGATCTAGATCATGCTCTAAATGAAGGGTCTTGGGTCTGCAGTAGAGTAGGGCTATTCATCAAGCTTAGGGCTATTTATTACGACATATATTTTTGTTCAAAGGATTTTTTCCATAGTCCAATTTAGGATCTAGATTATGTTCTAAATGAAGGGTCTTCGTTCTGCAGTAGAATAGGGTTATTCATCATGCCTAGGGCTATTCATCATGCCATGATTCCCTGAGTTTAATTCTAACACTTTGGTGATCTCTAACATGTCGATTTGGATGAGACTTCCAAACCTCCGCCTTCTTTTATGGCCTCATAAATTACTTGAAGATATAGGAAAAGTTGTGGGAAAATTAAAAAAAAATGGATTTGGAAAGAACAAACAACCGTCTCTTTAGATTGATCTATTGTTCTTAGCAAAGGGCTCCCAGATCATATAAATTTGAAACAATAACTTTTGCTGGTCACAAGTTCTTGATTATAAGAAAACAACATTTTGATGCCGTGTATGCTTACAAACAGGGCATTTTGTGTAAAAAAGAAGAATCCTAAGAAGAAGAGGCAACCTAATAGAGCAAACAAATGGTAGTTCTTGTAGCATCATCCTTTTCCACTAAAGAAGAAGATATCAAAGAAAGACGAATGGTAGTTCTCATAGCATCATCCTTTTCCAAATGAAGAAGAAGATATGAAAGAAAGTCAACCTGAAAAGTGTTACGTCCCAACAGGGAGACTCTTGACCTAAAGACTCTCTGACATTGGATAGAATTGGGGGCACAAAAAGAGTTCGTGTTTGAGAGAGCTTGAATTTTGAAAAAGAAGTTCTGCATGTGACACAAGAATTGGCTTCAGTTCTTATGGAACCAAATTTGGATGATGGGCAAAAACTACAAAGAAAGAAAAAGAAAAAAGAAAAAAGAAAAAAAAACACTTCTTGTTAGGCTTACTTTTCTTTGCTCTTTTGTCTCATACTTTGTGGTTCTCAATCATTAATTTTTTTTTTCATAGTTCTTTAATTTCTACTTGTATTTTCTGATTTTACATGCATACACTATATATATTATAGGTTTAGGAAATATAATTTTTATACCATTAATAAAAGTTTGTTTTTTTTTTAAAAGAAACAAAATTATATATTTACGATTATAATAAATTTAACTCGTAATCAATTTTATATTTTGAAATTTGAAATGACAGCAGTCACCTGAACTCTATTTAAAAAATAGATCTTAATTGTTACCATGTCCAAATAAAAGCTGCACTCAATTTAGAATTTCTGAAGCAGCGCATCAAAAGCCAACAAACAAGCAAAGCCTACAACAAGAACATTCACATGTATGATATCAATTTTAGGAGGTTATAAAACAACCCACAAAAATTGGACAATCGACCTACAATACAATACAATTAATCCGAAACCCACCGAAAATTTGACAATCGACCTACAATAGAATACAATTAATCCGAGACCATTCACAGTTGAACGCCTCACATGCGTGCTCGATAAGCATCCAATGTTGAGCATCTAACCGTCAAACGTTGAATGCGGAATCGATAAATATGTAGCACCAAGATTTCCATAAAACAGCTGCGCATCCTCATCAAGCCTACAAAGTGACGACATCGATAAATATCAAACACCAAGATTTCGTTAAAACAGCTGCGCATCCTCCATCAAGCCTACAAAATGGAGATTTTGTGAAGATAGCGTGCTATAGAAAATCACAGATGATGTGTTTCTCCAGAGGACATACGCTCATTGCGTAAAGCAATGATATAATCTTGATCGTCAGATTAAAGTATCGACCACTAATCTGAGCCGTCAATTTCTTCGCAAATCTCCTTAAATTGCAGGGTTAGGGCCTTCCAAACCCTCGTTCATTTAATTATTGGGTAGACGATGTTTAGGTTTGAATCTTGGTGTTTGCTGATGTTAAGCAGTTAATTTGTTTGTTTAGAGTGCGGGACTGACTTTCCGGTTAATTTTTCTTGGCTATTGGACTGCAGGGCGCAGAACCAGGTCTGATTGAGGCCCTTTTCCATACGAGCAAGGTTTATGATGTGATAATCCAGAACTAAATATCTGTCAGAGACTACTACCATTTTTTGAAGCGGTTTATTTAATGGAGGCATCAGATTTCATCTCCTTTTCAAACCGGTGAAGATGATTAGCGAGCGTTCTCATACTATAATCTTGGACATTTATTTTTCGAGATCTCGAAATTGGAAGGGTAAAACTATGGAAAATTATGTACAGTAGATCTAAAATAGCGGGAATTCGATTCGATTTTGTATTTTCGTTCTTTAAGAAGTTTTTGTTCAGAAGTGAAAGGTAACGTACGAATGTAAAATCCAGTAGCCGTTAAAGCTTTCTTAGGATTTTGATATGGTGTTGCCTTTGCGGGTGCGCTTGCAGCCAGGCCATCTTATTAATAAAACGATTTTATTTTGGGTTTTAGGGGAAGGGATAACCTTCCCAGTCGTCCGAGCCGGTTCTGGTCCGACGTTTTTGTCGCTTCGTGTTTACTGCGTGTTTGTGTTGGAATCTTTGATTGATTGTTTGGTGTGGCTAACTGTCAATCCCGTTTCGAAAAGTCTCTGTCGCGACACGCCGAGACAGTTCTATCAGGTATGGAAAATCTCACAACACACTCAGGGAATTCCACACTACACGGAATTTTATCAGGTACGCAATCGAAATAAACTGAACTGTGCATTTATTTGTTATATTTTTTTTGAAATTTGACGGGCTTCACTACTAAAATATTTTATTTTATTTATTTTAATTTTAAATTTATAACATAGGTTAAGCCGCTCATAATGATCGGATCTTTATCAACTAATCTTAAGATTAATTTTTAAGTAAATTATTAATTTTTTAAAAATAGTATCTCGATTTGTTGAAATCGCTGGAGAATCAGGATGCACATTCATGAAATTTATGACGAAGGATTCATTATTTATTCAATTTAATTTTTCATTTTATTTATTTTAATTTTAAACTTAAAAGATATGTTCTTAATAATTAAGCCACTCATAATGATCGGATCTTTATCAACTAATCTTAAGATTAATTTTTAAGTAAATTATTAAATTTTTAAAAATAGTATCTCGATTTGTTGAAATCGCTGTAGAATCACGATGCACATTCATGAAATTTATGACGAAGGATTCATTATTTATTCAATTTAATTTTTCGAAACATATCATATTTTTTTGTAGGATAAAGATGAAATCGTTTAAATTATGATAATTTCAAGCAGATTGAAAGGTTAATTATTGTTATGTGCTTGTTTACATTGAGGTTGGTAAATTTTGCAGAGCCGTTTTGGAAGACATTACAATCAATAATATTATTGAACTGTTGGATGAAAATTTTCACAGACAGACTTTCATACAATGATTTTCACAAAAACTACTTGTCACCCGGAACATTTTTCCACGAGATCGCTAGTTGAACGGACTTGATTTATATTGTTATCGAATGACTAATCCATGATATCTGTCTATGGAAATATATCAGGCCTTTCATAATATAAAGATAAATGTTCTCACAATTCATGCTATGTTTAAAGCTGTAAAAACTATGATGATTTAAGCCAGTTCACAAGGTAGAACTTGTTGTTAGCTTCCCGTTTAAACTTAAGGGGTAATTTCTTTGATGTTGGTAAAATTTGTTGATGCATCTTTTGGAATACATTTTTCTCGGTTTCAGTATTATTAAGTTATTAATATTATACTAAACTATAAGATGATAAGGCTATTTGTACAACGAATTTCACAATATTCACTTATCAGCCAAAGCGTTTGTCATGGCGACCAATTTCATAACAATTCTGTGAAGCAATGCTCATTGCAATACATATTTCCTAGCCTTTCCTTTCAACTTATTATTTTTATCTATTCATCTAAATTAGTGTTGTATGTGTAATTTCAAATATAAAGAGAATAAATTTTAACAGAGATACCCACAACAAAAAATTCTCCTATATTAATTTGATTTGATGTCTAGTTTGATAGTAAATTATTATTATAATTGAGATTGTTTCAAATGTATTCTTCAACGCTGTTTCTATTCTATTCTTCCACGCTGATCATTGAAAGAAAACTCGGAAATATTAAAACACCATCATGGGCTTCTGCAGCAAGAGGAGGTTGAATAATTAAAAGGGCATCTTGGGGGATTATTATTGACAGTGTCTTTGAGAAGCTTCAGTTGCAGGGCAGCAGCATTTCAGAAAGTGCGTAAATGAGAGGTGAAACAGAGCTCAAATTCTGGAACTTCGGGATCACGAAGCCGCAAAATTTTCAAGTGTCAGATAATTGACACTGGTTGAGCAGTCAGATAGTTTGGGCAATTTCGAGGGATACAAAAACAACTCATAAAAGGAAAGTGAAAGGCACAGAAGATGGAGTCTCAAGGTATTAGTTCAATACCATATACCTATTTTGTCAAAGCACATGTTGCGGGAAGGTTACAAAGCAATTTATGGAGAGGTTATAGTTTACAGGTTTAAACTCGGATAGTTAATAGTTGTTATTGTAATTTGTGGTTGAATGGTCAATCTCCCTCTCTGTATATTCAAGGAAAAAAGGAAAGATCCCAGGAAACCTATCTTCGAAAAAGTAAAACCCAAAATCTCAAAATTTAAACCACAAAGCTCTACTAAGAAATGTATTGTCTGCTTCTGGCAACAATTTTTTTAAGTAGAAAGAAAACAGAGCTTCTTCATTAAAGTAAAAGAAGTTACATAATTTAGGAGCAAGGCAAAAAACGAGATGCATTTATAACCAGACAAAAAAGACACAGAGGAAAAAAAACAAACAAACAAAACAAAATAGTATCAAAGAGGACCAAGCAGAACCGCAAAACACCATAAAATCAACACGCAGCAACTTAGTCGAGCCCAGTCAGGAAAGAAAAAAGATCCATGAGTCCGATCAACCGAAGAAATCAGAGTTCAAAGGAGCCCAAATGGAAAATGTACCCATCAACCAAGACTTCAAAAAAACATTCTGCCAGGAGGAAGAGAAATCACACGCTTAGACAGAGCATCCGCTTCCACATTTTGCTTATGTAAAGGTGGAGGAAAGATATGTCATTAAAAGAAGAGCGAAGAATAGTAATGTATGTCATCCAAATAGTGAAGCAGTGTAACCACTAGAGTATTCCACTCCAACAACTAACCATTGACAATTTTTAAATCAGCGACGATCTTTGTGGAGTCAATGGCCAGCGAGACAACGCTCTGAAATAATCCCTACGACCTCTGCCCGACAATTTGTGCCGCCACCGCCGTTCCAAAAAACGAAATTCCTTGCTAGGATAGAGGTTAATGAGGGCCCCACATCCGCAATTACCATCCGCAGAGGCCCATCAAAGAAGCCAAAAGGATAATGAGACCCCAACTCTTGAAATTGAACAGAACGCCGAGGAGACTGGGGGCGAGGGGCGAATCTCAAGGAAACAAAAAATATAACTTTTTATTTTTTTAGTTTTCTTATCAAAGAAGCCAAAAAGATATTAAGACCCCAACGGCTGAAATTGAACAGAATGCCGAGGAGACTTGGGGGCCAGGTGCGAATCTCAGGGGAGAGAGAGAATGAAAAACCATGAAAATGATAAAATCTGTCTAATTCATGTACTGTTTGGTGACAGTTTTGAAGGAATAAAAAACAACGCTAAAATGGAATTTGAGTTATGTTAGAAATTTGTTATGGGAGTATATGAGCAAATCACACAACATATATTTGTTTGCAGGTTGAAATACATGAATTAAATGAAATTATGAGTGGGAGTACAAACTTCCCATTCCGATACTCATCAGGTAATGAACAACAAAGAAGCATTTAATACAGACTTTTATGGTCACTTTTATTCCGCAACTGGTATTTGTACTCCGCAAGCTCAGAAAACTATTATTTTTGTACAATCACCCATCTTATGTTTTAATGCTTTCACTTGTCATGAATTAATATATTAAAATTGTATGTTTGAATACATAGGTAAGCACTAAAGATTTTTTTCCAAGTTGTGGAAACAAACTTGAGTGGTAAGGAGCGAAAATCACGAAGCCATTTTTTGGTGGGCACGTAAAAGCCTTTTTTTTCAAGTTGTGGAAGCAAGGTTGAGAGGAAGCGATTTTTTGGTGGGCACGTAAAAGGTTTTTCTTTTAAGTTGTGGAAACGAGGTTGAGAGGGAGCGAAAATCATGAAGGAATTTTTTGGTGCGTAGGTAGAAACAATAAGTGCTAGGTTTTAAGTCTATTAGTGCCCAACAACTAGTGAAGTGTAAATTTTTGTAAGAATGTTTAGTAAAATCATGAGAATTCTATATTTCATGAGAATATATTTTCTTGTATTTGAAATCATAATCAAAAGTATTGTATATAATCAAGTGCTAGGTTTTAAGTTTATTAGTGCCCAACAACTAGTGAAGTGTAAGAATGTTTAGTAAAATTATGAGAATTCTATATTTCATGAGAATATATTTTTTTGTATTTGAAATCATAATCAAAAGTATTGTATATTTTGTTGAGTTGTTTTTAGTTTTTAACTCACAACCACTCTGTTTTTGCCCTGCTTAAATTTTCTTAGAGTAAGTGTAAGTTTTTACCAGGAATTGAAAGTTGTTTTGAAGGCGGATTTTCTGGAGTATATTTAACGATCAAATATGGCAACATCAAGCACAAGCTTGACGAACCCTCAAATACCTTAGTTTAATGGAAAAATTTGTGATTATTGGGCTATTACAATGAAGGTCTTATTTTCTTCTCAAGTTATTAGGGATTTACAACATAAAATGCTTTGTCACAAGCAAAAAAGGATTTGTTAAGGGACAAGTCTCAATTGGTTAAGGTAGAGGCAGAAGAAGGTCAATTGCTAGAGGAAGAAGAAGAAGCCCACGCATAGGTGGAAGAGGCCACACTTCAAACTCAAGTGGAAGGAACAACATTCAAAATCCAAGTCAAGGTGCAAGCCAAAATCAAGCACAAGGTCAGAGGTATGATAAATCTCAAGTTCATTGTCATTATTGTAAAATCTATGGCCATTATGCAAATGAATGCAAAAAGAAGCAACATGATCTAAGTAACAGACAAAATGCAAATTCCACAAAGGAAAATTAGAACCAAGATAGCGTGTGTTTTAGCTTGTAATGTAGCACAATAAAAACAAAGAGATGTATGGTTTCTAGATTCAAGATGTAGCAACCACATGACAGGGAACATAGAAATGGAATTAGGGACTGATAACAAAGTCTTTGTCATTGGCAAAGGAAGAGTCAACATTCTAACAAAGGAGGAGGGGGAGGAGTACATTTCAAATGTCTATTTTATCCCGAGTTTGAAGCATAACCTCATAAGTACTTGACAACTCATGCAAAATGGCTACAATTATTTTTTAAAAAATGGAGAGTGCACAATTTTGGATAAGTCTCCAAGCAAAAAATTGATTGCAAAAGTTCAGATGACAAGTAATAGAATGTTTCCTCTAAAAGTAACACTGGTTTTGAAGGATGAAAGTGTGCAAACACAATTTTCAATGAATTCACAAGGAGATGAAAGAAAATTCGAGGTTGTCACACAAACAAATTTTCAAGCAGAGGTCAAAAATGAAAACTGGTTATGGCATTTGATATTTGGTTATCTTAATTTTGGAGGTTTGAATTTGCTTCATAGGAAAGACATGTTGAAGGGATTGCCACTCATAGAAAAAACAAACAGATTATGTGAAGGATGCATCTTGGGCAAACAACATAGAGAGACATTTCCAGCAGGAAAGTCAATAAGGGAAAAATGACCCTTGGAAATTGTCCATTCATATTTATGTGGACCAATACAGACACCATTAAGTGGTGGCAACTATTATTTTTTTACTTTTATAGATGACTATACAAGGAAGACATGGGTCTACTTCTTAAGGTAGAAGAGTGAAGTGTTTGAGTGCTTTCGCCAATGCAAACCTCTTGTTGAGAAGCAAAGTGGACACTGCATAAAAGTTTTGAGGACTGACAAAGGTGGAGAATACATCTCAAACGACTTCAATTTTGCAGGGAGCATGGAATTCACAAGCACTTTACAAGGTATACATCTAAGCAAAATGGTGTTGTGGAAAGAAAAATAAGACCATTATGGAAATGGCAAGCAATATGTTGAAAGAAAAGCATTTTCCAAACGACAAGTGGGTTGAAGTTGTCGTTTGTGCAACATATATTATAAACATGTGTCAAACTAAAGGTGTAAAGAATATAGTTCATGAAGAGGCATGGACTAGAAAGAAGTATAGTATCACTCTTATGAGAGTGTCTAGATGTGTGGTTTATGCACATGTCCTAGATGAATTAAGGAAGAAGTTGGACAACAAGGGGGGGGAAATGCATATTTTTTGGATATAGTGATTAATCCAAGGCATACAAGCTCTATAATCTATTAACCAGGAAGGTCATAAATAACAAAGATGTGCGGTTTATAGAAGATGAAGCATGGGATGGAAGTTTGGAAAAGATAATCAATGTGAAAACATGCATACCACAGGAAGACAGAGGAATTGACCACAACAAGTAATTCCTCAATGGTGAATCCTCCTACACCTATCAATCTCAACAAAGAAATCAACAAGTGACATTGTCAACAATAATAGGGTAGAAATTCCGCAAGCATAAGAAGACAAAAATTCATAAATTTAAGTGAAATTTATTAGCAGAATGAAGTTGACAGTAGTGCAGGTTTGAATTGTTTATTTGCATTATTTTTCCATGTAGATAACCCAATCCATTTTGAGGATGTAGTAAAAGAAGAAAAATGGATTGCAACAATGGTTGAAGAAATAGAAATAATAGAAAAGAAGGATACATGGATTACAATGTGTTACTGCACAACAACCCGTAGAGTGTAAATATCCATAACAACTCTTAGTTTTACTTTCTTAGAGCAACCTCTATATTTCATGCAAATCTATTTTCTTTGTATTTGAAATCATAATCAAAAGTATATTTTGTTGTATTATCTATCCTAAAAATTTGACATCTAGTTTTTACCATTCAACCACTCTGTTTTTGCCCTGGTTTCACTATGCTTAAATTTTCTTGAATTTTATTTTTAACTTTGTTTTATTTTGTTGTGCAAGTCAAATTGTGTGAAAAACCCTTACGAAGACGAACACCACTTTGGGTGCAAGAAGATTGGGACAGGCAGTTAAAAAAAAACTGTTTATTCTTTATTTTGTACATAGACAGAGAGAATGGCAGATTCTGAATGTGAGAGATATATATTCTTGTGAAATAAGATGGTGATTTGCCGCGTAGTGATTTGGTTCTCTAATGTTAGTTAGATTAGTTTATGTGTTTTCTGCATTTCCATTGTTGCGAGTCACAGAAGCATCGGAAAAACTGGTCCCCAGGGCCTCTGCCTGTTGTCGTGTACATTGAGCTTGATCGTTATTTACCGAAAGTTAGAAGTTACTTTGTATATGGCCATTAAATAAGGCAGCTACATTGTTTTAATTAAATGTGATCAATTGTGCTTAAGTTTTATGAATACCCAGGTATCATGCGCTTAGATATGCTAGAGGTAATATCTAACACCTATTATGGTCGTTGTTTCTATTTTGTGGGTTTTAATTTTATTTGCAAATTTTGGGAATCAATAGCTTACATTTCTCTGTACTCAGGAAGTTGATTGTTCTCCCTGGTTTTGGCACCTTTGTCACCAATGTGACATCTGTTGTCCAAGAAAATTATTCAGTCACTTGATGCACTCCACCGGCTTGGATGGAAGAGTGGACCATTATACAAGTTGGGTTGCAATAACTGTCTTATGTTTCTCTGTCAAGAAGTTAATGGCCTTACATGTTTCTTTGCCCTAAGGAAGTTCATGGCCGTGGTTGGCTGATGGCCAAGTTAATGGCCTTAAAGTCCATGGCCCTGGTTGGTTGATGGCCGTAAGGATTATTGAATTTCAAAATTAATTAAAAAATTATATAATATAAATATAATAAAAATAATAAGAAATTATAAATATAATTAAAACAATTACATATAATATAACATTTTTGCATTGAAACAAAGTCTCTCACATATATAGATTTAAAAGAAAAAATATTGAAACTTTGAAAAGAAAAAAGAAAAAAAATGGAAGGAATAGCCTCTTTTATAGAAAAATATTTTTCTTTGCACTTGACTTTATAATATAAACTTTCTCAATTCCAAAAATTTGTAATATTAATGCTAAGAGGATTTATAGCAACAATCTAAACAAAAATTTGTTCTTGTTATATCTTCCAATAGATATTCACACTTGGTTAAGTTTTTGTAGTAAGATCTAATCATTTGCAATGGCATAATAAAGTGGCCAAATTCCCACCAGATTTATTGGATTCATGGGATTGGCAATAATATATTGCATGATATCTGATATTCTTGATTTCAACCAAATAGTAGATTTTGACCTCTTAAATGACAATGAGCATGACTCTAATACATATCTTTAAATTTAGCTCTAAACATTTCCATGGAAAAAAGTTATATGCTAAAGAATTGTGATTATCAAATGCACCTACTTTTTGATAGAAGTAAAATGATTTTTTTTCTTAAAAGATTTAAATGAAGATTTACACCTTTAATGACAATAAATGTATATTATAATTTTACCTACTTTTGATAGAAGTAAAAATGATTTTTTCTTAAAGGATTTAAATAGATATTTACACCTTTTAACTTATAATGATAAAAATGCATATTAAAATTTTATTACAACTCTTTGTGCTTCCATTAACAAGTCCTCTACTTAGGTGTCAATAAAAAGAGTAATGGTTCAACCAACCCTTGGTATAATAATGATTGTAAAATTGCTAGAAAAGAAATTAGGAATGCCCCTCACAAATATTTAAAGCTTGATCACTTAAATAGGTACAAAGTTATTAAAATGAAGAAAATGAAAGCAATAATAGCTATTGCACCTATCTAAATCAAATCATGGGAAGTTTTGAAGAAATTTCTAATTTGTAAAACTAAAAAGAATAATTTGATTCTGTGGAGGAACTAGAATTCCTACTTTAAAAAATTGTATGATTCCCTTAATGGCATGGACACCATTTTGAATGCCCCTATAGAGGATGAATTATTTCCTATGTAAAACATCAAGTTTGGGGTTAAGTGGCTCGCAACAGGGAAAGCTAAGGACATTGAAGGCTACCAAGTTGAAATTTTCAAAATAGTAGAGCTTGTCATAATCCCCTCACTGCATAAGCCCTTTAATTTAGCAATGCTTCCCTAAGCATTGGATGCAGGGTCTCATTGTACCTATCTTTAAAAGCAAGGATAAAAGCATTCCCTCTAATTGTAGAATAGTTACCCACCAAAATAAGTAACCCCTAGGAGAAATTTTTTCTCCTCATTTGAAGTCATTTACCCAGTAGCACCATGATGGTCAACACATAGCATTATGCCAGAGTTCTCCACCCATTTCTTTAGGAAAATATTTCTCTTAATAGGTATTCTTCTTGAAGGAAGGTGGGTCATTTTTTGGCTTGTACTCTAACCATTTTTACAATCATGTGATTTCATCTAATGTTATGGGCATATTGATATGGATCACTTAGCAAATTGGATGATTGATGGATCTTTGATTATATCCTTCTTATTACACTTCACTTGCGAGGTTCATCCCTTTTTTTTTTTGAACCATGGTGAGTTGAAAACTCATTGGAGCCACTATAACAAGAAGAGTATATCTAACAGCACGTAAGCTAGATATGTCATTAAAAGGAGCGAAGAATAGTAAACTAAACATTCCACTCCAACAACTAAACATTGACAATTTTTAAATCAGCGACGATCTTTGTGGAGTCAATGGCCAGCGAGACAACGCTCTGAAATAATCCCTACGACCTCTGCCCGACAATTTGTGCCGCCACCGCCGTTCCAAAAAAACGAAATTCCCTGCTAGGATAGAGGTTAATGAGGGCCCCACATCCGCAATTACCATCCGCAGAGGCCCATCAAAGAAGCCAAAAGGATAATGAGACCCCAACTCTTGAAATTGAACAGAACGCCGAGGAGACTGGGGGCGAGGGGCGAATCTCAAGGAAACAAAAAATATAACTTCTTATTTTTTTAGTTTTCTTATCAAAGAAGCCAAAAAGATATTGAGACCCCAACGGCTGAAATTGAACAGAATGCCGAGGAGACTTGGGGGCCAGGTGCGAATCTCAGGGAAATAAAGAGTATAATTTTTTTTTATTTTAATGTTTTTTTTCAGGGGAGAGAGAGAATGACAAACCATGAAAATGATAAAATCTGTCTAATTCATGTACTGTTCGGTGACAGTTTTGAAGGAATAAAAAGTAACGCTACAATGGAATGTGAAGTATGTTAGAAATTTGTTATGGGAATATATGAGCAAGTCACACAACATATATTTGTTTGCAGGTTGAAATACATGAATTAAATGAAATTATGAGTGGGAGTACAAACTTCCCATTCCGATACTCATCAGGTAATGAACAATAAAGAAGCATTTAATACAGACTAGTTAAATCGTATGGTTACTTTTATTCCGCAACTGGTATTTGTACTCCGCAAGCTCAGAAAACTATTATTTTTGTACAATCACCCATCTTATGTTTTAATGCTTTCACTTGTCATGAATTAATATATTAAAATTGTATGTTTGAATACATAGGTAAGCACTAAGCATTGTTTTCCAAGTTGTGGAAACAAACTTGAGTGGTAAGGAGCGAAAATCACGAAGCCATTTTTTGGTGGGCACGTAAAAGCCTTTTTTGTCAAGTTGTGGACGCAAGGTTGAGAGGAAGCGATTTTTTGGTGGGCACGTAAAAGCTTTTTCTTTTAAGTTGTGGAAGCAAGGTTGAGAGGTAAGGAGCGAAAATCACGAAGCAATTTTTTGGTGCGTAGGTAAAAACAATCAAGTGCTGGATTTTAAGTCTATTAGTGCCCAACAACTAGTGAAGTGTGAATTTCTATACGAATGTTTAGTAAAATTATGAGAATTCTATATTTCATGAGAATATATTTTTTTGTATTTGAAATCATAATCAAAAGTATTGGATATTTTGTTGAGTTGTTTTTAGTTTTTAACTCACAACCACTTTGTTTTTGCCCTGCTTAAATTTTCTTAGAGTAAGTGTAAGTTTTTACCAGGAATTGAAAGTTGTTTTGAAGGCAGATTTTCTGGAGTATATTTAACGATCAAATATGGCAGCATCAAGCACAAGCTTGACGAACCCTCAAATACCTTAGTTTAATGGAAAAATTTGTGATTATTGGGCTATTACAATGAAGGTCTTATTTTCTTCTCAAGTTATTAGGGATTTACAACATAAAATGCTTTGTCACAAGCAAAAAAGGATTTGTTAAGAGACAAGTCTCAATTAGTTAAGGTAGAGGCAGAAGAAGGTCAATTGCTAGAGGAAGAAGAAGAAGCCCACGCATAGGTGGAAGAGGCAACACTTCAAACTCAAGTGGAAGGAACAACATTCAAAATCCAAGTCAAGGTGCAAGCCAAAATCAAGCACAAGGTCAGAGGTATGATAAATCTCAAGTTCATTGTCATTATTGTAAAATCTATGGCCATTATGCAAATGAATGCAAAAAGAAGCAACATGATCTAAGTAACAGACAAAATACAAATTCCACAAAGGAAAATTAGAACCAAGATAGCGTGTGTTTTAGCTTGTAATGTAGCACAATAAAAACAAAGAGATGTATGGTTTCTAGATTCAAGATGTAGCAACCACATGACAGGGAACATAGAAATGGAATTAGGCACTGATAACAAAGTCTTTGTCATTGGAAAAGGAAGAGTCAACATTCTAACAAAGGAGGAGGGGAAGGAGTACATTTCAAATGTCTATTTTATCCCGAGTTTGAAGCATAACCTCATAAGTACTTGACAACTCATGCAAAACAGCTACAATTATTTTTTTTAAAACGGAGAGTGCACAATTTTGGATAAGTCTCCAAGCAAAAAATTGATTGCAAAAGTTCCGATGACAAGTAATAGAATGTTTCCTCTAAAAATAAAAATGGTTTTGAAGGAAGAAAGTGTGCAAACACAATTGTCAATGAATTCACAAGGAGATGAAAGAAAATTCGATGTTATCACACAAACAAATTTTCAAGCAGAGGTCAAAAATGAAAACTGGTTATGGCATTTAAGATTTGGTCATCTTAATTTTGGAGGTTTGAATTTGCTTCATAGGAAAGACATGGTGAAGGGATTGCCACTCATAGAAAAAACAAACAGATTATGTGAAGGATGCATCTTGGGCAAACAACATAGAGAGACATTTCCAGCAAGAAAGTCAATAAGGGAAAAATGACCCTTGGAAATTGTCCATTCATATTTATGTGGACCAATACAGACACCATCAATTGGTGGCAACTATTATTTTTTTACTTTTATAGATGACTATACAAGGAAGACATGGGTCTACTTCTTAAGGTAGAAAAGTGAAGTGTTTGAGTGCTTTCGCCAATGCAAACGTCTTGTTGAGAAGCAAAGTGGACACTGCATAAAAGTTTTGAGGACTGACAAAGGTGGAGAATATATCTCAAACGACTTCAATTTTGCAGGGAGCATGGAATTCACAAGCACTTTACAAGGTATAAATCTAAGCAAAATGGTGTTGTGGAAAGAAAAAATAAGACCATTATGGAAATGGCAAGGAGTATGTTGAAAGAAAAACATTTCCCAAATGACAAGTGGGTTGAAGTTGTCGTCTGTGCAACATATATTATAAACATGTGTCCAACTAAAGGTGTAAAGAATATAGTTCCTGAAGAGGCATGGACTGGAAAGAAGTATAGTATCACTCCTATGAGAGTGTCTGGATGTGTGGTTTATGCACATGTCCTAGATGAATTAAGGAAGAAGTTGGACAACAAGGGGGGGAAATGCATATTTTTTGGATATAGTGATTAATCCAAGGCATACAAGCTCTATAATCCATTAACCAAGAAGGTCATAAATAACAAAGATGTGCAATTTATAGAAGATGAAGCATGGGATGGAAGTTTGGAAAAGATAATCAATGTGAAAACATGCATACCACAGGAAGATAGAGGAATTGACCACAACAAGTAATTCCTCAATGGTGAATCCTCCTACACCTATTCAATCTCAACAAAGAAATCAACAAATGACATTGTCAACAAATAATAGGATAGAAATTCCGCAAGCATAAGAAGACAAAAATTCAGAAATTTAAGTGAAATTTATTAGCAGAATGAAGTTGACAGTAGTGCAGGTTTGAATTGTTTATTTGCATTATTTTTCCATGTAGATAACCCAATCCATTTTGAGGATGTAGTAAAAGAAGAAAAATGGATTGCAACAATGGTTGAAGAAATAGAAATAATAGAAAAGAAGGATACATGAGAGTTAATGGACCTTCCGCAAGGAAAATAAGTCACTGGAGTGAAGTGGGTCTATAAGATCAAGAGCAACGTTGAAGGAAAGATTGAAAGGCATAAAGCAATGTTGGTTGTCAAAGGATACAAGCAGCAATGCGGAAGAGATTACACAAAGATTTTTGCACCAACCGCAAGAATGGAGACAATGCACTCAATATTTTCAATTGCCATGCATTATAATTGAAAGGTACATCAAACGGACGTGAAATCAACGTTCTTGAATGGAGTGTTGAAAGAGGAAGTATATGTTGTGCAACCACCTAGTTATGAGATAGAAGGTCAAGAAGACAAGGTGTATAGGTTGAAGAAAGCTTTTTATGGGCTGAAGCAAGCACTGTGTGCATGGTATAGCAGAATAGATGCTTACTTGATGGACAATGGCTTTGACAAATTTGATGGCGAGCCTACTCTCTACATCAAAGAGAGTGGCGGTAAGCTTCTTATTGTTGTTTTATATGTAGATGATTTGATTTTTACAGGGAGTGATGATCTCATCTTTGTTGATTTCAAAGAAGTCATGAAAAGTGAATTTGAAATGATAGATTTGGAGTTGTTCAGATACTTTTTAGGCATAGAAGTGAAGCAAATAGAAAATGACATTTGTATTTCTCAATCAAAGTATATTGCAAACATTTTGAAGAGGTTTAACATGTAGAATAGAAAGTTTGCGCCAACTCCAATTGTCATGGGGGTAAAATTGAGAAAAGAATATTGCGGCAACGTTGTCAATCCAACATTATACAAATGTATGGTGGGCAACTTGATGTATTTGACAACAACTAGGTTAGATATAATGTATGCAGTCAGCTTGGTTGTCAAGGTTCATGGAGACACCAAAGAAGAAACATTGGTAAGCAGCCAAAAGAATTTTAAGGTATGTCAATGGGAAAAAGGAGTATGGTATTTTGTACACCACAACAAATGATTTTAGGTTGGTTGGTTACACTGATAGTGACTGGGTAGGAAGTGTTGATGATAGAAAGAGCACGTCAGGATATGTTTTTCATTTGGGTTCGGGAGCCATTTCATGGGCCTCTAAGAAGCAGCGGATGGTGTCACTGTCGACATCAGAAGTTTAATATGTCGCAACAACAACAACAACGTGTCAAACAGTTTGGATGAGAAAAATTTTAAGGGATTTATGGAAGGAACAAGAAGGAACGACAACTATCTACTGTGACAAAAATTCTATAATTGTGCTATCAAAGAATTTTGTTTTTCACAAAAGGAGCAAACATATTGATACTAAATATCATTTTATTAGAGAACTAATTAATAATGGGGAAACTATTTTGCAACACTGCAGGTTGCAAGGACAGTTAGTAGACATCTTTACAAAGCCATTGGCCCGTGAAATTTGTCCATTTGAGAGATTGTTTGAGAATTGTTAATGGCAGTAGTTGTGATTAAGGGGGAGTGTTGGAAAAAATTAATCCCGACTACAATAATCCATTGGCACATGAAATTTGTCCATTTGAGAGATTGCTTGGGAATTGTTAATGGCAGTAGTTGTGATTAAGAGGGAGTGTTGGAAAAAATTAATCCCAACTACAACAATCATTAAATTGACAACAACCATAACTGGAGTACATGAGTAAATCAAACAATAGATTTTTGTTTTCAGGTTGAAGGACATGGATTAAATGAAATTTTGAGCAAGGGTACTAACTTTGCATTGCCTGACACATGGATAATTAAGAACAAAGAAACATTTAATGTAGAGTTGGTAAACTGGTATTTATACTCCTTATAAAACTATTTTTTGTATAATCACCTATCTTATGTTTTAATGCTTTGACTTGTCATGAATTAATATGTTGAAAATGTATGATTCAATACATAGGTAAGTAGTAGAACATTTTTTTCCCAAGTTGCGGAAGCAAGCTGAGATAAAGAGAGAAAACCGTGGAGCGACTTTTGGTGGCCTAGGTTTTTACAATGTGTTACTGCACACTTTTGGTGGCCTAGGTTTTTACAATGTGTTACTGCACAACAATCCGTGGAGTGTAAATCTCCATAACAACTCTTAGTTTTACTTTCTTAGAGCAACCTCTATATTTCATGCAAATGTATTTTCTTGTATTTGAAATCATAATCAAAAGTATATTTTGTTGTATTATCTATCTAAAAATTTGACATCTAGTTTTTACCATTCAACCACTCTGTTTTTGCCCTGGTTTCACTATGCTTAAATTTTCTTGAATTTTATTTTTAACTTTGTTTTATTTTGTTGTGCAAGTCAAATTGTGTGAAAAAACCTTATGAAGACGAACACCACTTTGGGTGCAAGAAGATTGGGACAGGCAGTAAAAAAAAACTGTTTATTCTTTATTTTGTACATAGACAGAGAGAATGGCAGATTCTGAATGTGAGAGATATATATTCTTGTGAAATAAGATGGTGATTTGCCGCGTAGTGATTTGGTTCTCTAATGTTAGTTAGATTAGTTTATGTGTTTTCTGCATTTCCATTGTTGCGGGTCACAGAAGCATCGGAAAAACTGGTCCCCAGGGCCTCTGCCTGTTGTTGTGTACATTGAGCTTGATCGTTATTTACTGAAAGTTAGAAGTTACTTTGTATATGGGCATTAAATAAGGCAGCTACATTGTTCTAATTAAATGTGATCAATTGTGCTTAAGGTTTATGAATACCCAAGTATCATGCGCTTAGATATGCTAGAGGTAATATCTAACTCCAATTATGGTCGTTGTTTCTATTTTGCGGGTTTTAATTTTATTTGCAAATTTTGGGAATCAATAGCTTACATTTCTCTGTACTCAGGAAGTTGATTGTTCTCCCTGGTCTAAGGCACCTTTGTCACCAATGTGACATCTGTTGTCCAAGAAAATTATTCAGTCACTTGATGCACTCCACCGGCTTGGATGGAAGAGTGCACCATTGTACAAGTTGGGTTGCAATAACTGTCTTATGTTTCTCTGTCAAGAAGTTAATGGCCTTACATGTTTCTTTGTCCTCAGGAAGTTCATGGCCGTGGTTGGCTGATGGCCAAGTTAATGCCCTTATATGTTTCTTTGTCCTCAGGAAGTTCATGGCCCTGGTTGGTTAGGTTGGTTGATGGCCCTAAGGATTATTGAATCTCAAAATTAATTAACAATTTATACAATTTAAATATAATCAAAATAATAAGAAATTATAAATATAATTAAAACAATTATATATAATGTAACATTTTTGTATTGAAACAAAGTCCATCGCATATATAGATTTAAAAGGAAAAATATTGAAACTAAGAAAAGGAAAAAGAAATCGAAGGAATAGCCTCTTTTATAGAAAATTATCTTTCTTTGCACTTGACTTTATAAGATAAACTTTCTCAATTCCAATAGATATTCACACTTAGTTAAGGTTTTGTAGTAACATCTTATCATTTGCAATGGCATAATAAACTAGCCAAATTCCAACCAGATTTATTGGATTCATGGGATTGGCAATAGTATCGTGTATGATATTTGATATTCTTGATTTCAACCAAATAGTAAATTTTGACCTCTTAAATGACAATGAGCATGACTCTAATACATATCTTTAAATTTAACTCTAAACATTTCCCTAGAAAAAAGTTATATGCTAAAGAAGTGTGATTATCAAATGCACCTACTTTTTGATAGAAGTAAAAATGATATTTTTCTTAAAAGATTTAAATGAAGATTTACACCTTTTAATGACAATAAATGTATACTATAATTTTACCTACTTTTGATAGAAGTAAAAATGATTTTTTCTAAAAGGATTTAAATAGATATTTACACCTTTTAACTTATAATGATAAAAACGCATATTAAAATTTTATTACAACTCTTTGTGCTTCTATTAACAAGTCCTTTACCTAGCTGTCAATAAAAAGAGTAATGGTTTAACCAACCCTTGGTATAATAATGATTGTAAAATTGCTAGAAAAGAAATTAGGAATGCCCCTCACAAATATTTAAAGCTTGATCACTTAAATATGTACAAAGTTATTAAAATGAAGAAAATGAAAGCAATAATAGCTATTGCACCTATCTAAATCAAATCTTAGGAATTTTTGGAGAAATTACTAATTTGTGAAACTAAAAAGAATAGTTTGATTCCATGGAGGAACTAGAATTCCTACTTTAAAAAATTGTATGATTCCCTTAATGGCATGGACACCATTTTGAATGCCACTATAGAGGATGAATTATTTCCTATGTAAAACATCGATTTTGGGGTTAAGTGGCTCGCAACAAGGAAAGCTAAGGACATTTAAGGCTACCAAGTTGAAATTTTCAAAATAGTACAGCTTGTCATAATCCCCTCACATGCATAAGCCCTTTAATTTAGCAATGCTTCCCTAAGCATTGGATGCAGGGTCTCATTGTACCTATCTTTAAAAGCAAGGATAAAAGCATTCCCTCTAATTATAGAATAGTTACCCACCCAAAATAAATAACCCCTAGGATAATTTATTTATCCTCATTTGAAGTCATTTAGCCAGTAGCACCATGATGGTCAACGCATAGCATTATGCCAGAGTTCTCCACCCATTGCTTTAGGAAAATATTTCTCTTAATTGATATTCTTCTTGAAGGAAGGTGGGTCATTTTTTGGCTTGTACTCTAACCATTTTTACAATCATGTAATTTCATCTAATGTTATGGGCATATTGATATGGATCGCTGAGCAAATTGGATGATTGATGGATCTTTGATTATATCCTTCTTATTACACTTCACTTGGGAGGTTTGTCCCTTTTTTTTTTGAACCATGGTGAATCGATAACTCATTGGAGCCACTATAACAAGAAGAGTATATCTAATGGCACGTAAGCTAGATATGCTTGAAATTTATGACTTAGCAAGAGTTGGGACTCTATGAGGATGGGGTGGCCTACTCATTGAGCCTTATCACAACAGGCGAAAGGTGTTCAATTTGAAATATAGTGGAGGGGATAACATCCCATTGTGCCAACCACTTGGTCATCCCACAAGGAGATAGGAGGTTAGTATTTCTCTCTAATATAGTGGGACTTCCTCTAAGGCCTTAGGGTTTAGGAAGGGCATTATTAGGGAGGCATCAATTCACATGGCATGTACAAGGTAATCCATACGTATTGCTTTACATCTCTCTTATTTATCCATCTCCATTCTTTTGATTGGTAGTCCTTAGTCATTGGGATCGACACCCTATATCCACATTCTTGAGTCAGCGCACAAAAACTTAGCCTTGAAGGTTGATGCAAGTGAAAGAAAATTAAAAGCATATAAAGCCACAACGAAAGAAAATGCAAAACATGTTTGGGATATTATTTAGCATGTGGGAAAAACCCTAACATGAGCTCTATCTCTCTCATTAGCCATCACCTAGTGGTATTTCTCTCTAATATAGTGGGACCTCCTCTAAGGGCTTAGGGTTTAGGAAGGGCGTTATTGGGGAGGCATCGATTGACATGGCATGTCCAAGGTAATCCATACTTATCTATTTATATCTCTTTTGTTTATCCATCTCCATTATTCGGGTTAGTAGTACTTAGTCATTGGGTTTGGCACCCTATATACACATCCTTGAGTCAGGGCCTGGAAAATTGGCCTTAAGGGTTGACACAAGTGAAATAAAATTAAAAGCATATAAAGCCACAATGGAAGAAAATGAAAAATGAAAAACATGTATGGAACATTAATTAGCATGTGGGAAAAATCCTAGTATGAGCTTTATCTACCTTATTAGCCATCACCCAGTTCCTCAAGCATTTAATGCTTCATTTAAAAGAAATAAATTCTTGAATGTCCCAATCCTAATGAACGAGAAATTGATACATCATAAAGGGGTATTGGAAAATCATAAAGCAAGTTTGGGCTACTAAGCCATGCACCAAATAAAAACAAATCATTAAAGTAAAAGGTGCACTAAATGGGTGGAAAAAGCAATCTGAGGAAAGGGGTAAGTCATGCAACCATGATTGCTTTGTCCTTATATAACTACATTGTTGTGGCACCTTCCTTGGAGTCTCACTCACTTCATGACCATCATATTGTTAATTTGTGAAAACCAACGCCTAGGTAAATAGATCATATATTGATTTACACTAGAATTTTTTAAACAAATAAAGCTACGAAAAAACTCAAAAAAACAGGAAAAAGATGAAAAAAAAAAAGAAGAAAATCTTATGCCTGCACAATTTTTCTACTCTTTAACATGAGTTCATCGTTCAAATAAATTTTGAACTTATAATAGCACTTGTATTGCGAAAATGTCTTTGAGAACACAAATGCAAATGAAACCCAACAAACTCGAATTTCCAACTCTCTGAAATGCCCCAGATCACCTCTATAATGGACCATAGATTCTATACAACCTCCAGATTAATGGTTTCCATCTCCTTCATTGCTACTACAATTCTTCTCTTTGCCCAGAAAATCAAAAGTTTTTCATTTGATTTTTTTTCTCTTTCTTAAAATCCTTGAGAAAATAATTAATGAATCCTATCTTTCACTTGGCTTTCTTTTTTTATTTTGAGTTGGACCAAATCCCTAATTCCAACGATCAATATTAAATTTAATCTTGAGATGAGATCAATGTTCCAAACATCAACTTAAATCCCTAGTACCCAAACTTAAGCATTTTACTAAGTTAAAATCACCTTATAAAAATGCATTCACTTTCTTAATTAATTAATAAAGTGAAAAGTCTAAGAGTCATTTAATGATGATTCCTACAACTTGGACACTTTTGTTTTGTGGAAATACCTCTCAAAGCTACAATCATCAACACTCACTCTTAGCAACGAAGGTATTCTCCACCATTCCAAGCTTATCTCAAAAGAAGACAAACTTTTCTTTCTCCAAAGGTTTAGTGTGTATCTATGCAACTTGCTTATTTGTCGAAATATAGTGGACCTTGACTTCTCCATTCAGGACTCGATGTGCTTTGAATTATCATGAAATATTAGATTCCATCGGAGTTTCATGCAGATCTAGTTTCCATAATGAATCACAATAGGCTCCAGCTCCTGATCAAATAATCATGTAAGCAGCTTACAAAGCTAAACTAAACTGCTTCACAACTAGCCAAACTGAATTCCATATACTCAACTTTTTTCGAACTCAGTGCTACTAAAGTTTACTTTCTGTTGAACTAGTCCAATGTCTTTCATCTAAAATTTATCACCTATTTTGACTTTCACATAGAAATCAAAGCATCCACATAAATCACCAAGGTGAGGGGCTTAGATCCCACTAGTATGAAGTATATGTTGGAATATGCCTCACTCTTGATCAAGCCCATGCTCTACAACTAGTTGTCTATCCTGGAGTACCATGGCCTTGGTGCATATTTGAGTCCATACAAGCCTACATACATGAAACTCTTTATCATGTACCTCAAACCCATATGGCTACTCTACATATACCAATTCCTTAATAAATTTGTTGAGGATTGTTGTCTTCACATCCATTTGGTGAATCTTCCACTCTAATTGTAAAGTAACAGATATCACTGCGTGAATAGAAGAATATCTAGAAACAAGAGAAAAAGTCTCCTTCTAGTCTACTCCCTCTTTCTAAGAGAAACCTCGAGCCACAAAAATTTCCTTGTACTTATCCACACTTCCATTTGTTGCATGCTTGATTTTGAAAAACCACCTAGAAGTCACCACTGACTTCCTTACTATTCTTAACATAATCTCCTAGACATCATTCTTCGTGATGGAGTTTTGCTCCACCATGGCATCTCTCCATACCTATTAGTTGGCTACTTCAACAAAGCTGGAAGGATTTAAGTCTATGATGCTCATTATCAAAGCCATATATGTTGGAAACTTCCTTGGAGGCTTGCTCTCCATGAATGTGGTTCTAGGAGCCTCCACATGATCTCACACATCTCTTAAGGTATGCTCAAACCATCTAAGCCTCTTGATTGATTTGGAGGGGGTTAACTGCCCTCCTTACCTGATGATTGACCCTTTGCACTAGAATTCTAACTCTTCCCACCCTTTGGATCCACATGTTAGGTATCCTTTGTAACTGTAGGTAGATCATGAGATTTCTTGGAGGTCAAGTTCTCATCAAACTTGACATCCTCACTCACAATTTTTTTTCATTCTGTTGGTATAAATATCTTGTATGCCTTTGACTCCTCACTGTATCCAACTAGAATTCCATTTTGACCAGAGGGATCCAACTTTTTCCCCTTCTCCAGAGGCACATGGATATAGATTGGACAACCAAAAATCTTGAGATGTCCTATCTAAGTTATCACCCTTGTGAATGCTTTTTTTGAGGCCTCGTCCTCTAGAATTTTGTGATTACCTCTTGATCTACAGGAACATGCTCGTGTTGCATGCTTCTTCCCATATAAACATTGACAAACTCTGATCACGGATCATGGCCTTAGTGAAATTGATGATGGATTTGTTCTTCCTCTCTATAAACCCATTCTAATACAAGTTGTAGGAAACTATCCTATCCTTCTTGATTCCTGCATCTTTGCAGAAATCTCTGAACTCATTGGAGGTACTCATCCCCATTGTTAGATCTTAACGTTATGATCTTCACTCTCATGTTCTCTGTCATAGTTTTGAACTCCTTACACTCGCTGAAGACCTCATCTTTGATCTTCATGAAGTAGATACAAGTCTTCCTAGGGAAATCATCAATGAAGGTGACCTAGTAAGATGCACTCTTCACTGATGTTACTAAAATAGGTCCACAAACATCAAAATGTATCAAATCCAAAATCACTTTAGATCGAGTCTCGTTGTTGGGAAATGAATCCTTAACAGACTTGCCAAGCACACAACCTTTGCACACCCCCTAATGATCCAAAGTGAACTTTGGAAGTCCAATGACCATCTATCTTAGTATAGCTAGTGCCTTGCGATGTAGATGCCCCATCCTCCTGTGCCAAAGCTCACATAAGCTCTCCATGTCATGCATCAGTGCCTGAATAGGATTTCCCTATAACCTGTATAAGTTTCTTTCCCTTACACCAATCTTCACAGTTGTGTCTGGAATGGCTCACCTACCATTTATGGAAGGTAACTACATAACCTTTTTTCTCCATGATTGAGATGGAAAGCAAGTTATTCTTTAAACAGAGCACATGCAACACCTCTTGAGCATCAAATGATCCTCTTAACTCAATCTAGAATTGCATCTATTAGAGAATTTTGAGGTAAAAAATGGGCCACAAAACAAAAATGTACAACCAAAATCAACTTTATAAGAACCAATATGATTCAATATGATGATGTCAACCATGGGTGACAATTCACCATTTTTGGAGTAAAAAAAAAAAACTATTTTTTCAACTCGTATTTTCAACTTGTCTCCCTACGATTTTACTCAAATTTCGAGCACGAGCACAAGCACTCATTGGATGTAGAATTTACTTTTGCATCCAAGGAGTACCCATGTTGCATACTTTCGATGGAAATGTGAAATACATAAACAACATGATTGCGATCATAGTTTTTTCATGTATTTCACATTTTTCGTGTAGCAAGGTCCATCAAAAGTATGAAACATGGGTACTCATTAGATGCAAAATTAAATTCCACATCTAACAAGTGATTTCACTCGAAATTTGAGCAAAATCATAGGGAGATAAGTTGAAAATATGAGTTGACAATTTATTTATTTATTTATTTTATTATTATTATTATTATTTGATTTTATTTTTATTTTTTTTTCCCTTCAAAACTTGATGAGGTAATCTAATCTTATTTCATTATTTCCACTATTATTTTATAATATTCCTTAGGAGGCTTATTTTAGACCTCAAATTTTTTCTAATGATCCCTTGTCCCATGACTGCATACTTGGCATCATTGAAAAACTCCACATTAATCCCTAAATCATCCTCTAAAAGTTGGTTGAACAACTCTCATGCTCAAATCATGTGATGATAGGGACCACTATCCAAGAACCAAGCACTCATGGCAATAGTGTTGGTAGAAAGGCAAGAAAAAAGTGAAAACTCATTCTTGAAATTTGTTGCAAATTCACTCAACTAGGTCTATGTTGTTGATGCTATGTGTAGCGTCTTCCCTTTGCCTTTCTTCTTCTTTGGACATTGAGAAGCATAGTGACCTTGCTTATGGAAAGAAAAGCACCTATCTTGCTCATTTTATTTCTTCTTTTCGGGGTAATGTCCTTCACTGTCACTATTACCTTTCTTGGTGAAAACATTCCCTTTTCCCTTCTTCGTCTTGCTAATGAGGGCTAATTTTTCATCACCACCTCCTTGCTTGTTGGTTTTGGACTCCTCTTGAATGAAGTCATCCCATAATCTTTGTCAGTCTAAAATTCTCCTAAGCATAAATCCCCTTCACGAACAGTTCCCAATGATTCGTGAACCCATTTAGAGCTACATTCACTAGCTCTGCATCCACGATCTTTTATCCAATTGTTATAAGTTGATCACGGATCTATGTGATCCTCATAAGGTAATTGGTAATATTGTCGGATTTGGTCATCCGACCAAAACTTCTTCTTCATAACCATCTTTTGGTTCATATTGTCACTCTAGAAGAGACCAACAATGACATCAAACATGTTTTTGGCTTTGGTCTTCTCTACCACATGTAGAATCAAGTGATATTTCACAACATATAATATCACCCTCTCTGCTTTGACATCCTTCTTGTCATGTGCTACTTGATCTGTAAGATCTTCTTGCACTAGAAAGACCTTCACATTTTTCCACAAGACTTTCTCTTTCAAGAGTAGTGTGACTCTTGCCTTCCAAGACGAGAAATTTGAAACCCCATCTAGTCTTTCCTCAAACTTGACATTGCTTCCTACCATGGTTTTCGTATGCTTAATCCTTCAAGCACTATGTAGATCTAATGTTGAAACTTCCAAATCTAATAAATCTGCACTCAACAATATTGGATCTACTTTTCTCTCTGATACCATGTTTTGGAAAACTAGTGCCTAGGGAATAGATTAGATCTAAATTTCCACTATTGGATTTTTTAACCAAAAAAAGCAACATAAAAACTTAGAAAAACAATAAAAATAAGAAAAAAATGCAGATACTGTGCATGCACAATTTCTCTGCTCTTCGACATCAGTTCATCATTCAAATAACTTCCAAACTTACAAGAGCTCCCATAATGGGAAAATGGATTTGAGAAAAAAAAATGCGAACAAAACACAACAACCATGAATTTCCAACTCTAAAAAATCTGCCTTGGATCACCTCTATGCTGGACCATATGGTCTATACAACGAACAAATTAGTGGTTTCCCTCTCCTTCACTGTGGTTTCAATTCTTCTCCTTGCCTAGAAAATAATAAAGTACTTTTTATTTTCTCTCTCTCTCTCAAAATCATTCTTGTGAAAATAATTGATGTGTCCTCTCTTTCATTTGGATTCCTTTTATAATTTTAACTTGGGCCAAATCCCTCATTTCAATATTTAGTCTTGAGTTGAGATCAATGGTCCAAAATTCAATTCAATCACTAGACTTACACAAACTTAGGAACTTTCTTAATTTAAACTCACTTTATAAACGAGGCGTTCACTTTATTAATTGATTAATAAAGTGAACTTCTAAGTCTAAGAGCCATTCAATGATGATTCCCACATCTTGGATACTTTGCTTTGTGGAAATACCTGTTAGAGCTAGAATCATCAACATATATCACACACAAAAGTATGGATTGATGGGTTAACTTGGGACATGTCACTCCCCTTGGGGACTGGAAACACTTAATAAGGTTGTTGACCTAATCATCCCTACCATAAGTGAGGTATTGTTTAAAACCTTGAACTTGTTAGACATTAGAAGATGAGTTTTTTGTGAAGTATTTATGTGCCCCTAACATTAGATATGGTTTGCTATGATGCTTTAATCTTGAGAGATATTGTTCAGGTGCTATTGCATATGTAGCAGAGCTCCCTTAAGGGATAGATTGACTCTTCTTCAACACCTTCTAGGGGGTACTTTGCCCTATTTTGAGTGCATACCTAAATTTGTAGCCCCAACATTGCCCCTACAAATATGAGCATTGGGCCTTGAGCAACTTCCACTTGCTACTACACCACTTGATGAGCCTCTAGATGTTTAAATGCCAAGCTTGAAATCTTAGACGTTGGATTATTTTATGATGTGTCAAGATGGACCCAGGATTCCCACAGGCTGGCCTTGACCTTGTTTGATGGACGATGCCTTATTTCGAAGCCAAGACAAGAATGGTTATCACTGAGATGACCTGGGAGGGGTAGCACATCCATATTTGATGCCAACACTCTTCCTTAGAGGTTCCATGTCACTCCCCCATGCATGAAAAGGGTGATGTCATAATGGATGAGGCACCTTTTGGAGATGTACACATGCACTTTGGGACTTTCTTGGAGTGAGGAGCACCCTTGGACCCTTGCCTCAGCTCCTTGATGCATTATTTCCTATTTTGGAGGATGGTGTCATGGTGGAGACTATTTTTCTCTTGCATGTGTGGGTTATTTTTTACAACCTGTTATATTTTAACGATATTTCAAGGTTGGCTTGTGACCTTTGACCTAGTTGGATGCTCAAGTAAACTTTTTTAGGGATTTTGCTATTAAAAGTAGTGAAATAAGACTTGGTTACCCTCATATAAATAGAGGGGAGTCTTATTAACTCATTCATCATCACAATTCTCTCTCTTAGAGGTGCGCATTATCTCTTGTTGTACCAACCTCTGGTTGATTTTCCATGTAAATAAAATAAGACCAAGGTATTAAGTATGTCGGTATGTTATCGTCGATACAGAATGTACACTATGTGGCTTTTTGGTTTATTTGGATGTAAACTGTTGTTTGTGTAATTTTAAAGTTAAAACGGTAAACTTTAACATTTAAATCCATCCTGGGAAGGTATATTCCTTATCTCACAAAACAAGAAATCTTTTAGATATCTAATTTGACCATAACCTTATTATAATCTATCAAATAGGGTTGTGTCTTGTAGATTCTAGTTAATTCTTTTTACGTTGATTATTGAAGAAAGCATCACGGGGTTATTGAAAAGAGCATCATGGGCTTCTGCCAACAGGAGGCTAAATAATTAAAAGGACAGCTTGGGGTATTATTATTGGCACTGGGCAGTGGGTCTTTGACAAGATTTAGTTGCAGCGTAACAACATTTCAGGAATTTGCGTAGATTGGAGATGAATCAGAGTTTAAATTTCGGAACTTCGGAATCATGAAGCTGCACAATTTTCAGGTAACTGAAACTAGTTGAGCAGTTAGACAGTTTGAGCGATTTCAAGCAATGCAAAAACAACACATAAAAGGAGAGTGAAAGGCATATAAGATGAGGCTTCATGGTATTAGTTCAATACAGAACATGTTGTGGAGAGGTTATAGTTCACAGTTTTAAATTCGGTTAAGTTACTGGTTGTTCTTGTAATTTGTGGTTGAGTTGCCATGCTCCTTTTTTATATATTCAAGGAAAAACATATCCCATGAAATCAATCTTCGAAAAAGAAAAACTCAAAATCAAAACCCGCAGCAGATTTTGCAAATGGCAAAGCTCGCTAAAAAGGAAATTTCACATGAAACCTATGTTCCAAAAAGAAAGACCCAATATCTAAACCATAACAGATGGCAATGCTCCCTGTCCAAATAAGAGGCTAGATCCTACCAGGCTTTTATTTAAAAATGAAGAAAGGCTTTTGGAAAGGAAGAAAGCCCCACAATTAACTAGAGCAGATTTTGCAGAGGGCAAAGGTAATGTCTACTGTTGGCAACAGAGTTAGGATGTGACAAGGAAATTAGAGTATAATATTTGTTTTCCTTGTTTATTGTGGCAACAAATATACAGTCTGTCAATGAGTATTAAATGAACTAGGATTGTATAAGTTTATTTTTGCATAATTGACATGCCAAAATTCAATCGTGGACATATACAACTACCAACACTAGACATATAACCGCTGGGCTCATTTAATGCCCATTAACAAGCTATTTATTTTCAATTGTTTATTTTAAAAATACAGAGACTGACAGAGTATGAAAATGACAAAATCCATCTGATTCATTTACTGTTTAGACAGTTTGAAGACAGAGAGGCCTTGAGTTCCACTTGGTTGCGAGAAGAATGGGACAGGCAATTAGAACCAACTTTAGCTTTGGATTTGTTTCATATATTCATCGTAGGTTTGGATTTGTTTCATATATTCAATATATTCACCTTAGCTTTGGATTTGCTCTCCTTAGATTTATCAAGTACCACCATATTTTGAGAACATAACCCTCATTTCATATATCCTATATGTTCATCCTCCCTAGGTTTATCAAATACCACCATATTTTGACAACATAACCCTCATTTCATATATCCTATATATTCATCCTATCTAAGTTTCTCTCTCCTTAATAAACCTTGAATGAAGGTAATTCTATATATATTTCAGTAAACATTCATACCATTACAAGTGTCATATATACAATTTGGTAGATCCAATATTAGCAACCATTCAAAGCTTATTACAGAAATGGTGATAATTGCAGCCATAGTGCGTGATGATTTCCTGATTTCTTGTAACGCATATCTACTTACCTTTTTTTCCCGGGTTTTAAAATGTATATTAGACTTACTGTTATTTATTTGCATCATACTCCTCTTTTTGTTCATTTTTACTAGTCCGTTGTCTTAAATTTGTATTTTTAATTTTCGTACAGGACATTTGGATATCTTCCGGCTTGCCTCGGAAGCTGTTCCGTTGTCTCCTTTCACAGTCGTTGTCCAAAACTTTATGGGACGTTCTAAAAGGTGCTGACATTTGGTACCTTTCAGCTGTCCTCGAAAGCTGTTCCTTTGTCTCCATCCACCTGTCTTTGGCCAAAATTTTATTGGACATTCTAACTGCAACTTGTGTTACTATAGATTTCTTGTTCGATTTCTCTGATGCTTTGCCTGAGATTTCTGTGATGCAGAGCAGTCACGGAGTTGATAATCGTGAAGGCCTCTCTTTGATTTATAGTCATTGTGAAGTTTGATTAGCCAAAGATCTCAATGTCATTTGATAGAATGTTGCAAAAGTGGATTTCGAATATCTCTCCCTGCTGCTCTGTTGTGTTTGTCTTTTGGCCTTCTTTATTGCAGCGCAGGAGGGCTGGATGTATAGTTGCATTTGTTCCCAATGACTATTCTGCTAAGTTACCGGAAACTTTTGAAGAATTTGCCGATCCGCGTTTCCGATACAAAAACCCTTTTCCGCGTTTCCGATACAGAAACCCCTTTCCGACACAGAAACCCCTTTCCGACACAGAAATTGATACGATTCTTGTCAGAAACGCTGTAAAATTGTTTTTAGCTATTTCAAAAAATCGGAAATTTTAGATTTGGAATTTGATACGTTTCCAAGGGATTTAATTTTTTTTAGATATCTGGAAACGGATCGCCACAACCCTTAACTATGGGGTTTTAGTTAAAAATGAAGGGGTTCTAGTTAAAAATGAAATCATTTGTTATAGCTCAATCTCTCGATTCAATGGAAATTGTATCTATACTTTTTTCATGCTTGAAACGACATACATCTTAACTTAACAACTTGACTCAACAAGGAATTGATGATGAGATGTGGTCTTCTAACATGATTGGTTTTGTTCATGAGCAGAATTAGTTTGGACATTTTGGAGATTGACATTGGGGGCTGCATCTACTTAAGGTGTAGGAAGGAATTTGCATGTTGGGAGATTGAATTTTGAGCTTCTTCATGGGATCAAATAGAGGGTTTGAATCTAGTTAGGCCTTTCATGTGGGTTTTTGTTATCATGTTGACTAGGCAATCCTTGACTTCCTGGCACTTGCTTATGGTTCTTGTTATTTTTTTATGGTTTTTTGACATTAGTTTGTATTGGCCTTCAATGGTTTTCTAGTTACAAAGTGCAAGGAATTATCATTGTATGAACATGAGTTCTTTGTGGTTGGGGTATTTTAGTTGTTTCTCCCTTATATTTTCTATGGGTTAACAATTTTTGATAGGGTAGACATAGATAATCCAAAAATGAAGAAGGCCACAAAGTGCTTCCATTGTCAAGTAAAAAATAATGCCTTACCATAATTTTTGCTAAGCTTGAGTAGGCTAGTGCCCACAATGTGAATATCATGAACCTTGTTGGGCAGTGGTAAATATAGAGCCAAACAAGTGCAATCACCTTAGATCCCTGCTTCTCACTCACAGCTTCTCACTCACAAATGGCATGCTCCCTCTCTTGCTTCCAACAACATTGGTATTATTAATTTTTTATAGGCGTGTAGGATGACTTTATTTGTCAAAACAAAGACCTAATAGAGAATGAGAAACAAAGTTCGCTACACTCAAAATACCATGGCCATGAAGCTATGTATTTTTATATAGTTTGCATTTTGAGTAAATTTATGAAACAATCTATTTCGAAAAAAACATGAAAATCTTTATTTGGATAAAATAATAGAGGAAAAAGTAAATTATTTATAATTATGTATGGTATCGATATTAGGCGTAAATTTTTTTAAACAAATATTAATTTTGTTTTGGTAAAAAAACACTTAAATCATATTTTTTAATTTTAAAATATTAATATTTAATTTATGTGATTTTCTTCCCATCTTTAAGCCATTCTTTTTTTAAATTAATATAAATTTTATTTTAAAATATATTTTTCAAAATTTTATATCACCCCATTTTCTTCATTTAATTTTTTCAATTTAATAATTAAAAACCAAACCATTCCCAACACTAACTCTAACTCTACTCGTATGATTTAACAATCACATATATCTACCACAACAAAACATCCACATATAAGAGTGCATATATAGATATATATATATATATAAACAATTGTAAATATATGTAAAAACCTTTGTGGAAATCATTCGAAATGACCTACTTGCATTTACTTTGTAAATCAAAGGATATTTAACTAGCTTCGAACAATATGCAAAGATCTTAGGCAATATAGAATTGCTAAAGTAATGTTAAGTATGTAGTGTAACATATCAACGTTTAACAAGTGGAAAATAAGTTTTTAATTTATTTGTTTTTAAGAAAATTTATCAAATTTCAAAATGAGTTAAAAAAATAATATTATTATATTTTTAGTTAATTGTTTATATTAATATTTTTTTATATTATTTTAATTAATACTTTTACATTAAAAATTGACAAAACTTTTCACAATGTTATGTATGATAAAATATCAATGTTTAACAAGTTGGAAAATAAGTTTTTAATTTATTTATTTTTTTCGGTAGAAAATTTATCAAATTTCAAAATGAGCTAATTGTTTATATTAACTTTTTTAGATTATTTTAATTAATATGTTTACATTAAAAATTTATAAAACTTTTCAGAATGTTAAGTATCTATGGTAAAATATCAATGTCTAACCAGTTGGAAAATAAATTTTTAATTAATTCAATTTTTCCAATAGAAAATTTATCAATTTCAAAATGAGTTAAAGAGAAGAATATTTTTTTTTTATTATCAAAAACTAATTATTTATATTAACATTTTTTACATTATTTTAATTAATACCTTTTACATTAAAAATTGAAAAAATAAATTATATATATAACTCAAATATCAATCACAATAATAAAACAAATTCTCTACTTTTAAATGTGGAAAAAAAAAAAAAAAAAAAAAAAAAAAACTTGAAAATATTGTATTATAATGTCAATACATAACAATAATAAAATTTTATGCATTCTAAATGTGAAATATTAATTAAAACAATAAAAAAATATTGAAGATTGTGTACCATAATGTCAATATGATGAACATAGATTTGGGTTCGAAACGCTTCTTGTTCTCAATTTGATTTTTTTCAGAAGATTTGAAACAATACATAATATATGTATTTTATTGAGCCAAGAGGCTTATTCTAGAGTCCAGTATGAGGGGATGTGTAAGTTTAATGTGTAATTCTAGAGCCCAATATGAAGGAATGTGTAATTCTATAGCCCAGAATGAGGGGATGTGTAACTTTGTCAATCTTGTCTCTCTGAAAAAATAAATGAATATGCTATAATGTAATTATAAGCTAAAAAAATGTATGAATCAGATGTTTAAATCTTATACTTTTTAAAAATATTTCAACAAGAGCTGTGGATATCAATTTCTTCATATATATATTTGTATATAGTAAAAAATAAATAAATAAATAAAGCTTTTATAATTAAAATTTTTATTTGGTTTTATATATATATATATATATATATATATATATATATATATATATATAGTCTATTTAATATTCAAAAATACAATTTAAATGATGAAAAATAGTACATTGTATTTTGTATTTAAAATTCTTAATCCTATATTTAATCTGTTTAACATCAAAAAACAATTTAAACAATAAAGAAACCAAATAATATTTTATATTCTAAAAAAATTTAGACATAATTTTTTTTTTAATTTATATTATATCCCTAACATTATTTATTTTAAAAAATCTATAACATTTTTTTATTATTAAAAAACTATCAAATATCAAATTTAATCCAAAAAAAATAATAAATTTCCACTTTGACCAATCGATTAGCGATCAGAAAATGATAACATTTTTCCATTTGAAAATTCTTTAATTGAAAGAAAATAATAAATTTCTACATTGACCAGTCTACTCTATTGGAATAGCGATCAGAAAATGATAACATTTTTTCATTTGAAAATCCCAAAATCAATTCAAAGAAATCGTTTTCACTTTGAGTAATTTTTATTTTTATTAGGAATGGGATTTAGACTTTTCTTTTTTCATGCTATTATGAAAAGAAAGAACAAGAAATAAAAGATTTGATGTTATTGTGATTGAAGGTAGTTTTTTCATGACAAGAAAAAATTAGATACTATTTTGAATGAATTTTATTAAGAAAGGAAAAAAATGTATTATGTTGAATGGGTTTTATAAAAATAAATTATTTTCTATGGATTCCAATAAATAATATACATTACTTTTTTAAAGATGGTAGGGAATACTGGAAAAATGGTAAAATCATGGTAATATTGGAAAAATGATAAAATCAATTTAATATATATATATATATTGATTTACTGATTCGAATAATAACATACAACTTTTTCGTAAATGGATAGGGAATATCGGAAATATGGTAAGACCAAACCCCTTGAAGACCAATCTTTGTGTTGAAATAAACGTTTTAAATATGTAAAAATTAATTATAACAATTAAAGGTCAAAACCATATCCTCTCTCTTAAAATAGCAATTAAAATCCTTACCCATAAAAGTTTTAAAACCATATCCTCTCTCTTAAAATAGCAATTAAAATCCTTACCCATACAAGTTTTAAGTGGTAATATCAATCGCTGGAAATTATATTTGAAGGAAAAAATGTTTAATAAATATTAATAATTTTTAAATTAATGGAAGAAATGAAAGTTAATAAATATTGATTATTAAACCTTTTCATCCTTTCACTCCTTTCCTAAAACAAATCTCAAAATAACCGTTGCACGTTACTCGGTGAGCAGAGCTTTAGCCTTTACCCCTCTATCCTTTTCATAAAACAAATATGACCATGACCAAGAGCAAACCTTTACCCCTCTAGGCGGTGATTGACAATGAGTATATATATATATATATGTAAGAAAAATTTAAATGAAAAAATACTTGAAATAATCTTAAAAAATAAAAATAAAAGAAAATATTTAAATTAAAATTTAAATCAAAATGTAAAATTTGAAATAACATAAAATAAAATGTAAATGTGAAATAACATAAAATAAATTTAGCGCAAATAAAATTTATGAAAAAAAGTTAATTTTTTTATAATGCGAACCAAGATAATTAAATAAAAGATAAACTTTTAGTTCAACTAAATTTTCACACGTAAATAAGTGAATAAAACAATTATAAATGTTAAAACCAAACAAAAATAAAAGACGTGATGGATGGGTGTGCCTTGAGATTTGAATTTGGATCTCCTTACAACTATGTAAAGGGTTTTCATAAATAGGATTTATCTTTTTTTATATATATAAAATATATTTAATATTTTTTAAAGATAAAATATTATTGTAAATTTAAATTAATTATTTAAATTATTATAAAAAAGGTATACATAGATAATTATTACTAGTTATTAGTTTGCCACTTGAAAAACCAAACTTGTAGTATAAGTTTAAAATTTTGAGGTAGTTATTAGTTTGTCACTTGAAAAACCAAACTTGTAGTATAAGTTTAAAATTTTGAGGTTGTATATCCTATAGACTACCATATTTTCTTTCAAAATGAAAATATATTGTAGAAATAAAGTAATCATGAGATAATAAACATGACAATGGTTGCACTATCATAGTTGTTTTACTTGAAAGGTTTGGCTCACTTAATCATCATTTAGTTAGAGATAACATTAGATTTGTTGGTTGTGGCTCATTGTCATTCTTCTAGGAGAAGAAATCAAACTTTTCCATTTTCTTGGTCAAAATTGAAACTTTCTTATTGAACATGTACACTTTGTCCAATAGTTTAGTCACATAGATTATCATTTCTAGCTGTGTGTCTGCTTTATCAGTGACCACTCTACCCACGAGAATTTTGATATGCCAGTAAAGATCGATAGTTTGCATGTAGGAGTGTGATCTGGTGGAGCTACCCACATCATGAATCCACACAATGGTATCTTAGTCCACCTATCTATTAGGAATAAACCTTTTAGCTTGTTTGACTTGATCTTAGAGATCGCTCTTTGGATTGCGTCAAGAATGATATCCTTGTATTTGGCCATGGTAGCACATGTTGCCGTTTCAGCTCGAGTCTGGACAATAGAGGGGGGAGAAAGTTTAGAGGCTATGGAGGGGCTCAACTAGCCTCTTTTGTGTCCATGTTAAGTAGAGGAGAACCAAAGTTTGGCCATGGTCCAGGGTGCCTAGGGAGAGGATAAATAAAGGTGGGAAACACGATGAAAGGAAGAACTAAAATCAAAGTGGAGATAGAGAGAACAAGAAAGAGAGGGACCTGAGGCACACTAGGAGGATGAGTAGAGGGGAGAGGAGGTTAGATTTAAAAGGTTAACCAAACAAATAATAGACTTGAAATCACCAAGGAGGGAGAAACATGTGAGTTGAGGGTGTAGTCGTATAGGGAAAATACGCAAAGGGGTGCCATAAGGAACAAGCCTCCCATAATTAAGAGCCCAATGGAAGGGAAGTAAATCTATAAAACAATAAACCTAGAACTCATGCAGAACCCTAGGATCAAGATATTCACAATTGAAGGACTGCTTAGAATAGAAATGACTATCAATTCAGTAACGAACTAGAGATATTGTGCTACTATAGCTAGGCTTGCATGTAGTGGAAGCTCCCGTGTAGGATTGAAATTGGGCTTCCTTCCTACTAAACTAGTATGCTTAAGAAATGATAAGTCCGTAAAAGTCTATAAGTACTCGCGATGAACAATTGTATGCAATGGAATAAGCAACAAAGAGAGCATCAATCCACCCTTCTTTCACCTCTTTCCGCCACCATGTGTCATGGTATCTTATCAATTGCCCATTAGTTGCCTCGATTGCAACTATGATGCTTTTGCAAGTTGAATGTAGGATGAATTATCCTTCTCCAAACTCCCATGTAGCGAAGGCCATCACCTCAACGTCCTCCCATGAACAAATTGGATTTCCCTTTAAGTGCAATTGTACCTTAATCCATGCAAAGCACCACTTGATAAATGCTTAATCACCTCAAATTAAATGCATGACACTCATATCAAGTTGCATACATCACTCCATACAAACACCCACTATAGAGATAATTTTCAAATATCAATATTTATCATCTCAATCACATTTTTCTTTAAAATTTAATAAATGTTAATTATAATAATTATAAAAAATGTAAATTAAAAAATAAATTATATATCTATATATATATATATATATATATATATATATATATATATATATATATATATATTTTAAAAAAACGTAAATAAATAAAAATTTATAGTTTTATCTATTTATACTTACTTTGCATTGCAAAATATTTTTCACAATCTCTAAACAATTTGCAAATATCTTACAACATAATATAACTACAACTACTTAACACAATGTTAAAACATACATGAGAATATGTGTTCTCCACAAATTAACACAAGATTTTTAAGAAATTTGCCAATATCTTATAATGATATATAATTACAACTACTTGGGATATTTGCAAATATCTTACAACATAATATAACTACAACTACTTGACACAATGTTAAAACATACATGAGAATATCTGTTGTCCACAAATTAACACAATATTTTTAAGAAATTTGCAAATATCTTATAATGATATATAATTACAACTACTTGGTATAATGTTAAAAAATACACCCTAATATGTATTTTCCATAAGTATAGTGACTTTTTTTCATTATAAATTTGAAAATCATATATATATAATATATAACTTAGGAGCATGAGATTCAAATATTTCATAGATAAATTCATCAGGTATTCAATATGAAATAAAAAGTTTTCTCATAAAGGAATCGGGGGAATAGTTTTTAATATAAAAGGAATATTTCTACTCACACTAGATTTCATAATATAGATCCTCTCAATGAGTATTAAGAGGATTTATAACATAATTTGTTACTTTACAACTATCAATTCCACCTTTCATAAAAAATAATTTAGATAAAAATTGTCCTTATAATACTTTGTAACAAGATATTCAAAGTGTAAAGAATGAAGGTAATATCCTCTTGTTAGGAGATATTAATAGAGTTATTCTTATAAGAAAAGATTTCAATGCTAATCCTCTATGAGAAGATGAGGACCTTCCTTTAGTTGTAGAAAAAAAAAAAAAAACCTTAAAGACATGATTGAGAATTTATTTGGTATTGAGTTAGTCAAGGTTTGTAGTTTTCAAGGCCTAATCATTTTGCAATAACATAATCAAGTGGCCAAATTCCAATTATATGATTTGTATTCATGGGCTCAGTAGTGGTGTTGTGGATTATGTTATATTCAATATCCTTGTTTCCAACAAAATAATAAATTTTGACCTCTTAAATCACTAACCCTGACTCGATCATAGGCCTTTAACCTTAACTTTAAACTTTTCCATGCACAGAAGCCCCATGTAAGAGAATTGCAGGAATAAAAAAGACCTTGTTTTTGACAAAGTAAAATTGATCTATTCTTAAAGGATTTAAATAGGGATATATGCCTCTTAACTTGTAAGGATAAAATTGAAAACCTCTCATCACAATTTTACTACACCACTCTTTACTTCTATTAAAAAGTTCTCTACCAAAGTGTGATATAAAAAGAATAATAGAACCACCAACCATTGATATGGTAATGATTGTAAAATTTCTATTAAAGCAAATAGGAATACCTCTAATGAATCTTTGAAGCTTGATAAAATAGATACACACAAAGTTTTTTTTTTTTTTTTTGCAAAAACAAACTCGTAATTTCGTTCAATAATAGGTAGAAAATACATTTTGTAAATACACACTTTGCATGTGCATTCTCCTTGGATATGCCCAGATCCATGAGTGGTGTACATAAGTCAAAAGCATATGCCTAAAACATATCTAAGAAATACCAAAAATCCTAGAAGGGAAACATAAAAAGAAGTGAAAATACAACAACAAAAAAGTAAGCATTGGGGAAGATCAAGGAGTGACATTGATCTTCCCCTTCTTTCCTTTCTTTTTTTGGACATGCGTCCAAATTCTCATATTGGTGCCAAGCGGAGCCAAAGCCTAAGAACACTCTAATATCTTTGAAGGATGATCCTTGTACTAGTTTGTGCTTTTAAATACATGGACACATTTTGTGCCCACAAAACTATCGTCCATGTGTGTCTCATTAGTCTGATGTTCTGAAACCATGAGAGTTCCAGTATCTACCATGTTTTGTTTAGAAGCACCCCCACGAGACACCACATCCCCAACTGTGTGTAGGACATGATGTATCTGAGCATCCTCTTTTGATTGGATTGACTGGTTTTCCATAATATCCTTCTCCTTAACAACAGATAGGTGAGGATATGTATATTGCGAACATTTTTGTTTATTTGTTGGCCTCATTAGGGGAGTTTTGAGGTCTAAAATGGGCCTCCTAAGAAAAATGTACAAACAAAATAAAATTTATAAGAACCAATAGGATTCAAGGTGATGATGTCAACCATGGGGGATGATTCACCATTTTTGGAGTAAAAAAGTAAAAATAATAAAATAATAAAACTACTTTTTCAACTTGTATTTTCAACTTATCTCCCTAAAGTTTTACTCAAATTACGAGCGGGAATACTCGTTAGATACAAAATTTAATTCCTCCTCCAAGGAGTACCCATGTTGCATACTTTTGATGGACCCTGCTACACGAAAAATGAAAAATACATGAAAAATGCGTGATTGCAATCACGTTTTTCATGTATTTCTCATTTTTTGTGTAGCGGGGTCCATAGAAAGTATGCAACATGGGTTCATTGGATGAGGAATCAAATTATGCATCCAACGAGTGTGTCTATTCGAAATTTGAGTAAACCCATAGGGAGATAAGTTGAAAAAATAATTTTTGTTTTTTCCCTCTAAAAATTGATGATGTAATCTAATCTTATTTTATTATTTCAACTATTATTTTATAATTTCCTTAGGAGGTCCATTTTAGACCTCAAAATTCCCCTACTTCTTCTTTTATGGATTCTTTTTGGCCTGTGGACATATGTTCTATAGCTTTCCAGTTTGAAAACATTCTCAACATCTAAAAGTTGTGTTCTCATAATCTAAAAGTCTTGATGTTTCATTTGTATATGGCTAGAAAGACATTTATTGAGGTCAATCTCTACACATATTCTCGCAAATGTATAAATACCTTCTTTTGTCTTTTCATTGTCCATTTCTTGAATTTCCCAAGTGTATTTCCAATGTCCTCTGTGACCCTGGGGTGCTAGAATGGAAGGGGAAGATTTAGAACTCTCACCCAAATCGACATTGTAGAAACCACCATAGTTGTGGCATCAAATTATGGGAACCATGGCATAATGAATAGGCCCACATTACCCCATAACTGTGGTCCATCATTCAACACAATATCCATTTCTTTTTGTGTGTCAAATTGTATAATGAAAAAACCTTTGGAGCATAACTAAATGTCGCAGTTTGACGTCCAAAGGGTTAATATCCATTGGTGAAGAACCATCCATTGGTGAAGAACCTTAGGTTTGGGCCAAAAACCATTCAATCTACAAATTCTAACCTTTGATTTGAGAGCAGAAAAGAGAGTGTTTACCTCTAAAATATTTACATCCATATAAGGAGCATTCTCCATTTTTTCAAGAATGTAGGGGCCATTATTTTGGATTCGAGGTCCCATGTTTTTTTGGAGTAGATCGGTAACAAGGGAGGAATTTCTTTTGGTTGCATCCTTGTACGAAAATTATCCATTTTGAGTCCTGGATCAAGGAGCTCCACTACGCAACCGCATATTGAAAATAATGGATGAATTCTTAGAGATATTGTTATCTTTGATATTTGTACAATCCTGGAGTAAAATCCTTGCATATATGAGATTTTGATACTCAATAGGGATATACCACTTGTTCTTGATACTCTATTTCAAGTCATTAACGATATCTGTATAGTTTATCAAAAACATAGATGACTCCCCACGAACACTTTTAATGAAAACCTGGAAAGAAAAATATTCCCCCCAAGACAAAAGAACAAAAAGCTCCATCTAGAGAGAGTGTGTTTCCATTTTATATGGGTTTATAGCCCAACTGGAGCCAAATTTGTTGTCTTTCATTGGCTCTGGCACACCCATATCAGTGCCCACAAAAAACAAGGAGTCGTCTTTTACATCCACTGATTGTTCAACGACCAAAACAGAGTAATGTATACATATATGGGGACAAAACAATAGTGATATCACCTTACTCCATCTCCCACTATCGAATGGACCATCTTAAGTATTCTATGGAAAAACAAGATAAAAATAAAAAGTGTTTAGACTTTCGAAACAAAAGCCTCCCCTGTTGCAATTGTGCCATATCTATTGAGTAGGTGATTGTGCCATATCTCTTGACATCTATGCAAAGAGTCGTGACAAATGTATATTATTGAGAGAAAATTCGTCTCTTTCACCCACTGATTTTGTTGCACTTCAGTGTAGGGAAAACCCCAACGCCCCATCTGTAACTTGGTTGGATGTGTTGTTTTCTTTCCACGACTAGCCGCACATGTTGTTAAGTTGTGTCAAGTGCAATGGGAGCATAACCCCCCTTGCCGAGGGGTTTGTAGGGTGGCAACTGCCACCCTACATGGGGTTCAGGGCAACGCCCCAAGAGTTTTTTTATGTAGGCCTACCCAAGGATGGGGGGCATATCCAAAGATGGTAGGCATACCTACCCATGGTTTTGCGCATGGTTTTCACGCTTGGTTTTGGGCATATGAGGGTTTTTCCCATGGTATTTTATAGATCTAGTCAAGGGAACTACGATTATGTTCTAATCCAGGGTCAATGGATTGGGGCTTATGAATGCTTATATATATATATAGTAACATTGAAAATAATATAATGAAAAATCAATCTAATTTTCTTGGTTTGGGTTCCAGGAGAAAATATATGTGAACATTTTATGTTCTCACCATTATTTATTTTTTTGTTTTAAGAATTTTTTTTCAAGTAATTTATGTACAAGGTTAAAACCTACAGTTGGTATCATAATTGTTTCATCTTCAAAGGGATGTTTTTGTTACTGAGGGGTTTTTCTCGGGCCCGTGGTAGACCCTATTACAGTGGGAGATTCGCGGGATCAATTCTTTCGATGAAAGGAGATGACGAATAGTGGAAATATGAGATTAATAAATTCAATGTACAAAGTTTTGCGCTATGAAAGATTATGATAGACGATATTTTGGTGGATAGAGATCAATGGATTTTTATAGATACAGATATGACACCAATAGGAATATCGACATAAGATTGGGCGAAGTTAGATCGAAAGGCGAAGATCACAATACGATTGTGTCTCTTCGATTCAATATTGTTGAATGTATCAGGGGAAGTTATGACGAAGGTTTTGTGGAACAAGTTAGGGACTTTGTATCAATCTAAGTCTCTAGTGAACAAATTCTTCATGTAGAAAAATCTATATAACCTGAGGATGAAGGATGGAAACTTGGTAACGGAGAGTTTGAATGCCTTTAATACTGTGGTAAGTCAATTGTTATTGTTGATATTAAGATTTCAAACAAAGACAAGTGCATCAGTCTGTTGTGTTCTCTACTAAACTCGTGGGATAATTTGGTTGTTCCTATAGGTAGTAATACAACCACCTTGAAGTTTGATGAAACAGTCTCATCCTTGTTGTCGAAGGAGATGAGATGGAAAAATATGGAGAGACAGAATGGACATGCCTTATCTGTAAGAGGATGGTCCCAGAACGATAACAAAAATAAGCCCTCAAGCGAGAGATCTAAATTTAGAGGGAGATTTAAATCTCCAGGAAAAGTTGTAAACGTATGTTTGAAATGCAGACAAGAAGGGCACTACAAAAAGGATCGTAGATCTAAAAATCCTGAGAAAGGAAAGGGATATGATGATGCTCCTTTTGGAGAGACGAAAACCACCTCAGATGAAGCCGGGGATGTGTACTTGGCTTCTCGTTCAAGTAAACACATAGATCATAAGGCATGGTTGATTGACTTAGGTGCATCCTTTCACTTCATTCCTCATAGGGAGTGGTTCCTGCGAGTATGATAAATATGATGGTGGTGATATAATATTTATAGGGTATGACAGGAAGGCCAAAATCATAGGACGTGGAAAATTCAAGTTGAAGTTGCAAGGTGGAAGGATTATAACACTTCCTAGTGTTCTGCATATTCATGCATTAGCCAAAAAAATGATTTTTGTAAGCAAGATGGATGATGCAGGTGTAAAAATAGCATTTGAGAGAGGTACCTGCAAGATGGTTTAGGGAGAATTAGTATTGATATGGGGGGTTTGGATTGAAAATCTATACAAGCTTCTAGGTAGCACTGTTATTGATGGGTGCAATAGTTCTATGGTTCCTGAAAGTGGAGTAGAAAATCTACTGTTCTCTAGAGAAAAGACTATCTTGTGGGATCAAAGGCTTGGAAATATTGGAGAGAAGGGCATACACATACTACATGGTAATGGTATGGTAGAATGTATGTTTAATTTCTCTTTGGATTTTGATTTCCGTGAACATTGTGTATATGGGAAGCAAAATCAGGTGAGTTTCCCCTCTAGTGTTAAGAGGGGGCGAAAGAGATATTAGAGCTTGTGCAGAGTGATGTGTTTGGACCTATTTCAGTTCCATCACTGGGTAAGCATGTGTACTATGTTTCATTTATAGATGAATTCTTGAGGAATACATGGGTATACTTCCTCAGGAAGAAATATGAAATCTTTGACAAGTTTAAATAATTTAAGGCTCTAGTGGAAAATCAGACAGAGAGAGAAGTAAAAAGTGTTAAGGACATATAATAGTGGAGAGTTCATAAAGAAGGATTTGAAGAGCTCTATAAGAAGTGTGGTATATCACACAAAAATACTACTCCATACACACTTTAGTAAAATGGAGTTGCGGAAAGAATGAATACATTGATGGAAAATGCGAGAAGCATGCTCAGTGGTGTTGGGTTAGGACAAGAATTTTGGGCAGAGGCAATGGACATTGCATGTTACCTATTTAATGGATCACCTTCATCAATGTTGGAGGATAAGACTCCACATGATGTATGGACTGGTAAGACACCCTCTCTTTCACATCTCATGGTATTTGGTTTCTATGCATATGTACATGTTCCAAAGGAGAAAAAAACCAAGCTTGATAGTAAATTTGAAAGGTGCATCTTTATTGTATAAGGATGGTTTAAAAGGCTATAAGCTTTGGAACTAAGAAACAAGGAAGGTTGTGTATAGCCAATATGTGGTGTTTAGAGAGGTAAAATATGTTATTAAACATGAAATCCTACCAAAGGAACTTGAGAAGATAGATTTTGAACTAAAGGAGGAAGAATTAGACTCTATAGAAGAACATGAATCAGAAGAGGAAGAGCCACACACTCGAGTTTTGAGGAGATCAATTCGAGAGAGAAGGAAACCAAAGAGGTATAGTCCATTTTGTTTTTTTCAAATTTTGCTTTATCTATTACTGATGATGATCCGAAAATTGTCAGGGAGGCATTTGATTTAGAGCGTGGGAAACTCTAGAAGGAGGTCACATTTGAAGAATGACATCTTTGGACAAAAATAAGGCTTGGGATCTCGTGGAGTTGTCAGTTGGAAGGAAACCCATTGCCAGAAAATGTGTGTTTAAGAAGAAGATGAGTGCAGAAATCAAGGTGGAGAAATACAAAGCTCAGTTTGTAGCAAAAGGTTATTCCCAAGTGTCGGGAATTGATTTTGGTGATATTTTTTTCTCCTGTTACCAAGTGAGATTCTATTAGATTACTTTTATCTGTTGTTTCTACTTTTTATTTTTAGGTAGAGTAGATGGATGTGAAGACATGTCTTCACATGGATCTGGGAGAAGAGATCTACATGATGCAACCAAAAGGATTTGCGGTGAAGGGTAAGAAAGAATTGGTATGTAGGTTAAAAATTTCTTTTTATGGATTAAAGCAGTCACTAAGAATGTGGTATCAAAAATTTGATACATATATACATGGACTTGACTTCACAAGGAGCAAAGTAGATCACTATGTGTATTTTAAATTAATTGGTGACCATGTTATTTGTTTGGTTTTGTATGTGGATGATATGTTGTTAATTGGAAATGACAAAGAAATTATCGAGGATTTGAAGATCCAACTGTCCTCCAAAATTCGACATGAAGGATCTTGGTGCTACAAACTATATTTTGGGCATGGAAATAAAATAAGATCGGGCAAAGAGGAAGCTCTAGTTAAACCAGAGGAAGTATGTCGAGACAATGTTGCAAAGGTTTGATATGCAAGATAGTAAACCAGTCAAGGTTCCTATTCTTGTAGGTGTAAAGTTATCTACTAAAAAATGTTCCATATGCAAGTGCACCTGGCAGCCTGATGTATGCAATGGTCTATACCAAACCATACATTGCACATGTAGTGGGAGTATTAAGCAATTTTATGTCAAAACCATGGAAGGAGCATTGGACAACAATGAAGCAGGTTTTCAGGTATTTGCGTGGCACTAGTGATTATGGTTTGTGCTACCAAGGAAGATCAAGATTGGACAAGGTTTTGGATGTACATGGATTTTTTTATGCAAACTAGTTTGGAGATCTGGATCAGAGAAGATCTACAAGTTGGTATGCATTTAACCTATTTAGAGGAGTATTCAGTTGGATGAGAAAGAGACAATTTGTAGTGGAACTTTCAACTACAAAGGTTGAATACATGGTAACCAATCATGTAAGAAAGGAATCAATTTGGTTGTATAGATTGTGTTCAAGTATGTGGTTGGTACAAGGAACTATAAGGATAGACTGTGATAGCTAAAGTGCAATTTTATTGGCAAAGAACCCTTCTTATCATTCGAAGAAAAAACACATTGATGTTCAGAATCACTTTGTCATGGATATGGTTGAAGACAAAAGGATGTTGCTAGTAAAGGTGGACACTTTGAAGAATGTCGCAGATGCATTGCCAAAGTCTCTGAGCACTGAGAAGTTTTCTTGGTGTAGATAAATAATGGGTGTTGCATCCCTGGACCAATGACTATGCACTATTGCGACCCCTCTATGGAAAGAAGAAAACAAGTGGGAGAATGTTGGGTGTGTTATCTTCTTTCCATGACTATATACATGCATTGTTATGTTGTGTCAGGTGTAGCAGGGGGTGGCAGTTTCCTCTATCGGGGGGTTTGCAGGAGGGGGGTAGCCCCCCATGTAATTATTATTATTATTTTGTTATGTGGACCCAAATAGTTGGGTGGACCCAAGGATGAGGGGCAAACCCAAAGATGGTGGGCAGACCTACCCATGGTTTTGTACATGGTTTTCACACATGGTTTTGGGCATGATGATTTTTTACTCATGGTATTTTGTAGATACGGTCAAGGGAACTGCATTTATGTTCTAATACATTGTTAATGGATTGGGGTTTATGAACGCTTCGACATGTATATATATGTATTGTAACATTGAAATGAATATAATGAAAAATTAATATGGTTTTCTTGGTTTGGGTTATAGGAGGAAATCTCTATGTATACTTTATGTTCTCACCATTATTTATTTTTCTGTTTTAATAATTCTTTTGCAAGTAATTTATGCACACATTAAAACCTAAAAAGTCATCGAGATACTCAGCCTTGGACCATTGCAGAGATGGCCATGGCCACGCCACACCAAAGGTCATCAAATGCATCCAATCTAAGAAGAAATTTGTCAGCGGTGCATCATTTGACCTTGCAACTAGACAAAATCCTGGGAAGCCTCACCATTGCTCTTAATATTTTATTTATTTTTATTCTATTAAAACTAAAAAGGAATTTTTGGATAATTGGCAACCTTGAAAGATCAAATGCCATTATTGCACAAGATATAACTATTTCATAAATGCCACAAACGAGCCAAATACGACATGTCTTTGTAGACTTGAACCCACATAGCTAGGGAAATAAATTTTTCACCAAACCACTCAAATGAAGATCCTTTGACAAATACATACAAATCTCTTATTTAAAGAAAACAAATTCACAATTATATAAATAGAAAGGAAGAGTAACTATTGCACTTATCTATATTAAATCCTAGGAAGTTTTGGAGGAAAAATTTAATACATTAAACTAAATAAAATAATATAATTCCCTTGAAGAACTAGAATTCCTACCTTTAATTTTTTTATGAATCCCCTAATGCCATGGACACCATTTTGAATGCCCTCAGAGAGGATGAAACTGTTTTATTTGGAAGACATTAAGTTTGGGGTTAAGCAACTTGCTAAGGACATTGAAGACTACCAAGTTGAAAATTTTAAAATAGGGGGGTCTATCCTCACCCCCTACATACACAAACTCTTCAATTGAGTAGTGAAGCAAGGCTTCCCTAGGTCTTGGACACAAATCCTTATTGTATCTAGCTTTAAAAGTGGGGATAAAAGCATTCCTTTTTATTATAGGACCATTATGATTAACCCCATTTTAGATAAGTTGTATGGAATTATTTTGGAAAAAAAGGATTAACTTATGGCTAGAAAGCCATGGTAAAAGAGTTAGAGGCCAAGTTGGATTTATGAGATATCATTCAAATGTGGACTTCTTTGTTACTCTTAGGATCATTATGGAGGAATGTCACAATAATAAAACTAATCTCTTATGTTTGTTCATTGAATTTAAAATGGTTTTTGACATCGTTTCTAAGACAAACCTGAGGAATACGTTGGAAGAGATAATGGGTCCTCTCAAGTTGAGGGTTGCTATGACAAGGTTGTATGAGAATGTTATTGTTAATTCTATGCCCGCCGAGAGTTAGTTGAAAGAAATTGACTATAATATCAAAGTCAAGCAAGGGTGTCCTTTGTCCCCTACCCTTTTTGGCATATACGTTGATAAGCTAGAGAGTGTAAGTTTGGAAGATACAAGTTGTGTTGGCCCCACGTTCACCCTTGTAGTCATAACTCTTCTCCTTTATGCTAATGTTATTTCTCTTTTGGTGATAAGTCATTGCAATCTTGGAAAGAAATTAATAATCCTCCAAGATTTTTGTTTCAAGATGGGTATGATGATTAATTATAAGAAAACAAAATTCATGATAATTAAATTCATAAAGATCACATATGATATTTTCATATATGACAAGAACAACTTGGAGAAAGTTCCTTCATACAAATATTTTGGAATAGATATCCATCACAAACTCAATTGGAATTATAACATTGAGAAAAGGAAAAACGAAGGATCTAAAGCTTATTATCAACTTGAAAATAATTGCAAATTAGCATATATTTGGATATGGATAAAAAAATAAACTCCTCTTTGAGACTCTTGTCACTCTTGTTATTTTATATATATGCAAAATTTGGGGTTGTAGTATCTCCAAAGTGTCGTTGAAGAAGATTAAACATATCCAAAAGCAAATTTTAACCGATAATTTCAGCATTAAAGGGAATGCACCCTATCATATCGTCTCGACTGAAGCTAGTATTTTCCTCATTAAAAACATGGCTATGACTAGGTATCTTATGTACAAGAAAAAATTAAACAATGTGGAAGATAAGAGATTACCAAAAATAACTTCTAACTCTAGCCAAAACCACCACCTTTAGCTCAAGTGGAGATAAAGAAGGAGATCATTTTGTATAATAATGATAATACTAAATTATTATTACATCAAAATTTGAGGAGAAATTGTGGGGTGATAAAGAGGGTAAAATGGAACTAAGGTATTATAAGAAGGTGATCAACCCAAATCTCAAAAATATTTTTTGTTTCAACATCTTTGGTCATGCGACACTACGTTTCCTTGATGATAAGGGCTTGACCAACCTATGCCTACTACAACCAGACTACGTCTCTTCACTTACAATTTGCACTTAACTATGTGTAAATCTACAATTTAGATATGCAACAAAGTTCAACACAACTGAGTTCTTATAACAATAGGCACATGTCCATCCTTGACATGAAAGCATCTCATAAATACTTTTAAAATTAGCCAACTATTCAACAAAACTTAGCCAAATAATGGATCACAAGGAACACGAAAAAATGTATGTCTTAAGTTTATTAATATAAAGATTGTTACCGAGACTCAAAGAGAGGTTGTGACCAATTTCTTGTAGATTTTTGAGAGAATACAAGTATTGAAGGCACAAATTCCTATAACACTTGTTAATCCAACCCCTAAAACATCTAGAAGCCTACCTCGTGTAGGTCCTATCCATTTAATACTTCACTTAGCCAACATCAAGTAGTTTATTTTGCCAATTCTAGTGTTCACAGAACAACAAAAATCCTTGCTCAACCTTCTATGAATGAAAAAACTTGCATGACTTCGCAAATGGAGGCATCCTCTTTATATAGTGCATGTGCTTTGTCTTTTTTTTTTCTTTTTTGAAGTGCCTCGAGATCCACTCCACATTCAAAGTGGGTCCAATGTGTAATCCATCCACCAACCTATGGAACTCTCACCTCCTTGGGTCTGCACATCTAGCTTGTCCACCCAAGGTGTCTTAATCTCTCCTATAAAAGCAATTCTTGGTACATGTTCTCTAGCCTTGCAAGCTACTATCTTTTACACTTGGCATAGTCAATTGAGCAAGGCTTTTTATTCCCAAAGTAAAGGTCTTACAATAACTCTCTTTTTTTTTTCAAAACTATTTTTAAATTCCTTGATGATAAGTGAAAAATCCACTCAAAACTTTGAAAACATTCAAATTTTATCATAACTTCATTTCAAAATAAATTATCTTTAAAACATAAATGATTCTATACAAAATTTGGATAAATTTATATTTTACAATTATAAAATTTTAAATTGTATGGATGACCTAAATAAAATAGATTTTAAATATTTAAATAAAAGTATTTTTAGTTTGAATAGCTAATAGCATTAACAAATAATAACTAATAATTATTGTACTCATGGCTAGTTTAACAACTAAATTAATAGATATAATATTCACTGCTAATTTGACAGCTAAATTATAACGAGTTTTTAAAGAAATAATTACATTAATTTTATTACATATATATAATTTGTTTTGTGTTTTTTTAAATGTAGTAGGTATTTGTTTGTGTTTTTTTAAATGTAGTAGGTATTAATTAACGTAATGTAAAAAGTGTTAATGTTTTGCAAGAAACAACTACATTAATTTAATAATGGTAAACTAAATCATGATGGGTTTTCCGAGAAACAACTACATTAATTTAATTGTTGTAAAGTGCCCATCAAAAAGCCAAAAAACAAGCAAAGTCTACAACGGGAATATTCAAACGTATGATAGCAATTTTCGAAGGATATAAAACAAGCAGCCAAGAATTTGACAATCGACCTAAAATAGAATACAATTAATCCATCGGAGACCATTCAAAGTTGAACGCCCCACATGCGTGCTGGATAATCATAAGTGTTGAACATTTAACCGTCAAAACGTTGAATGTGGGATCGATAAATTTCCAGCACCAAGATTTCGATAAAATTAATGTATCCCACCGACCAAGCCTACAAAATCGAGATTCTGTGAAGATAGCGTGCTATAGAAAATTACAGATGATGTGTTTGTCCAGAAGACATACACTCATTGCGTAAAGCAATGATATAATCTAGACCATCAGATCAAAAAATCCAATCATTAATCTGAGCCGTCAATCTCCTTAAATTGCAGGGTTAGCGCTTTCCAAACCCTCCTTCCTTTAGTTATTTGGCAGACGACGTTCAGGTTCGATTCTTGGCGTTTGCTGATATTTAATAGTTAACTTGTCTGTTTAGAGTGCCGGACTGAGTTTCCGGGCTAATTTTTCTTCCGTCTTTCTGTTATTATTACTTCCATCACTCATAAACAGAACTGGTAGTCCGACTGCAGGGGCCAGAACCAGTTCTAATTGAGGCCCTTTTCCATGTGATCAGGTTTATGATGTGATAATTTAGAATTAAAGGCCTGTTAGAGGCTACTACCATATTTTGAAGCGGTTTATTTAATGGAGGCATCAGATTTGATCTCCCTTTCGAACCCTGTGAAGATGTTTAGCGAGCGTTGTCATGCTATAATCTTGGACATTTATTTTTCGAGATCTCGAACTCAGGAGGGGTAAGCTTATGGAAAATTGTGTACAGTAGGTCTAAAATAGCGGGGATTCGTTTCGATCTTGTATTCTCCTTCTTTAAGAAGTTTTTGTTCAGAAGTGAAAGGTAATGGATGAGTGTAAAACCCCATAGCGCTTAAAGCTTTGTTAGGGTTTTGATATGGCGTTGCCTTTGCAGGTGCGCTTGCAGGCGGGCCATCTTATTAATAAAACATTTTATTTTGGTTTTTTGGGGGAGGGATAACCTTCCCAGTCATCCGAGCCGGTTGTGGTCGGATGTCTGCGTCGCTTCGTGTTTGTGTTGGAATCTTTGATTGATTGTTTGACGTGGTTAACTGTCATTCCCATTTCGAAAAGCCCCTACGACACGCCGAGGCAATTCTATCAGGTTTAGAAAATCTCACAACACGCTCAGGGAATTCCACAATGCAGAGGAATTTTATCAGGTATGCAATCGAAATAAACTGAATTGTGCATTTATTTGTCTTTTTATTAAAAATTTGGATGCGAAAAGATGTTTAAGGAGCGATCGTAGATTAGTCATTTGATGGCCATAAAGATCAAACATGCTTAACTGATGATCAGATGACTACAAAGAGCAAGTCTGTTCAAATTGAGTTTATGATTTTAAAAAGTATTCATGGTGAACGGTCGTACCAACTAATCTTAGGATTAAATTTGAAGTAAATTGTTAAATTTATTAAAAGTAGTATTTCGATTTGTTGAGGTAGCTGAAGAATCACGATGTATTTTCAAGAAATTTGTGGGAAAGGATTTATTTTATTTTGTAAAAGGTAAATATTCAATTTTATTTTTGATATAACATATTTTTACAACATATCTATGATTGTTTAAAATCATTTAAATTATGATAATCTCAAGCAGTTTGGAAGCAAAAAAAACTGTTATGTGCCTGTTTACATTGAGGTTGGTAAAATTTGCAGAACCGTTTTGGAAGACATATCAATCAATAATATTATTGAACTGTTTGATGTGAATTTTCGACGAATACGCCGAATTTTACAATAATTACGTCGGCTAGAACATTTTTGCTATGAGAGCTAGTTGAACGGGCTTGATCTTTATGGTTATCAAATGACCAATCCATGATGTCTGTCGATGGAAGTATACCAAAGTATATCAGGCCTTATATAATTTAAAGATAAATGTATTCATAGTATTAAAGCTGTTTAAATTATGATGGTTTAAGTCAGTTTGCAAGGTAGAAATTGTTTTTAGATTCCCCTTAAATTTAACGGGTAATTTCTTTGCTATTGTTAAAATTTGCAGAGGCATATTTTAAAATACATTTTTCTCGGTTATCAGTATTATCTTTAAATTGTATGATGATCAGGCTTTTTATACAATGAATTTCACAATATTCACTTATCAACCAAAGCATGTGTCATGTCTACCAATTTCATAACAAAAGCAATCCTTAGATAAACATTTCGATATTGGTTCATTGCAATACATATTTCTATGGTCTTTTATCTGAACATCACGGGATAAAGTATGTCGGCTATTATTTCTATGGTCTGCGATCTGATAATCACCGGATTAAGTATGTCCGTGCGTTATCATCGGTACAATATATACATTTTTTTTTTTTCAATTGTAAATTGTTGTATGTGTGAATTCAAATCCAGAGTTATAAATTACATAATGGAGATGGGTTTTTAATTTTACAAACCAGAGAAAAATCATACACCAATTTAATGCGTCTAATTTAATATGTCTTAGTTAATTGTAACTTTAAATTTATATAATAATAATTATTATTTTCTTTTATGAAATGAGTTGTTGATAGTTTTCAGTCTGGCCTATTCTTCTGCTCTGGTTATTGAAAAGAGCATCACGGGCTTCTGCACCAAGACGAGGTTAAATAATAAAAAAGACAGCTTGGGTAATTATTACTGGCCGTGTGTCTTTGAGGAGCTTCAGGAATCAGTTGCGGTATTTCAGTAAAGTGCTTATATTGGAGGTTAATCAGAGCTAGAACTATAAATCTTCATGATCATGAGGCTACACAATTTTCAAATGTCAGATAATTGACGATGGTTTAGGAGTCGGACAGTTTGGACAATTTCGAGAGATGCAAAATCAACTCATAAAGGGACAGTGAAAGACAGAAGATGAAGCCCCGAGGTATGACTTCAATACCATTTACATATGCATGCATTCAAAGCACAGAGCATGTTGCGGGAAGGTTCAGGCTTTGCGGAGGTTATACTTCAAGTTTAAACTCGGTGATGTATTTAAAGAAAAGATTTCATGAAATTTATTTTCGAAAAAGAAAAATTCAAAATCTAAACCACAACACCCAGGTTAGCTTATTAGTTGTTATGGTCACTTTTGATTGAATTGTCTCTCTCCGAAATCAAAATCTAAACCCCAACACTCGGTTATTATACTAGTTATTATTTTAATTTGCGGTTGAATTGTCTATTTCGCTCTCTATTTCCCTCTTCATATGTTCAAGGCAAAAAAATTCCATGAAACCTACCTTCAAAAAAAAAGACCCAAAATCTAAACCACATCAGAGTTTGCAAAGGGTAAAGCTCCCTATCCTACCCAAATAAGAGGGGAGATCCTACCAGGCCCACAAGATTAACCAGAGAAGATTTTGCAGAGGGCAATGATATTGTCCGCCGCTGGCAACAGTTATGATGTGATAAGGAAATAAGAGTATTTTTTCCCCTGTTCTTTGGGGAGAGAGAACGACAAATTATGAAAATGATAAATATCCGTCCAATTCATGGACAGTTTTGAAGAAGCAAAAACAGCTCTAAAAAGGAATGTGAAAGACATGGCAGAATTTACGAAGACAAAGAGGCGCTGGCTGCCGCTTGGTGCTGACTGCCACTTGGTGCAAGAAGAATGGGGCAGGCAATAAAAAAAAGTTGTTTGTTCTTTAATTCGTAGGTAGACAGAGAGAATATCTGATTCAGAAAGTGAGATATATGTTCTTCTGAAATAAGATGTTGATTTGCCGCGTAGTGTTTTGTTTTTCTGACGTTAATAGATTAGTTTATGTGTTTTGCATTTCCATGGTTGCGGGCTACAGAAGCATTGTAAACGCTGGTCCCCATGGCCTCTGCCTAAGGTTGTGTACACTGTACATTGAGCTTGATCGCTGCTGATTAAAAGTTAGTATTTACCTTGGTCCTTAAATAAGGTAGCTACCTTGTTCTCATTAAATGTGATCAGATGTGCTTGAGATTTATGATTGCCAAGTTATTATGCACTTATATATGCTTGAGGCAATATCTAACACCTATTATGGTCGCTGTTTCTATTTTGCGGATGTTTTACTTATTTGTAACGTTTGTTGTGGGAACCAGTAGCTTACATTTATCTGTACTCAGGAAGTTGATTGATTATCCTCCCTGGTTTTGGGCACCTCTGTCACCAATGTGGAAATTATTCAGTCACTTGATGCACTCCACCAGCTTGGATGGAAAAGTGGACCATTCTACAAGTAGGTGGCAAACCGTGTCTTACGTTTCTCTGTCCCCAAAGAAGTTAATGGCCTTCCATGTTTCTTTATCCTCGGGAAGTTGATGAACCCCATGGTTTGTTGATGGACCTCCATGGTTTTAGGACCTCTGTCACGGATGTGATATCTATTGTCCAAAAAAATTATTAAGTCACTTGACTGAACTTTAGAAATTGGGTGGGTGGGTCGTTGAGATCTATCATTTTACATATGGTAGGTGGGTGGCACTAAGAAAATTCATTGGTGGGTTAACATGTTGGTTATTATTTGAGTGGGTGGGTGAAGTCTGTCATGTTTACATATTGGCGAGTGGGTGAGATCTGTCATGTTTGCATATTGGTGGGTGTCACTAAAACAGTTTCGTATGTAAAAGAAGCCATTGTGATTTATTACGGATCTCATATCTAAGAAAACATAAAACCTTCGCTGAATATATCGTATATATTCATCCTGATTCCTATCTAACAGGCTTGGAGGCTTTCTTCTTTGACCTTGCCATTCTTATCTAGGCTTTAAATACTTTACTGTGTTTTCTTTTAAATCACTGACTGTTCTTTTAACAGTAACAGAAAGGAAAGCTTTGAAAAATACCTTAACTCTTTTGGCTGAGTCTTCACATTGCTGGAGAAGTTTGACTGCTACAACCACACCTTCCTTCAGCTTCTTTGAGTCTTCAAAGAGCCTGGACTAGCTCTGATACCACTGTTGGGTATTTTTTTTAAATGGAGAAATACCAAAACCAAAATAAAAATTCACCACAGAGACAATGCTCTGTTTACTCTGTCCAAGATCTTTTGACAGGGATCCTTTCAAAACCAAAATGACTCACAAGACAGCATTACACAGTCACAAAGCATTTCTATTAATTTAAAAACAAACATTCTGTTACATATTTCTTCCTCTGTGTAAAGAGGGAACCAAAAAAAAACTCTGCTGCTCTCACAAATTTTCCACTGCTGTGGAGATTACATAAACAACATGATGTTCCTCTGTTCTTCAATGGCTAAAAACAAAACATTACAACCCCTGTTTCTTTTGGAAATCTCGCACTGCTGTGCACCAAAAAGAATTACACGCACTGCTGTGCGCTCATTACAATTCATGAACAACAAAAAATGTGCACAGGCTCAACACCATTACTATGCCTCTGTTCTGTATGCAATACCGTGCGCGGCCTCAATGCACACCATACATCACAATACAAAAAAAACTTCTCTGCGTGCCCATATACACCACGCCAACATTGTCAACTACAAGACGCAGGCATACCTTTACAACATATATGAAAACATATATATAAAAACATATACAACAACGTGCCCATAACCACCAATTAAAGACATGCCCATAACATATTAAAACCTCACCAAAGAAAATACGACCAACATTAAATTCCATAAATTCCTCCTACGGTGGTCAATGCAAAAGACTTTCACTCCACGCAAAGATCTGACTTGTCGCGGGCGGTTATGCATCTTCGGGAAGTCAACGGCGGAGATTATGCGTCCAGATCGCTGAGCTGATCCGACGTGGTTCGCACACCATCCACCAGCAAAACAAACGGACTTTAGCGTCCGGGGAAAGCAGTTTTCGGTTGCTCGTACATGGGACGCGTGGCGGAGTGTGAAGGTGTTCGGAGCCTCCGCTACGGAAACCGCCTTCGCCGAATGGTGGTGCGGGGAGACCACGGTGGTTTTCCGAAAACTGCCGTGCAGTTGGAATTACAAATTTAACACTCCCCTTTAATTTCAACTGCTGGGCGTTCAGACATACCCAAGCACTTCCTCTCATAGAGGGATTCCTCAACACTGCTGTTACAAAAATATCATCCTCACATAGAGGGATTCACCAACTGCTTCTGATGCAGTTCCATAAACAATCAAAGTTGTCTTCCTCTTAATAGAGGGATTAACCTGAAACTGTGCTTAAGAGCACCTTCCTCATGACAGAGGGATTCACCAATGACTATGCTTAAAAGCATCATCCTCTTGATAGAGGGATTTACCATGACACTGTGCTGAAAAGCACCTTCCTCTTTAACAGAGGGTTTCACCAAATGACTGCTTCAAATGCAGTTCCAAAACAAACAATCATTGCACTGCTGTGTGTGCAAACTCATTACATTATGCCGCTGCATATTCTCTGCTGCACTGTTGTGCCATCTTCTTTACTGTGTCTATCCCACACTGCTGTGTCTACACTTGCACTGCTTCTGCACTTTTCAAAGACAAAATACTCTGTCCTTTCTGGAACAATTACACTGTCCCAACTTACAAATTTACACTGCTATGTGTAAACATTTCTTACACTCATTGCTGTTGCATATGTTGCATTTCAATTCAATGAACAACAAATTCATTACATTTACCTTTACTGCTGTAAGGAAAATTTCTTTTGCATGTGCTGCTGTCCATTACATCTCATTTCTTCAACAAAGCTTTAATGTTGCTGCATCTTTCTTGTTTGCATTGCTGTGTGCTTCTCCTTCTTGCCATCATGCTGCTGTCCATAACTTCTTGCTGCTGCATTTTTCATATTCACTGCTGTCCATACCCATGACCATAGATTGTCATCCCTGGGCTTTTTATTTGCTGCTGCGTTGCCTCTGCAATTTACACTGTGGCTGCCTTTTGTTTCATCATACTGTTGTGTGCCCATACTCTTGGCACTTCATTCTCCACAAAAAAATAACACAGGCTGCTGCCTTTTCTTATGTACCCTTGCTTCACACAATCTTAGTCTTCATTTTTTTTAATTACACAATGCACTGCTGTGCAATTCCTTTGACTTTCTGCTGCCACACACATTCTCATTCATTCCATGTGCATTTAAAAATCTGCTGTGAGTATATTCTCTCACATTTCATAGAAGGAAACTACCTTCCATTGCTATGCATTTCAATGCATGTGCACCACAAAAAAAATTTAAACTGCTGTTCATTCTAATCCATGTGCTCCAAAAAAAATTTCCAAACTGTTGTCTTATGTTCTATCTTCCCACTGCTGTGAGGGTCTTCATGCTTTGCATACTTTTCTTATTGCGCTGCTGTTCTTTACATTTGAGCGCTGCCCCTTTTTCTTCTCTGCTCTTATGGCAGATTTGATTTCATGTCTTTCCTTTATAAAAAATCTTCATTAAAGAATGACTGTTAAGACAGTTCAGCAAACAAAAATTACAAGCTCCCCTTTAATGTATGCTTGTCTTCTTTTAGCAAGTCTTCTCAAAACAAATTTAGATCAGCTGCGTTGCTTAAGGGGATTTCACACTGTATTTCTTTTCTTCTCCATACTTGTGTAACTTTCTTCTTTATCATGGGTCTAGCTTGTGTAAGAGCCCATGTCAAGTTACAGTCACGTGCCATATGCCCAATGTTATGACACTTGAAACATTCTACATTTTTCATGAATGACATTTCATGATTTCTTCTAAAACTGTTTCTTGGAGGTTGTCGAAGACCACAACATTTATCTTTATGAAATGCTCTACAGTGTTTTGCCATATGACCAAAGTTTGAACAAGCATAACAATAACCATAAAATGAACTTTGGTACCTGTGAGATGGAGGTTTCCTTGATGTACTTCTGAAGCTTTGCTGCCTTGAGATCCTTTGTTGATAACCATTGCCTATTGCCTTCTTGCCATCAGCTACATTTCTTCTTGGAGCTGGTTTTCTACTTGGAGCAGGATCTCTTCTATTGCAACCTTCATTTTTCTCCTTGCCTTTGCTGGAACTAGGAGCATCACAACTTCTTTGTGGCTTCTTCACATCTCCTTTGCTTAGAGCATCCTCATCCTTGTTTGAGGGTTCAGCTACATACCCAAGTCCTGATTTATCAAATGGAGATCTGTGATAGCTGAGCATGTCATCCAAAGCTTGAGAGCTCTTCATGATCTTGTTCATCCCTTCAACCTTCTTCCTGAGGAGGACAATCTCTTCTTCTAACTTTTCACATTCATTATTTTTCTTTGCTAGTTGTCCCTCAGTTTCTTCCTTGCTACGAGTAGCTTCAGCTGCTACTATTTTGAAGGAGATAATATCTGTCTTCATTTTGGAGATTTCTTCATCTTTTGCTTGACTGCTCTTCATTTTCTTTTCAGCTCCTTGTATCTGCTTCCTGGCTTCTTGTAGTTCGGACTTAAGGGAGGAGACCTCTACCTTATACTGTCCAATCTCTTCCACAAGTTTGTTCACCCTCATGTGCCTTTGTTCAAGTTGACTTGACAAGGCATCTGCCTGCTTCCTTGCTTCATTCAGCTGATTTGTCATGGATATGACTTCTTCATAATGTTTCCTCTTGCTTTCTTCAAGTTCCTTCTTAAGCTTGGCAAGCTCTTCATCCCTTTCTTTTACTTGAAGCTTGATGAGGTCAAGCTTCTCATTCTCAGCTTCTATTATGGGTTCATCTTGACCCATTGTCATGGTCAGTGCTCCCTTTGCATGAAGGTCATGCAGTCTGTCCCATATATCCTTTGCTGATGTGTATTTTCCTAGATTCCTTTTCACAGAATCAGGCAGCCCATCCAAGATTAGTTTTGCTGCTTGTGCATCATACTCCATGGATTCTTTATCCATCTTGCTATCATCAATCACTGACTCCCAGACTTCAATCCCCTCAGACATTAGGAAAACCCTCATCATTATTTCCCATACATCAAAGTTTCCATCAAACTTTGGAACTTCAAATAGAATGTATTCTAATGGATTGCCTTCTAGTTTAATAGAGGAGGGAGACACATTTTTAACAGGCTTGGAGGCTTTCTTCTTTGACCTTGCCATTCTTATCTAGGCTTTAAATACTTTACTGTGTTTTCTTTTAAATCACTGACTGTTCTTTTAACAGTAACAGAAAGGAAAGCTTTGAAAAATACCTTAACTCTTTTGGCTGAGTCTTCACATTGCTGGAGAAGTTTGACTGCTACAACCACACCTTCCTTCAGCTTCTTTGAGTCTTCAAAGAGCCTGGACTAGCTCTGATACCACTGTTGGGTATTTTTTTTAAATGGAGAAATACCAAAACCAAAATAAAAATTCACCACAGAGACAATGCTCTGTTTACTCTGTCCAAGATCTTTTGACAGGGATCCTTTCAAAACCAAAATGACTCACAAGACAGCATTACACAGTCACAAAGCATTTCTATTAATTTAAAAACAAACATTCTGTTACATATTTCTTCCTCTGTGTAAAGAGGGAACCAAAAAAAAACTCTGCTGCTCTCACAAATTTTCCACTGCTGTGGAGATTACATAAACAACATGATGTTCCTCTGTTCTTCAATGGCTAAAAACAAAACATTACAACCCCTGTTTCTTTTGGAAATCTCGCACTGCTGTGCACCAAAAAGAATTACACGCACTGCTGTGCGCTCATTACAATTCATGAACAACAAAAAATGTGCACAGGCTCAACACCATTACTATGCCTCTGTTCTGTATGCAATACCGTGCGCGGCCTCAATGCACACCATACATCACAATACAAAAAAAACTTCTCTGCGTGCCCATATACACCACGCCAACATTGTCAACTACAAGACGCAGGCATACCTTTACAACATATATGAAAACATATATATAAAAACATATACAACAACGTGCCCATAACCACATTAAAGATATGCCCATAACATATTAAAACCTCACCAAAGAAAATACGACCAACATTAAATTCCATAAATTCCTCCTACGGTGGTCAATGCAAAAGACTTTCACTCCACGCAAAGATCTGACTTGTCGCGGGCGGTTATGCATCTTCGGGAAGTCAACGGCGGAGATTATGCGTCCAGATCGCTGAGCTGATCCGACGTGGTTCGCACACCATCCACCAGCAAAACAAACGGACTTTAGCGTCCGGGGAAAGCAGTTTTCGGTTGCTCGTACATGGGACGCGTGGCGGAGTGTGAAGGTGTTCGGAGCCTCCGCTACGGAAACCGCCTTCGCCGAATGGTGGTGCGGGGAGACCACGGTGGTTTTCCGAAAACTGCCGTGCAGTTGGAATTACAAATTTAACATATTGGTGGGTGTCACTAAAACAGTTTCGTATGTAAAAGAAGCCATTGTGATTTATTACGGATCTCATATCTAAGAAAACATAAAACCCTCGCTGAATATATCGTATATATTCATCCTGATTCCTATCTAAGTCTCTTTTTCCTTATAATATTGGTTTAAGGTAAATTATATATGTATATGTCAGTAAACATCCATACCATTACAAATGTCATATATATAGGTTTTTTCAGAAGACAAAAGCTGTATATTTAGGCCGATAAGGTTTTTTTGAATCAATTCATTCGTCGACACTTTTTGTGTCCATTTGACATATGTACACTTTCGGTCTCACACGTATCACAAACTTTTACGCCCCTTTTTGCACTCCCCTTGACATTTATGTGCGCCATTTTCTTCGTCGGAGTTAGTGGCCTATCCATCTGAATTCTTTGTATGCGCCATTTTTTAAATCGGAGTTAGAGGCAGGTCCGTCAGGCTTTCTCAACTTTTATGACTGAACCGCTATTCATTCATGAATACTACACAATTTAATAACGCAGCTGGAACGACCAACATGAACCACCTTAAAGTTTGCAAGCAATAATTAAAGTCCATGTACTCATTTCACCTGACACGACCTGATAAAATGATGTATGAAGGAGCATATGCATTATGTTTATGGGGTTCTTTCGGATTTTAACTCTTAGAAAATGTTTGCTTTTAGTTTGAGGTACTTTCAATCAACCTGAAAAAAAATTGTGAAGTCTATACGTGTCATTCTGTGATAACAGTACATCACATACGACAAGATCGAAATTCTGTTTAATTGCGAAGTCTATACATGACATTCTATGATAACAGTATATCATTTCCATCATGGTATCAGAGCTAGTCTAGGCTCTCAGTGAATCAAAAAACAGAGTTTTGTTTTTTCACTGTAGGAGCTGTAAGAAGCTTATTGAGCAGATTTTTCTCAAACAGAGAAAGTTTTTGCTTGTTTTTTTACAGTCAGTATCTCTTCTTTATTTTTTCACAAGTTAAGATGGCAGATGCTGGAACTGGTTTGACGAATCCCCAACTGCCACAGTTTAATGGGAAAAACTACAGTTATTGGTCCATAACAATGAAAGCATTGTTTGCTTCTCAAGGAATATGGGAGCTGGTTGAAACTGGCTATGCTGAACCTGCAGATGCAACAACGTTGGCTGCTTTGACAGCAGCAGAAAGAGACCAGTTGAAGAGTGACAAGAAGAAGGATGCCAAAGCCCTCTTTTTCCTCTTCCAATCAGTGCATGAAAGTGTTTTTCCGTGGATTGCTGCAGCAACAAAATCCAAGGAGGCATGGGATACTCTCCAAACTGCCCATCAAGGCATGGAGAAGGTGAAGACTGCAAAGTTGCAGATGTTGAGGAGAGACTTTGAAAATCTCAGCATGAAGGAATCTGATACAATAGATTCATTCTTCACTCAGGTTATTGGCTTGATAATCCAGATAAGATCTCATGGTGAAAATCTTGAAGATAGAAGGATTGTAGAGAAAATCTTGAGATGTTTACCCTCAAGGTTTGAATCTATTGTGGTAGCAATAGAAGAAACAAAAGATCTCTCACAGTTCACGGTAGATGAGCTGAGTGCTTCATTGTTGTCTCATGAACACAGACTGAGTAGAGGAACAGATTCCTCTTTTGAGCAAGCATTCAAGACTCAGATGTCTTTTGGCCAAGGAAAAGGTTGAGGCAGAGCAAATAACAGAGGTCGTGGAAGAAGCCAAAACAGAGGCAGAAATTATCCTGCAAGCACAAGCGGAAGGAGCTGCAATCAGAACCAAGATGAAGGTTCAAGCAAACAACAAGCTCATGGACAAAGGTATGACAAATCCCAAGTCCAATGTCATTATTGTAAGAAATATGGGCATTATGCCAATGAATGTAGGAAAAAGAAAAGTGACATGAATAATAGGCAGAATGCTAATTTTGCAAATGAAGAAGATAAGAACCTAAAGAACGTGCTGTTAACATGTAACATAGCATAAGACAAACAAGAAGATTTTTGGTTCTTAGACTCAGGTTGTAGTAATCACATGACTGGTAATATTGAAATGTTTGCCAATCTGGATGAAAATGTGAAATCTGAGGTAACAACAGGGACTGATGATACTATATCTGTCAAGGGTAAGGGCAGAGTCAGTATCCGAGCAAAAAATGGAGAACAGATGATTGTGCCAGATGTATATTATGTACCTGGTCTGAAATGTAATCTTTTGAGCATTGGACAACTCATTAACAAAGGTTACAATGTGTTCTTCAAAGATGATTTGTGTACTATCAGAGACATACCTCCAAGTAAGAAGATCATTGCACAGGTGCATATGACCAGCAATAGAATGTTTCCTCTCAAACTCAAGGCAGATTTGAAGGAAGACAGAACTATTGCAGCTGTAACACAAGAAGTCTTTCAGGAACAAGTGAAAGATGTGAATTGGTTGTGGCATTTGAGATTTGGACATCTCAATTTCGTAGGCCTGAATCTGTTGCACAGAAAGGGAATGGTAAAGGGATTACCATTGATCGAAAAACCAGACAACCTTTGTTAAGGCTGCATCTTGGGCAAGCAACACAGAGAAAGCTTTCTAGCAGGAAAGAGTATAAGGGCAAAAGCACCATTGGAAATTGTTCATTCTGATGTGTGTGGACCGATGCAAACACCATCATTTTCCGGAAATAAATATGTTTTAACCTTTATTGACGATTACACCAGAAAGACATGGGTGTATATGCTGAAACAGAAGAGTGAAGTGTTTGAGAAATTCCGCCACTTCAAAACTCTTGTTGAAAAGCAGTGTGGGCATTATATCAAAGTGCTCAGAACAGATAGAGGAGGAGAGTACATCTCCCAAGACTTTCTGCGGTTTTGCAGAGAGAATGGCATACGAAAACAGTTCACCACGAGGTATACACCTCAGCAAAACGAAGTTGCTAAAAGGAAGAATAGGACCATTCTTGACATGGTTAGAAGTATGCTGAAGGCAAAACACTTGCCACATGAGTATTGGGCAGACGCTGTTACTTGCGCAGTTTACATCTTGAATAGATGCCCAACTAAAGCTGTCATGAACAGAATACCAGAAGAAGCATGGAGTGGTCAAAAGCAAACTGTCACTCACATGAGAGTATTCGGTTGTGTGGCATATGCACATGTACCGGATCAGCTAAGAAAGAAGCTTTATAATAAGGGGGAGAAGTGTGTCTTTATTGGCTATTGTGATGAGTCAAAAGAATACAAACTCTATAATCCATCCACCAAGAAATTGATAGTAAGCAGAGATGTGCAGTTCATTGAAGATGAAGCTTGGGATGGAAGCTTAGAGAAGACAGTGAATGTGAAGACAATTGTGTCTCACGAAGAAGAAGAGGAAGGGACAACAGCAAATAATCCTTCCTTGGTGGCTCCTCCTACACCACAGCAAGTACAACAAACCACACCACAAACTGGAATCCGAACAGCCTTAAGAAGTCAAGGAAGTGCTTCTCCAAGCACACCACAGGGATCAGAAATACCCTCAAGTTCGGATGGAACTCCAAGCACACCAAGAAGACCAAGATTCAGAAATCTGAATGAGATTTATGAACAAGGAGAGGTAAGTAACAATACCGGTCTGAATTCATTATTCGCTTTATATTGTCATGTTGATGACCCAGTCCATTTTGAAGATGCTGTAAATGAAAATAAATGGATTGAAGCAATGAATGAAGAAATTGGTGCAATTGAGAAAAGTAAAACATGGGAGCTAGTGGACCTCCCTGAAGGCAAAGATGCCATTGGAGTTAAGTGGGTCTATAAGACCAAAAGCAATGCTGAAGGCAAGATTGACAGACACAAAGCAAGGCTTGTTGTGAAAGGCTACAAGCAGCAACAAGGCAAAGACTATGACGAAACCTTTGCACCAGTAGCAAGGATGGAGACAGTCAGAACAGTGTTGTCTATTGCAGCACAACACAAATGGAAGATTTATCAGATGGATGTTAAATCTGCATTCCTGAATGGAGTGTTAAAAGAAGAGGTTTATGTTGAACAACCTCCGGGCTATGAAGTTGAAGGCCAAGAGCATAAAGTCTGCAAACTCAAGAAGGGTCTTTATGGGCTGAAGCAAGCTCCAAGAGCATGGTACAACAGAATAGATGCTTACCTGGTTGAGAATGGATTTGATAAGTGTGATGGTGAACCCACACTCTACATAAAACAGAATGACGGTAAGATTCTTATCGTTGTTCTATATGTAGATGATTTGATTTTTACAAGCAATGATGCTTCTCTCATTGCTGATTTTAAAGCAGTCATGAAAAGTGAATTTGAAATGACTGACTTGGGCTTCTTAAGATATTTTCTTGGAATTGAAGTAGACCAAAGTGAAAATGGTGTTTTCATTTCTCAAGCTAAATATGTAGAAGCAGTGTTAAAGAGATTTAACATGCAGAACAACAAAGCAGCTGTGACTCCAACAGTAATGGGGCTGAAATTGACCAAAGAAGACAGGAGCAAGGATTTTGATCCAAAATTGTACAAGAGCATAGTTGGCAGCCTTATGTACTTGACTGCAACTAGGCCGGACATTATGCACGCTGTGAGTTTAATCTCCAGATTTATGGAAAGACCGAAAGAGACTCATCGGCAGGCAGCCAAGAGGATTCTAAGGTATGTGAATGGAACGAAGGGGTTTGGTATTTTATACTCCTCTTCTGAAAGTTTCAAGTTGATAGGTTACACTGACAGTGATTGGGCTGGAAGTGTTGATGACAGGAAAAGCACATCGGGATATGTGTTTCATATGGGATCGGGAGCCATCTCATGGGCTTCCAAGAAGCAACCAGTTGTGGCTTTGTCAACAGCAGAGGCAGAATACGTGGCAACAACAGCAACAGTATGCCAAGCAGTATGGCTGAGAGGAGTTCTCAGAGATTTGTGTCATGAACAAGAAAAGGGCACAACCATTTACTGCGACAATAGCTCAGAGATAGCATTGTCTAAAAATTCTGTTTTTCATAAAAGGACAAAGCACATAGATAACAAATTTCACTTCATACGTGAATTGGTTAACAATGGTGAAATTGTTTTGCAGCACTGCAGAACAGAAGATCAGCAAGCCGATATCTTGACAAAACCATTGGCAAATAAAAGCTTTGATCATTTTAGGAAATGCCTGGGTATGCAGAAAAACCCAGCAGTTAAAATTAAGGGGCAGTGTTGGAATAATAATTTTAAACTGCCGCGAGCTAAACATCGATTGGACTTTCCCTGCGATGCGATCTGATCGCATATCGCACTTTCCCTCGTCACCCTTGTGTGCATGCTTTGATTATCTGCGATGCGATATTTGCGATGCGATCGCAGATCGCATGATTTAAAGGTTATAGAGGCGGTAGCACATCTTTCTCTTCTTGCGATGTGATGGTGTGATAAGCCATGCATTAAATTCCAGCAAGATATTTTCAACCATGTAAATAAATGATATTTACTAGGGTTGGTAAATGTAGGTGAAATATTAAATTTTACTATTTTTTATTTTCACGGAAGTGGGGAAAAGCAACACGTATTGTAAAAGATATTTTGTGTTGTTCATATATAAAAAGAAAATGCAAGAGCAGAGACGCGTAGAGAGTGTGGAGAATATTAGCAAGAAGAACTCTTTCTTCTCTGCAACGCACAGCAGTGCTGAAGATATATTCTCTGAGATAGTGAAATCAATTTCTGGAACTGAAGTTCCTGTTTGTAAATCCCTCTGAGTTGAGGAAGACAAATTTTGTAACAGATTTTATTATTGTTTTATAATAAAGATCCTGTAGAAAACTAGAGCGTTGTTCTCTGTGTTATTTATTTTTGTGTGTTTGAAATTAACAGAAATTTCCATCATATCACATACGACAAGATCAAAATTCTACTTAAAGCAATCGTTACCTGAGCAGCTATATTGAATATTCAAAATTTGAAAGCTTTTTTGCGTTAATTTTGGAAGTTCTATAGAGAACATGGATGTTTAATAAATATTTGCTAAATTCTTGACTCAAATGTTGAGAGCAAAAAGCTAGGAAGGCTGTAAGTTAGGGAGTGGAAGAGTAATATAAATATAAACAATGAATTTGTATAAAATTATAGTGGAAGAGTAATATAAAAATAAACAATGAATTTGTATAAAATTATAGTGAGTGAAAGATGAAATATATAAGATGTTTTTATTGAAATAGTTTAAATTTATTTTTGGATATCAAAATTTTGAATTTATTATCATGGCTTTAGAGAAGTAAAATGAAATTGTATAAAATTATAGTCAAGTGAAAGACGAAATATTTAAGAAAGATAAAATACTTAAGATATTTTTATTGAAATTTGATAAATTGAAATAAATAGTTTAACTTTAACTTTATTTTTGGATATCAAAATTCTGAATTTATTATTATGGTTTTAGAGGATTAAAATTTTTGGAGTGAAATTTTGTTTTTTGAAGAATTGATAAGATTATAACTTCAAATCTATATATTTTTATAGACATTGATTTAAAATTAAATTATTATTGTTATCATTATTTTATATATATATATATATACAAGGTAAATATTGAGGATGATTTTTTTTTTAATTAATGGGAAAATCCATTATAATTCAATTGTCAAATGAGTAGTAGGCTTACTTTAAAATCGCCTCTGTTTATGGATAATTGTTCAATTTTTCTCATATAAATTCAGATAATTGTTTAATTTTTCTCATACAAATTATTGGGAGGAAGATTCTTGGCTTTTCCGCTATAAATTCCAAGATAGCTTCAGGGCTCTGCAGAAAAGTTGATGTGTGCTCTTTGTATTCATCAACAAGCAGGACTTTGCTTCATGGTAATCACCACAATTTTTACTAGTATTTTTTTTGGGTTAGTTTCATCTATGGGGATTTGAACCATGGTTTACATAATATTTCGTTAGAAGGGCACAGGGATTTTAATTCACTTTACTGCAGGGTTGCAAACACTGGGTGTGTGCTTTTTGTGGTGATGAGCAGAATTCAAAATGCTCTTTATGTGGGAAGGAAAATCAAAGCATTGAGCAGTTACACAAGAAGGAGAAGCTTATCATTTGTGGAACTGCTTACAGGATGTCTGAATATGAGAATACTTGTTAGAAGTTAGTGAAGTAAGTACTCCGAGGCATTGTTTAGTGATGATGATTGATCCTTAATCTCAATTTCACTATTATCTTTCCCCACTGAAATGTTTATAGATTGTGTGAAGAAAGATCACAAGTTGTGAGAAAAATGTTAAATTTTGTAGGAATTTTGAGTTGGCATATGAAGAAAAATTTCTTCATCTTCAACACCAATGTAAAACGTTAAGGGAAACAATTGTTTATGAATTGAGTGCTCCTTAACTTCATTTGAATTTTTTCTTGATGTCTATTCACCTCATTTGAATTTTCTCTGGATGTTTGTTCAATTATGATAGTGTTATTATATAAGCATAATTGTTATCAATTTGCATTTCAGCTAGAGTTAATTTCTTCATTTCATTAAACTAAAATAGTCATCTTATATGACAAAATCTATTTATATAGAATTATTCAAAGAATTTCATATGATAATTATTTACAGTAAATTAAATGTTCTCATATTGATAATAATATAAACATAATCTACATTATATGTAGACACTCCAGCATTGTGATTATATTATGGCCTTAAACTTAAAACAAAATTTATCTGAATTTGTTTGACATAAGTATTTTTGAAATAAATTAAAAAGTGTTTAATTTTAGAGTTTCCATTTATTTTAATAATTAAAATTGAGGGAGTGAGATCTTTTATGTTCAGGGAGAAAGAACCTTACACTCAAGCTTTGTAACATTATCTTTCAGTGAGCTTGTGAGTCTCCTTGTTCACAAGGACTTTAGAGAAGAGGAGAGGTTGAGTAGCTCCTGAAAATAATCAATGGTGGTTACAATGTCTCCTACCTCCTACTTGAGTGTTATTCATATGTGAATGTTGGAAGTTGTTAATGCAATGAAATCGACTTCCTCCTATCAAGTATAATTATCAGTTTGTTGTTTCCATTTAACCTTTAGTTTTTTTTTATGCCATAGTTTAAGTTACCTTTTGAAAAGCTCTTTTATGGCCTTTGTTCATCGGAGGCTTAATCTTTGTTACAAAATTTCACTACTCTGGTTAAAAAAAATATTTTTAGGTAAGGGTAATTTAATGGTCTTTTTTATCCGTCAATTTTTGCAAACTAAGTTTTTATTCTTTATTTTAGGTATTTTGTGAGTACTGTATCAAATCTATTCTTTTGATTTAGAGTATATATGAAATTAAAATAACACCACTTATCATTTATATATAAATTAAAATAAACTATATAAATTAAAATATGTCAATACATATGGAATATGACATACATATCTACAAATACCTTCTTTATACAATTTTTCCAATTTAAAAAAACTATCGGCTTCTCTTTGCACTTTTTGGGGCAATTGCTAGTTTTATGTTATGATGATCATCATTTACAGAATAATGTAGAGGGAAATATTGACAATCTTTCCAGTCATATTACAAAAAAATACCATATATGCATCTACAGAAAATGTTAATCTGTCAACCATGACTGCATTTACTGTTAGATCTAAATAACTTTACTGATAGAGAGATAGACCCTTATACAGAGAATAAGGAAACCCCTACATGTTACTCAGTCATAATAGTTTGTTTGCTATATATACAATTTGGTATATCTATATGTTAGTAACCATTCGAACAACTACATGTTAATCAGTCATATATAGTTTGTTTGCTATATATACAATTTGGTATATCTATATGTGAGTAACCATTCGAACAACAACAAATATCGGATATTACAGAGATGGTGATAATTGCAGCGATAGAGCATGATGATTTCCATATTTGGTGTTTTCTTGTAACACATATCTACTTTTTTCTTCTTCTTTTTGTTTTTTTGGGTTGTAAAATGTAGATTGAACTTACTGTGATCTATTTGCACCATACTCTTATTTTTATTCATTTCTACTGATCCTATGCTACAAATTTGTATTTTTTAATTTTGAATATGGCATTTGGGTACCTTCCATCTGCTCGCAAGCTGTTCCTTTGTCTCCATTCACCGTTGTTGTCCAAAAATTTATAGGACATTCTAACGGCAGCAGAGCTGTCATTCGGTACCTTCTAGCTGTCATCCGAAGCTGTTCCTTTGTCTCCATCTACCATCTTCTGTCAGATTTATTTGGACATTCTAACGGCAGCTGTTACTATAAATTCATCGCTATTTTGCCTATGATTTCTTGGATGCTTTGCGTCAGATTTTTGTAATGCAGAGCAATCACGGAGTTGATAATGGTGAAGGCCTACCTTTGATTTATAAAGTTTGCCATTGTGAACTCTGATTGGCCAAAGATCTCCATGTCATTTGATAGAATGTTGCGAAGGTTAAGGTAGATTTCGAATCTCTATCTTCTGCTGATCTGTTGCCTTTTTCTCTTTTGATCTTCTTTATTGCTGTGCTGGAGGGGTGGATCTGTTGTTGCATTTGTTATCATTGACTATTCTGTTTTTGTGATGGATCGTTTCACTGAGCTGAAGGATCTCATGTATTTTAATGTATTCAACCGTTTAGGTATGTTGTTCAACTATGCAGGAAAACTTTTGGAAGATTAACAATTACATATCTTTATGTAAATGATATTTTAATATTCATGTATTCCAATATGGGTTGCGCAATAGATCTTGCAACCCCATATTTTATTATTAATTATGGCCATCAAACACTTTAAAACGCCCTTTCTTGATTATAATGTTTATATATTTCAAGTGTTTTATGACTTATTGAATAATGGTTTTATAATTGTTTATATATTTTAATAACGGTGTTTATAATTATATATTTATTTATTTCAATATTAGTATTAATAATAAATTTATACAATACATTTATTAGCGTAAATTAGTTATATTTATTAATATAGTTGTGGTTGTGTTATTATTATTATTTATTATTTTTTAATTTTTTTTAAAGAGAATCATTAGTTAAAGAATAATTTCAATAATGCTTAAGCCTTTAATAATTTACGAAACCAAACCATTCTTCAGCGTATTTTGGCATGCCATGATTCCTTTCATCATAATGACTCTTTGCCAAATATGCCTGCTATATGATGTCGTGGGTCTTTGTTCCTGCAAGATGGTTTCTCCTTTCAGATCTCCAGTATCAAGTCTTTTGGGTTCTCTTTTCCAAGACTGGGCCGTCTGCCCCAATTTCTTTATGTGTTATTGCATGTAATCTTCACATGGCACTGTTTCTTCAAGTGATCGTTTGTTCTGTTGCAATTTTGGACAAGCAGGCTTTGTAGAAGTGAAGTATATGTTTTTCTTATTTCAGATTTGGTAAGATTCGGACTATCTGTATCTATTTTGTGCATTCAGACTATCTGTATCTATTTTGTGCAAAGGTTGATAGGCTTTTTTATGCCTCAATGGACTATCTGTATCTATTTTTTGCAAAAGTTGCTCGGCATTTTTATGCCTCAATCCAAACATGATATGTATTGAAGATCTTTATATTTTCTTAATATAAATCTATGATGGTTTTTTTCTCTGAAAAAAAAAAAAAATGTATTTAAATATGATTCCTCTCTTGGTAAGATTTTTTGATATTTATAAAAAATCATTCACTCCAGCTTTAGTTGCCTCTGAATGTATGTTGCCTCTGTAGGTTGAAACGAAAACAAAATGGCTACAGAGAGTATTTTGGAAAACGTTTTGGTTTTTAAAGGTGGTAAATTTTTAAAATTTTGTAATCAATCCATAGTTAATTATTTCAAATGATTTTTATAGTGGTTTATAAATGGGCAAATTGTCATTCTTGAGTTTTTGGGTTATTAATTTGTTTTGATGGTAATGAGGCAGAGAGTTCTTGTGATTTTAACAAAAACAAGATAACACATTACATTTGAGAATTAAGAAGTGTTATCAATAATTTTGCAGAATTATATATATTTTTGGGCAGGGTCTTTCCATAGTTTAAAGAAGAAGGTGTTAAGGATCAAACATGATAGCACATTATAATTGGGAATTAAGAAGTGTTATTAGTAATTTTGCAGAAAGATATTTTTTTGACATGGTCTTTCTATAGTCTAAGGAAGAGGGTATCAAATCCTTACAGTTTTAGGGTATTTTATGCTAATGATTAGAGTTATGATGGAAAAAGTCAAATTTGGAGGAAATGAACTTAACTCATCAAATTTGTGACAACTTTAGGGGATTTGATGTTATTAATTAAATCTATGATAGAAAAAGTCAACCTTTGAGGAAATAAACTTAAATCTTATACATAGGATTAACCAAACCGTTATTCATTTTAAACGAGTCTCATAATACCATATCAAGTGAGAATTGAATGATGAAGCAAATCATTGTGCTAAGGTGGAAACATCCTTGAGCTTGGGATTCTAATTTAAAAGGAGATCATTGGTTATAGTTCAACCTCTTGATTAAATGGAAATTATATCAATATTTTTCTCATGCTTCAAATGGCACATATCTTAACTTAATAGCTTCTCTCAATATGGAATTGATGATGAGAAGTGGCCTTCCCACCTCCTTCGTTGCTTCAAATATGCTTGCATGTGGTTTATTAATGTGGTGCATTGGGATCTTGTAAGGAATTTAGAATAATGCCTCTTCATTATCCCAATTGGTTTTGTTCATTGGTAGAATTAATTTGGACATTTCGGAGATTAACATTAGGGGCCACATCTACTAGAGGTGTGGGGAAGAATTTGCATTTTGGGAGATTGATTTCAACCTCTACCTTAGATTTTTTTACTTCAGGAAAAAGCATAATTTACAATTTTATTATCAGATGATATAAAATTGCATTATGTTGATACATGTCAAGCATGTATTCGAATAACATAGAGATCTTTATGGATCTTGCCCATAGCATGGCAGTGTAGCCATCATACAAAAATGTCAAAAATATGTATTTGTTGAAAAAGTGTTGTTAAAAGAGAGCTTGTATATGTGGTAGTAAATTATAATTAGAAAAAACATGTGAGACAATCTGATGATGATAAGTTGATAAAGAAGCAACATACAAAGCAAAAAAATAAATTAGTCTATGTTGTTTTCCTTGATGAAAGGTCAGTGTTAAAACTCATAGGAGAGGTCATTTTTTGTTTCTATAATCATCCATGTCCCACAAACCATCGAAATGCCCTCCTTAGAGAAGGTATTTGTAGCAGTGTTGTGCTCCCTGTAAACATGTGAGGCAGAGAAAAAAGTGAGAGGATTTCAATCGAATTATTTCACCCACTAGGGGTTGAATCCTTTGGTTATGACATATGTATGAACCATTTATCCAGTTGATGGCTAGTTGGAAATCCCCGAAAACTTGAAAAGAGAGGATATATTTTTCAATAGAAGTTTGTGGGCCATTACTTTAGAAAAGTTGTTGGTTCCCTCTCCTAAACCCATTTTGATGTGAAAATAATGTTGTTTGTCTGTGTAAAATTGCCCCTATGCCACACTTTATGTGTTGCACAACCTTGGGTTTGGGTAGTAGATTAAGGATGACAAGAGTTTTGTTGTTGTGGTCTTTGGGGAAATCAGGCAATCATTAAAATAATCTTGTTTTTGGTAAGCCAGACGCCCCAACAGGCAAGAAGAGGGACAATGATATTTTTGACTTCTTTGTTGTTGTACCAAAGTTGCCAAGCCTTCGTGAGATTCTCCTCTGTCCATTACCACACTTGGCCGATCTTGGATGAGAGAAATCACCATAAGCCCTGTGTATATGAGCATTCAATCATAAGGTGGGGGTAGATTTGTCAGAGTTTTTGTCAAGGTTGCACCAAATGTGCCCTTCCTTTTTTTGTCTTTTGCGTAAAAACTCTCTAGTTGGTATCTTGTTTTCCAAGCCACACCACATGACTAATATGGTTTTGGCTAGGAATTTGAGCTTCTAGAGATGTCACCACTAGTCCTCCTAAAATTTTGGAATCCATTTTGCGATGAGAAAAGGGTAACCCTCTTTAGGAGTATAGTTATGATGGGAGAAGTGCATCCATACTAGCTCATCAGGTTCATCAGTCAGGGGATGTGGTCATCCCTTAAAGCGTGAGTATAGGTAGGACAATGTTCTTTGAAAACTTGAGGGACGTTTAGTTGTCACCCAATAAGCCATTGTTGTTCTCTAAGTGTGTTTTAAAGAGGGGTTGTGACTTGATTAAGTGTAAAAAGGCCTTTTTCCGTGAAGAAGAGCGATGAGGCCCTCGGGGAGATGGTAGGTATTGTTGCGTTTGACCCATGGGTCTACTCTTAGTCAAAGTCAAGAGTCATTCCCTACCTTCCATAGCAAGCTATTTTTAATAACGACGATGTGATGTCAACATGCCAAATGATGGAAGCATTATACATGTTCCTGTTGTGGCTTCTATTCCAATCTTCAGTAGATCGGGGGAAGATATATTTCCTATAAACCATGGAGGCCCATAAACTTTGGGTTGAGATTAGGTGTCTTCCTATCTTTGCAACCAAAGCTTGAGAGAAAAAATAGAGGTGTTTTAGACCCCATCCCCCTCAGGACTTCTTCATTGTCATTTTGTCCCATTTAACCCAAGGAAAAAAATATTATTTGACAAAACCCAACCATAAAAAGTTGTATTATAACTTCTTGATTTTTTTAGAACTTTCGTTGAGATGTAAGATAGAGACACCTAATAGAACAGTGTAGCCTCAAGGACAAATTTAGTAAGTACCAAACAACTTGCTCTTGATAACCATCTCATGCCCCAAGGCTTCAGTCACTTTTCAGTTTTGGCTAAAAGCCATAACCAATCAACATTTGTATAAGAGTTCAGTTTAAGGAGAAATCCCAAGTATTTGAAGTCGTTCTCCATATTGGCCAGTACAAAAGGAAAGAGGACCTTGATGAAATCTCAGCTCATTACTAGTAAGTCCAAAGGGAAATAGTGAGGATTTGTGAGCATACCAATAGCCACTTCAAAGAGGGCTATATCATCTTTGATGGCTCTTATGTCTCTTCTAGTGCCATTACTGAAAATGAGAATATTGTCAACGAAAAGAAGACGGGTAATATGAAGGGTAGTGGCTATTATGATTCCTTGAAGGTCGTTTCTTTTGTGTGCTTCATCCAGGGATCTGTTGAAGTCCTTAGCAACCAATAAAAAAGGAATAAGCAAGAGAGGGAAGCCTTTTCTAAGTCCTCATTTTGCTAAAAAAAAAGTGGAGTAAGTACAGTAAAAGAAATAAAGGAAATGCAGCTCATGATCCATTTAAAAAAATCTAGCTTAAATCCAAATGGGTGAGTAGAAATCAAATGTAGAGCTAGTTGACATTATGAAAGGCTTTGGAGAGATCAATTTTTAGGATTGTACCCTTTAGTTGTCGCTGCTTGAGGCTGTGGAGACCTTCCTAGGTGACACCGATGGCTTCATGTATTTGTCTCCCTTCAAGGAAAGCAGAATTTTCCTTTGAGATTGAGCTAGAGAGAATGGGTTTGAGTCTTTGTGCAATGATTTATGTGATGACTTTGTAAATGTAGCTACACAATGAAATAGTGCGGAAGTCATCAAAGGTGGAGGGATTGACGAATTTAGGGATTAAAGAAATGAAGGTGGAGTTAAATTGAAGCTTGAATATGGCATAAGGTTCTAGATTCCTTAATGACTCTAAGGAGGTCTTCGCTTGGGCTATCAAAAATCCCCAGAAAAAAATTCAACAGGCCACCCGTCTAGGTTTGGACTTTTGTGCCTTTGAAAAATTCCCAACACCTTCTTTAGCTCATCCATAGTAACAACTTACATTAGGTGGTTGTTGTCTGCATTTTCAAAAAATCTTGGGAAATAAAGGGCCAAACAAACCACCTCAACAATGGAAACCCCATGTGGCTCCTTGAAAAAAATCCCAAAGTGATTTTTCCCAATTTCTGCCAAGTCCTTGAATAATGAGACATTGTTCCCTGCATAGTCATTCAACTTTCAAATTGTATTTCACACTTTCCTTTCTTTTAATGAAAGTTTGGAAGAATTTGTTGTTCTCATCTCTAGCCTCCAGCTAGATCGCCCTGCTTTTGAGTCTCTAGGTGGCTTTGATGTCTACCAAAAGGCTTTTCCTTCTCCCTTCAAATTGTAAAAGTATATCTTTTGATTCCTCTGATTCAAAACTTCCCGTGACTTCCTATAATATAACCTTAAGATATGCTTCCACCTCTCTTATTTCTTGTGTGTCACTTGTTTTTTCACTGACCACTTTATGGTTGCCTCTTTTACTGTTTGTAGGTTCAATGCAAATTGGCCTCTAATAGAGACATTCGATAGGGGATTGTAGGGCTACCAAGTAGTTTTTACATGCTCCAAAAAAAATTCGTCTTTTAGCTAGGCAAAGCTAAGTTTGAAGGAGTTGGGTGGATTTCGCCCCATTGTCTTGATCTCTTGAAAAATAAGGGAGTGATCCAAGTCCCCACTTTCCCCAATCCATTGTTTGATTTATGGCATTTGTTCCACCAATTGTTCAGTAACTAAAAATCCATCTAGTCGCTTGGCGACTTTGTCCTCACTCGTTCGCTTGTTCCTCCATGTAGATTTTAGTTTCACAGGTTCTATGTTGATGAGGTTATGTGTAGTCAACAAACTTGTGAATAAGGTTGTATTTGGATGTTCATGTGCTTGAGAGCCCCAACGCTCCGCAACACCAAAAGAGAAATTTAGGTCCACGCCAATGATGAGGTTGCCTTCAGTAAAGTAGGAATTTTGGGATATAGATTCCCAAAAGGGAAGCTTATCTTGGGGCGGCGCATAGATATTGAGAATTAGAAACTCGGAGTTTAGTTCCACAAATCGAAAGTTTAAAAACCAAGAATCGATTCCATGCCCCAAACATTGAGGGCTTTAAGGAAAAGAGGGTTTGAACCTGTTTCTAAGCCTCCCGATCTGCCACGAGTGTCACAATAAGTGAAGTTCCATATAGTCAATAGTATTTCCAATAAACTTGATATAACATCCCCTTCATCAATAATATCTTGTAGGAGGACAATTGCATTCTCAAGCCTGAGTAACCTTTGAAGGGGGCCAATTGTTTGGGAGGGACTGCTAGGCCCCTAGAGTTAAGGGATAAAATAACCATGGAATAACCCCCTTGAGGCATGTTGTTGCTCTAACCACCCTGTCTATTGATAGCCATTTACTGGATTCCATGTCAATAAGAGCTTTGTTCTAGGCCAGGACTAGTTTTGATAAACGACCCCTATCCCTTCTTGTTGTAATTTCAGGGGGGTTGTGCCTAAGGCCTCCAGGAAAATATGAGGGGTTATGATGGCAGGGAGTAGCCTGGAAGGAAATCTGGGCACAACAAAGGGAAAAATAAATCGCTTGTAGGTTCTGTTTTCACCTCTTGGAAGGAAGAACGATTTGCACTCTCTGCAAACTTGACTCTCCACCGCCTTAGCACACCCTCCACACTCAGGAATGGCCTCCCTTGTCTCTGTTACCAATGGTTATGCTCAAGCTCCCAACAAATTTGTGACAAAGGAGGGTTAGATGTCACAAAAGGAGGGAGGGGGCATTCAACATATCAAAGGTTCAGTCGAATGGGAGGTGGTTCAACAAAATTCATGATCAAAGATAACCCCTTGATAGGTGGATCCATTCCTATTACAAAAAAAAATATTAACTGAATTTGAAAGGGGGGGGGGGGGGATAGGAAGGGGTACCCGAATATGGAGTTGATTCATGTGAAAATTCTTTAATTCCAATTACTAGATATTATTCTCCTAAGTGTTATTAGTTTAATTATTTACGACAATTAACGGATAATTCCCAATTGCCATCTTCATCATAAAATACGATTCAAAAATTAAAATCGGGAATTGAGAAATAGATGCATACACAATAAAAATGACACCAATATTTTTTTGGACTAACATCCTAGAAAAAAGGTGCAGTAGATGAGGGTTTATTTTATTATTATGCAACAACTTTTGGGAGTACAATAATCCGGATGCCTCACTGGCAACCTTCTGATAAATATACTAGCAAAAATATCTGGGAGATATTTTTCTCCTTTTGTGAATCAACTAGGCCTCCACTGGTTTGCTCGTACTCCTTACTATAAATGCGCATTGCTAACCTGGAACAATTTGCACTGCCTACTTGTTGGTTCTAGATGAGTTGTCCTGCATTTCTCTTCCTCTGGAAAAATTCGATTTCCCTCTTGAATGACCTTTCCAGCTTTCGACAACTGTTATAGCTCCAAATCTCACTCCTATGGTTTGTGATGCTGTACCCATGGCCTAGGGAAACCCCTCCTTCCAGACCTGGTCCTAAAATTTAAAAAACAATGTTTTATTCCTTATACGCGACATTGCCCTGAGTTAAACGTGTGTATACGCGGGTGTGTGTATACCCAACCCGCGTGTATGTATTGAAACACTTAAAAAAATATAAAATTCCTCATTTTTGGGCGGAGATCGCGGGTTTTACCTGCTGATCACCTGTTAGTGCCCGTGGCCCACCTGTTCCCAACCAACTCCCAACTAAAAAACTAGTTTGGGAGAGGTATAAAAAGACCTCAAAGGGAAGGCCAAAGGGAGGAGAGAAGAGAGAGAAAGGTTATTATGCTGAGATTTTTCCCTTGACTAGGTCTGAAGTCCCTTGTGCCTTCTGCACTTCCCCCATTTTGTACAGGAAACCTTTGTTTCCTTGTGTGTTGATGTTCATCCACCATTTATGACATCATGGAGAGAGTCATGGAAGGAGTTTGTTAGAGGCTTGAGGCTAGAACGGATCCGGAAGGAAGCTTTGCTTGGAGCCTGCTGAAGGTGACTCAGGTGAAAATATTCCTTTTTTATGTACTTTATTTGTCTATAATAAAAGAAACACATGTCTTGGTTCCCGAAATGAATCTTCTTTATGTTAATGATATTCATGTTTAGAATTAATATGTAAATGGTTGTTTGGATTTCATAACTAACTACCTTTGTTTATAACATGAAGATGGTTTCTTTATAAATTTTTGTCCATATACTGTTGTGTTCTTTGAATTGGTTGTTTTGCAGGACAAAAGAGAAGAATGGAACTCCAAGAAGGGTTTGGACCCTAAGGGCCTTCTCAAATGTAGGACCAAAGGTACGTACCCTTATCATAGAATTTGCTTATAATAGCATAATGGCTGTATGAATGCATGTTTCTTTGAATAGACAACTTTCAGTCTGCTAGGGTTTCAACCCAAAAATCCCTAGGGAAGCAATTCCCTCCAACAGAATTGGCGACTCCGTTTGGGACAACACTCTTGTTGTTCCTAGTTTGGGTATTTTTCAAGCCAATCAGGGCTCAGCTGCCTTGTCTGCTTGCTATTACTGTCTGGTTTGTTCTTGAACTTTAAGCTTTGCTAGTTTCTTCAGTTTGTTTTTTATTTTTCTTGAAGCTTTTCATATACACTATTTTTCTTAGTTACAGAAGCGTATGTACGCACGTTTCTTTAAGTGAACTCGAGTATATGCAGGTTTCCTTAGTTACAGTAGCGTATACAAGCATTCGGTACATAAGCATAGTCGCGTATATCTTTCAATTTTCAAGATTTGTAAATCTTTGTGTCTCTGAAGGTTTGTCTGGTAGTTTGAGTTAGTCTGAAATAGTCACTTTCTAGTATCAGTCTTTGTTTTTATAGAGAGCATCTTGTTCCGAATTCTCTATGATTATAAGGAGTATTGGTCTTGTTTTTTGTTGATTGCAAGTGTCATCGTTTTTTGCTAAAGCACGTAAGATTTCTTGCTACGAATCTTGGCTACTCTGATTCATCAAGGTAGGAAGATTGATCTCAATCTTTGTGTTAACCTTGCTTTTGGTGACTTTTTGTTTGCTTGACAAAAATCGCTTTTTGTGACCATCCACTTCTTTGTTTCATGAAAGTTGTTGTTTGACACTTTCTTGGAATTTGTCTTTTTTATCTTTTTGGTTTTCATTGCCAAAGCTTTCATTGCTGCTTTTGATTGTTAAGAGTGATTTTAAACACATTTATTTTTGTTGATTTTTCATCCATTGAGTGGTGTCGATTCGCAAAAGTGTTTGATTGCCTATTCTTCAATCACAAGTTTCAGTGTTGTTGAGAGAATTTTTTGAAAAGACTCTTTTGTTGTTGCTTTTGAAGAAAATCTTTTGAAAAACTTAGTTTTGCTTTCTTGAACTTGGTTTTCATTTGGTTTCCTTTTAGTGAGTGAAAGTGCTTTATGTTTGTCTTAGAACTTGTTTTTAGTGTTTAGACGAAATGAATTGTAGCATCTCATATTCCATCTAGACATTTTAAGTGACAAGATAAAGATTGATAAGCAAGCAACTTTCATTTGTTGTTTTTAGAGTAGTTTTTAAATCTTGCATCCGCATATATTTGTTGCATTAGGATAGATTTTCATCCCCTTTTAGGCATACATAGCTTTGTTAGCTTTTGTGAGTGTGAAGCGTGAATTAACGAAAAGAAAAGAAAATTTTGTTTTGAAAAATTTTGTTTTATTAGAAGTTCCTCTGAACCCTATAGAAATTGCTCTTCATCGAAAAACGAAAAAGTGCATGTGGATGTAGTTAAGTTTTTATTAATTTCTTTTGTGTCAAAAAACACCACTAGTTTCACTTCTGTTACCTTGTGACTTAAACAACAACCTAATTTAAAATCAAGCGCTAACTAAAATTCACTAGAACTTTTTGTTTTAGTCAGTTACACCAACAAGTTTAGGATTTTAGGGCCTTGGATTAGGCGAGTGGAGAGTTAACTCTCCAAGGCCATATAAACGTCAAAGGTAGGAGTCTGAATAACGAGAGAAAATCCAATAGCGTTACGAAGACCAGGAAAGCTCCGGATCTGGGAGTTAAGCACGAGGGTCTGCGAAGACAGGGAAGAGAGATACCTCCTCTCCTACTTGTCCGAACTTACCTCACGACTGTTCCGCCTGGCTTCTGCAACGAGTTGGTATCCATAGTTGCTACCCCTACGAATCTACACAGGTGGCTGCGGAGGGGAATCCCGTGGCACCTGAGGTCGACGTTGCATCACTCTCAACAGTACTACTGGAGGGCACCCTTGCGAAGCTTGGGGGCTTGTACCAGCGCAGGCTGTTGTTAGGAGGTCAGCGTAACTTCCTCTGTTACCTTCGCTGATAAGACGGGGCTGTCATTATCCCAGACTATCTTCGGAAGGCCCCTTACTCCACTTTCTTGTATTTTGGTGTCCGGTCCTCATCACCCGGAGCGGAAATACTTGGAAGTTGTTTGACTGGCTGATATCTTTAGGGACTTTATAGTGTGTGCTCTTTGTTCCTTGTATATAGTTGGCTTTAGATATTTTTGTCTAGTCACGTTTGGGCTTTGTGTTCTAAGTGACCGACTTACCACTCTACCGATCTTGAAAGTCTTTTGGTCATTCTTTCAAAAGTTGTGGAGTTGCCTCCTTAAGGGAAAAGGTTTTGATTTCTTATCCATATCCTTGAAAAGTTATTTCTATATTCCCGTAGGGGAAGGGTCTTTGGATCAGTTACATATGGCCAATATTCCTGTGGAAACCAACCAAGGTGCCCTCCCAAAAGGGGATCCTTGTGCTTTTCCTTTCTTTGGAAACGTTGGTACTCCCCTAATGGCCACTTTGAGTATTCCTGGGTTGAATGTTGGACTACCCGTTTGGCTATGGTCCACTTCGAATATTCCAAATGCTCTTGAAGCTTCTCAGTTGAATGCTTTATTCAAGGGCATCACATGGGTGCTAATTGTTCATCTTCTTTCAAAGAGAAATCTAGGATTCCTTTTTCTCCTCCTTCTTGTAACAAGAAACCTGAAAAGAGGAGAAAGAGGAAGTCAAAGAAGAAGAATAATTCTATCCCTTCATCCTCAACCTCTGCCAGTCATGTTGGAGATGAGTCTTCAGCCTCTGCATGTCATGCTGGGGGCACAAGTTTAGTCGTTGTAGATCATACTAGCACTTCATCACCAACCTCTGCTAGTCATGTTGAAGATGAGCCTTCATCCGCTGCGAGTCATGCTGGGGGCACGAGCCTAGTCACTGCGAGTCATACTCGCAAAGAGTGAAGATCCTCTGTAAGTCATATTCAAGATTCTCTGCAAACCACTGCTAGTCATGTTGGTGGAATGGCGGTTGATAAGAAACATAGACGTAGAAGTTTTAAACCTAAGTTCCCTTGTAAGATATGCAAGGGAGACCATATTACTCATTTGTGCCCTGGCATTCCAGAGGTTCAAAGGATATGGTCCGAGTCTGAAAGTACTTCTACTCCTATATCTGATATGGTTTCTCATCAATCCCCTCAACCATTGGTTGATAAGTTGGTAGAAACAGTGCAATCGCTGGCCGATTACACTCCTCTTTTGGGGGGTGAAGTGCCTAACAAAAGGGTTTGTTTGATCTCTAGTACAGAGTCTTCTAGTATAGGGGGCATTCTGGTTTCTTCGAATGTTCCCCCTCAAAGTTCTAAGAGTGTTTCCTTTGATTGGGATAGTCTTGTTGAGCCTCGTCTTCCTTCCGCTGCACCTTTTCAAATAAAGGTCAGAGTTAATTCCACAAATGTCTATCGATGTATGGTAGATGAAGGATCCTCTAAAAGTATTATATCCTCTTTGACTTGGAAAGCTTTGGGTTCCCCAAAGTTGTTGACAGCTCAGAGTCAGTTGTTAGCCTATGATAGAAGACCGGGTGATCTATGGGTGTTCTTCCTCAATTGCCTATCACTTTAGGTGGGAATATTGTCTTAATCGATATGATGGTGGTTGATAGCCCTTTAGACTTTAATATGCTACTTGGGCGTGATTATGTCTATGCTATGAATGTTTTGTTGTCTTCACTCTTTCGAGTAATGTGCTTTCCTCATAACAGGAATATTGTCACTATTGATCAGCTTGCATCTGATAGTTACCACCCTAATTCGACTTTACTGTAGAATGCCCCTTGGTTCGTTCCAAGTGTTCAAGTAGACTCTACCCCACCGCAGGTCAATTATGTGGCATTGAATCCTCAATGTTCAATTATTTCTAAGAAGGATCCTTTGACCTGTTGTTCTCCTTCTTGGGACTTGGTCCCAGCAGTCGACCGAGAGATTCTTCCTATAGGGACATGGGACCCCTTAATTCCCTCTTTTGATCCTTGTAGTTTCATGATTTCTTAGAACTTGTTTTGCCTTCAGAGGAGGAACTCTTTGAAGCCATGAGTCTTGACTACCAAAGGAGTCCTTGGTCCGATCCCTGCAAGGGGTTTGTCCAGAAGAGCTATTATACGTAAGCTGCAAGGTTGCGTGGTCCTCTACCATATTGTATATATGAGGTTCGCATTTTCAAGTTTTGTATTCTATAACACAAAGATTTTATATGAAGTTTATATGTGGGATGTATTAACTTCTCGTCTAGTTGTCCTATTTATGTTTACAGAACTTGGAAGATTTCTCCTTTGGAAGTTTATGGTTGGTCCGTTTTGACAGGTATTAGTTCTCGAAACTAGAATATAGGTTAGGTTTCTCTGCCTGCATTGTGCACTTATCAGTTTCCTTTCCCATTTTGCCTTAGGATCGACCCCACCAAGTTATGGTGCGGAACCTTCTCATTGCTTAGAAGTATCATGACTTGTGTGGTAGAGCCTACCTTATCATGGGTGCCCTAGTTAGTACCTTTTTGTTGCTTGGCACTCATGCTGATTTTTCATCCCTAGGCTCGGGAGTCCTATGTAGTCCCGCCATGACTTATGCGTTGAAGACTCATTCCTCTTAGCTTCTCCGCTTTGTTCTGGCCTTATACCCTAGAGGCTCCTTTGTGTTGAGTTGTACTAGTGCATTGCATGTTGACCACTTGCACCTTTTGGCCTAGAGCCGGCTTCACTTGGACTCGTGTTTAAGCCAAATTTTGACCATGACGACTGCAAAATCAACCTTGCATACCTTTGAATTCTACAGCTTGACACACCTTGACCCGTGGAAGGAACACACATTTGAGTGTCACTGACCAGTTTTCACCTCCCTGCATTGAGCATAGGAATGTTCCATTCCCAAGAACTAGATCATCTGTTTCACCGACACTCGTTCTTTCCACTGTACCATAGCATTCTTTTATTCTTTTTCCAGCTTAAGAGAAAAAGACAAAAAAATTAAATATTCCAAAAAAGAGCGGGAACGGGACAGTATTTCCATTTATTGTTGGCAACTAGAGTCAGTCGTGTCGCCCTTGAACAAAGCACTCAAAACAAAGTCTCCTCCGCATGGGTGGGATTTAGTTTGACTTAGGTACGCCATAACCTTGTTATTGAGTCAGTTCTCCCCTGACTGGTTATCTCTTCCAATCATATGGAGGGTTCGTTCGTGCCTCTTGCATGGCGAACTTATACAGAGTCATCATATGCTGCCACATAGTCACATTGAGTCGTGCTTTTGTTCAAGGGAAGTTAGCCTGAGTCGGCCTTTCTGCGGTGTCTCTTGACTCATTTTTTAGTCGGCCATCCCTGGTTGTCAGTGTCATGTCTATCATCACATCAGTTATATTGGTCCTTTACTCGTGCCGGTTTGAGAAGGTCCACATTGACTTCTTGCTAGCGGGTCTTGTCCTTATCGACGACGACACCTTGCTTTGAGGACAGGCCTAGAGCTGCACCCTAGCCCTATTTTCATTATTGATAGGTCACCTTGTGCTCAACATCGATCAATATCATGGGTCTTTGACTGAGTGGTTTCCCTTGTGTTCGACATCAGCTTACATTATCACACATTGGGATTCGTGCAGTACCTTGGTTTCCATTTGACCCTATTGGTGGATACCTCACCTCTGTGTCAGCTTTCATTATTGGTTGGTTCAGAGGGTTTCTGTCGTGCGCTAGCCACATCTTATGTACGCTGAAAACGTACTTCGGTTGGGTTACTACATCTTTTTTCGTCTGATTCCTTCCACATTATTGGCCCACGGGTTACACTCGCGCTAGATTGATGAAGGATGCCTTAATGCCTTCCTTGTAGCAGATCTTTCCCTATCAACTCCGACTCATTGCTCTGGGGCAAAGATCTAGAGTCCATTTGGCAGTACCTTGGGGTTTGCAGTCATTAGTGGCAGATCCTTCGCTATCGACAGTGGGAAACCACCATTGTCTCCTGATCGATATATTCTTATAGGTGTTTGACTCCAGCTCATTTATTCACACTTGTTAGATTGTACTGGGTAGCTTGACACTCATTATCATTATCGGTGAGTAGTCTCGCGTTTGTTAACGGTATACATAAATGACCGGTAATCAAACGATTTCTCACATGGTCGACTTCAGATAATTTATTCCCATGGTGTAGAAATGTACCACGATGGTCGGTGAAGACCTCAGGTTGTATTAGCGTTCATTGGTTCACTTGACAGTTGCTCCTGTTGCTGCTAGTTGATATCACTCCACCTTATATGTTGCAGTCAGTCATGGCGACATTCTATATGCTGGCACCTGAGCTTGCAGTGAATTACCATCCTATTCCATCATGTTCAGTTGGTACCTTTTGGGATCAGTCTTTGATATCAGTGATCCGTTGCATCTTTCAGCATCATTGACAGTCTTATATGTGATATTCAGACAAGTACTTGCTTATCATGATCAGATGATCCATTATGTATTTTTCAGTCATTTATACTTGTATACTTAGTGGATCCGCTTGTACTTGATATGCGGACATACTTTACTTTTTCTGAGCATGGGTATGCTCGCCTTAGACAGTGTTTCTTTCTGATCTCCTTTGGTGGCTTGGCAGGTTGAATTCTGGTGAAGTCCTCCTCGATTTTTGACAGACTTCCTTTCCATGTACTTGCATAATATATTTCGGCCATCATGTACCCCTTCTGACCTCATATATTAGGGGGAATCTGTTATAGCTCCAAATCTCACTCCTATGGTTTGTGATGCTGTACTCATGGCCTAGGGCAACCCCTCCTTCCAGGCCTAGTCCTAAAATTTAAAAAACAGTGTTTTATCCCTTATACGCGACATTGCCTTGAGTTAAACGCATGTATACACATGTCTATGTATACCCAACCCGTGTGTATGTATTAAAACACTTTAAAAAATATAAAATTCCTCATTTTCGGGTGGAGATCGCGTGTTTTACCTGCTGATCACCTGTTAGTGCCCGTGGCCCAACTGTTCCCAACCAACTCCCAACTAAAAAGCTAGTTTGGGAGAGGTATAAAAAGACCTCAAAGGGAAGGCCAAAGGGAGGAGAGAAGAGAGAGAAAGGTTATTATGCTGAGATTTTTCCCTTGACCAGGTCTGAAGTCCCTTGTGCCTTCTGCACTTCCCCCATTTTGTACAGGAAACCTTTGTTTCCTTGTGTGTTGATGTTCATCCACCATTTATGACATCATGGAGAGAGTCATGGAAGGAGTTTGTTAGAGGCTTCAGGCTGGATCGGATCCGGAAGGAATCTTTTCTTGGAGCCTGCTGAAGGTGACTCAGGTGAAAATATTCCTTTTTTATGTACTTTATTTGTCTATAATAAAAGAAACACATGTCTTGGTTCCCAAAATGAATCTTCTTTATGTTAATGATATTCATGTTTAGAATTCATATGTAAATGGTTGTTTGGATTTCATAACTAACTACCTTTCTTTATAACATGAAGATGGTTTCTTTATAAATTTTTGTCCATATACTGTTGTGTTCTTTGAATTGGTTGTTTTGCAGGACAAAAGAGAAGAAGGGAACTCCAAGAAGGGTTTGGACCCTAAGGGCCTTCTCAAACGTAGGACCAAAGGTACGTACCCTTATCATAGAATTTTCTTATAATAGCATAATGGCTGTATGAATGCATGTTTCTTTGAATAGACAACTTTCAGTATGCTAGGGTTTCAGCCCAAAAATCCCTAGGGGAGCAATTCCCTCCAACAACAACTGAAATGACCTCTCTCTTGACACTCGCACTAGGGTTTTTGGTTGCTTATATTTTTTGTTCAGCTTCTCTGCAGAATAATTTTGATCTCCCTTTTCCTACCTCTCAGGCACTGGAAAACCACTAGGACACTCTCTGAAATCCTCCTTCTGAATTATCTACTACTCCCTCTCTTTGATGTTCTCTTTGGCTCAAACTTTCTCCCTTGCTCAATCACTGCAATTGGGTAGCTCGATCTACCAAGGTGACTTGCTCTCCCACTTGTGTCTTTCTCCAACCCATCAATTTTCTCTTATAATCTCTTGCTAGAGCTTCAACAATTACAATTTAATCAAGATCAATGGCTAAGATCATCTTAGACTTGATCCATGTTACTTTTTGGAAGTCTCTATAGCATAAGTCAACATCCTTAATTAATTCACTTTAATTAACCACTTTTCCTAAGTTGGTATTAGGAAATATTTAAATGATGGCTAATTAATTTAATTAAGGGGTTCTCATGAAATATTTTATGGGTTTTAGAGATCTCGTGTTCCTTAGTATCTTAGATACAAATCAAGACTAGAACACATGTTCGGTGATAAAAAATCAATAAAAAACTAATACTCCCTCTTAGCAAGGAAAGTGTTCTCTCCCCAACATCTCTGCTTTGTAGTTGGACCATGTTGCTGGTGTTTGACATATACAATATGCTATCACTGTCCACCAAGCTACTACACATACTTTGATTAACCTGCTAACCCTCTAATTGAACCACTCTACATCTACATTGTTGTTGACACTACACTATGCCTCCCTACACTATTGCGAACACTTCCTGCGTTGTATATGATCCCATGTTGTTGTTGCAACTACTATAATTGAGAATTGATCTACTGTCCCTGCAACGGGCTTCTGTGATTATCCTTTGATCCTCTGACTATAACTAGATCTACTCTGTCTATTGAGTATCTGACTAGGCCCTATTGTCTTTGCGCCCATCTAGTATCTGACTGCAACTTGCTTTGCATTTTCTCTCAAGATCTCACCGTGCCTCACTAAAATTTTGATCCTCTTACTACTAAATACCATGGCGCCCTCGTAGACAAGGTAATGATTCATGAGGAAACACCTATTTTATGGTGTGCCTCCTTGGACCTTGCTCGATCCTGCAACTTTTAAGCCTCACGCTCCTCCCCCATCTAGAGATATAGCCACTATTAATGCAAACTCCTCTAACCTGGAGGTCAACTCATCTATTTCTGCCTCCAGAAATCCTTCTCTGACTAGTGTACTGCCTTCAATTTCTCATTGAGGCTACTCACTCTACCTTCTGGAAGTCCTTCTCTTGGAATTGGCACATGACCTGTAACCTCAGCAACTTGAATTGACTAGTCTAAGAAACTCACATTGGAATATTACTTTGCCTGCTATGACCATCTACAACTAGAAATTATGGATCTCCTCCTGGAAACTGGATCTAGAAATCCTCTGAGTAATTCAGGAAATTCCTCTTAGTGTGCTTTTCTCTTCTCACCCCGCGTATATCTGCAGCTGAAACCTTTGCTATAAAACTTTTGTGCCCAGATCTTCTTAATGAATTAACTTATTTGCTTCACTAGAACTGCTTCCCAACAACCACACTGCCTGTTGGAATTCAACTCTAGGCCAATCGAACTTGCACTCTGCCTCTAAAAATCGATTTTCCTGCCCAACAATTCACACTACCTAGCTTTCTTGCGCAGGTTTGAACCGTGAGCTTCAGATCTCCCTATGAATCTACACAATCTATTGATTTTTTGTCTTTGAGACTAATATCTTATCAATAATGCTTTGATACCATGTGAAAATTCCTTGATTCCAATTACTAGATATTATTCTCCTAACAATTACATTTTAATTGTTCATGAGAATTAACGAATATTTCTCAATTGCAATCTTTAACATAAAATATGCTGTGGAAAATAGAATTAGGAATTGAGAAATAGATGGACACACAATAAAAAATACACCAATATTTTTAGACTAACGTCATTAGAAAAAACCTGAAGGGAAAATCTGTGCAACAAATGAGAGTTTATTTTATTATTATGCAACAAATTCTGGGAGTACAATAATTTAGATGCCTAACTTGCATCCTTCGACAAATACACTGACAAAAAAATTTGAAACATATTTTTCTCTCTGCAAATTAACTGGGCCTCCACTGGCTTGCTTGTACTTCTCACCAGGAGTGCACATTGTTGGCCTGAAATAATTTGTGTTTCCTGCTTGTTGGCTCTAGATGAGCCTTCCTACCTCCCTTCGTGTTTGGAAAAAATGCTTTGCCTCTTGGATGATCTTTTTGGCCTTCGATAATTGAAACGAGCTCTCTCCCAATAGTCGCACTTGGGTTATTGGCTACTCAACCTCTCTACAGAATCATTTTGGACTCCCTTTTCTTGCCTCTTCAACACTGTAAAACCACTGGGAAATTATCCAGAATCCTCCTCCTGAGTTATTTGATGCTCCCTCTCTCTAATTCTCTCTCTTTGGCTCGAACTTTCTCCCTCGTTGAATCACAGCAACTGGGTAGCTCGATCTGCCAAGGTAACTTTATCTCCCTCTTTTGTCTTTTTCCATCATGTTACCACTCAAACTAGCAGTGGTCCTAGGAGGGGATCCTATGGAGAAACTACTAGGTCAAGGGAAACAATGGAGCGATAGCCCACTGTCACCTCAGCTAAAGCTCCCTTCTCTTTACGGACTTTCACCGATGAGAGGAGACCTAGTATAAAGGGGAACCACTAGATGAATGGAACAATGAGAGGGAAATGAGTGATTCCTAAGGCCTATTCACAAGAGAGACTCAATTATATGGCTTTCTTGCTCGGGAAGCAAGGTGATATGCTCTCTAGGAAGGGCTAAGAGGATTCTCGAGGCTAGAGTTTGGGAATATATCTTGCAAAGATGATTCCTAGGCCTGAAAATCCTTATGGAGAATTGGTCTTTATGTGATCTTTGTGGAATTGATGTTAATAGGTTGTGGGTATGGAGTTGATCACACAATGAGGGGCTTGACCTAATTAGGAAGGAGAAGAGGATCAAAGGAGAAATTTTCTTTGAGATTTGAATCCAATGAGCCTAATGAGAAAACTAGCCAAGGGAAAATTAGGGCAAGAAATGGTCTTTGAGGTAGCACTTGCTATATCTCAAGATTCCACTGTCAAATGTCATTCAAATGTGGAGGGCCTCTAGAGAAAACCCCAGCATAGTTTTCGACTAAAAATTGAAGTGTTTGGATGGCTAGATCGTGATATAATTGATTCCCTAGGTGACCTCTGTAGGCTAGGCCTAGAAAAAGAGGGAGGTGAAAAGAATAAGTGTTGAAAATTATCACCAATGGAGGATTAGTGCCTTCTCCTTAGGGAGAGGTAGAGTCAAAGAGAATTTATAGTTTGGAATAGATTCACTTGGTTAAGGAGGCCTTGAAAACAACTTCACGTGACATTAGGGGAGTCAAGGAGAATTTATAGTTTGGAATATATTCACTTGGTCAAGGAGGCCTTGACAACAACTTCACATGGAATTATGGAATGAGACAAGGAACTTCAAGGTCTTGACACATTGATTTGAAATATTTAATGACTTATCAATATAAAATTTGACACAAATTATCTCTAGGAACATTCACTCATTCATACATGGCCTATGACATGATGCAATGTTATAAAGATCAAATTTCCACAATTTCGCATAAGAAAAGCAATAAATTTCATCTTATTATAGCGAAAAATCTGAGCAACATGCATGTGACAAAAGTAAATAACAAGAATAACATTAAAAGAGCACTTACATGTAAGAAAGAGTATATCCAGTCATCAACATATGCCATTAGTAAAGCTTCAAGACCACAATGAAAGAGATCCAAACATAAAAATTCATCCATTTATCCAAACTCATCCTCCAAGAAGGATAACGAAAAATATCGCAAGAGAATATAACCCAATCCAAGTGATGATGATTAAAATGAATCATCTCACTTCTATTTATACACTCTCTAATTAATTTGATTTAGCTAAATTGGCTTAATTCAGACTCTAAAATTAAATTATGTGCATAATAAAAATACTTTTGGTTACAAGCGTGCCAAATAGCTCAATAATGTAAAGATAATCCTTTCAAGAGGGTTGAATGATCAACAAATTGAGCCATTGGACCTTTGAGGAGCTTAAAGAGATCCAAAAGGTGCCATGATGTAAAAATGGACTCCAAACTTAGTGGACAAGGAGTTTTCCCCTTGTTTTCCAAACAAGAAGTTGCAGTGCTCCCAAGTGGGTGTGGGGGCACAAGGACATCCTCATGGGTCTCCATATGGATCTAATATGCTTGTAGACCATCTGTAAGCACCAAAGTAATGACATAAGCCCTCTCTTTGCAGCAGGAGGCATCCTGTAACATGTGCTAAGTGTATGGTGTAACTATGGGGCCCACTCGGTATGGTTAACCAAGTGCGTCATCCTCATCCCAAAGATGGAATACGAGAAATCAATGAGTGATGTTGGGGATCCATGAAGCAACATCCACTATGGTGGAGGCCCATGGCTCTCAATGCTTACCCTACAAGTGCTAATGTGGCCCTCTAGAAGGTTAGGACCCCATATTGGGAGACCAAGCCCCAAATGGAAACCCACCTACAATCCTGCAATTAGATCCAATGTGTCTCCTTGCCTTTTAATACAACAAATCATTAGAGTAATCTAGTAAAAGAGCTTACAAGTCATGGAATCCATGAGGCAGTACATGGTGGCATGTCTGAACCAGGGGATAAAAAAAATGATCAAAATTGAAATTGCTCTAAATTGCTCAGAACCAACACTAGATCGTAGTGCTCGTCGTCCTAAATCTAACGTTTCTTGAATCACCTCAAACCGACATCGCATGCTCAAGATATTGTGTTCTAAATTTTTGGCCAAACAACTAAAAAGTTAAGCAACAAGGTTCATTAGGCAGTTCGTACGCTGACATAAACAACTCACTGGGCATGCATAGTAAGCGGTATAAACCAACCTCGTGCTGCCACATGGTAGTGCCGTACAAGACTAAGTGACACACTGTTATTGGTTTGAAGGGTATGATATGAGGTCACAACGTGGCACTCTGGGAGAGGCCAAAATTTTATTGAAGGGTATGATATGAGGCAATCATGAAGTGACACATGGCCCAATCCCAAGGCACCACGTGGCACTCCAGCAGAGGCCAAAATTTTATGTAACTAACATACCAACTATGTGGGGTTCGACCCCATAACATCCTAAATCTGAAACGAGCATCCAACCAATTGGGCTACGTGTGGTTATTAGCATGTATAGCACCATTGTTTTATTTAAAGACAATGTAATGGCGCATTGGCAGGAGGGGCAAGGCACTCGGCCCCAGCGCTTAGTTACACGACCTAGGAGACTAGAGACATTGACAGATGGGGCGAGGTTGTTAAGCCCTAGCCCCGATTCTATCGGCGATAATATGACCAACACGCGACCATTTGTATATTATATATTAGAACACCTCCAAGCGTAAAGGAAAACGTACCTTTAAAATTAATATTCCAACCCGGGCCATTTGTATATTATATATCAGAACACCTCCAAGTGTAAAGGAAAACGTACCTTCAGAATTTATGTTCCAACCCACAAAAGGAAACTACCCTTAAACTTCGACGCCTCTGTTAGTACATTGGTGTCTACTATACCCATTATTAAAGAAAACACTTAGGAGATGAGCTTTCTCTTCCTTGAAATGGTTCTCATCAGAAACCCTTAAAGCTCTAGTTTGCATTTTCATCTAGTTTTGATAATGAACTACACTTGTTGGTTCAAAACACGTCGGCTAAAAAATTCTCTTACGTGATTTCTATCGAAAGACTTTTCTTTATTCATTATGGGTCATGGAAGCTTGAATACTGAAATTACTACCCTATACGGAAGGGCCACTTCTATTAAAGTTCATCACTTTGAACGGTCTCGCGTAAGGGTTTCCAAGTTGAAAACAGATTTGGATTTTCTAAAATGACGTAGAGAGTCATCCCTTGTTCCTCTGTTTGCTCAGATTAAGCAACCTCTTAATAATTCTAGTGGCTGTCGTATTTTTCTTAATGCTAGCATGGCATTGGTTCGTTTGGAGATTGACAGGGTGAGAAAGGTTTTGGATTTCATTTCTCGTAATTTTTTGTCTCTCCATTTGGAACTTTCAAATGAGGTCTTTGCCCCCCTTTGGTCAAGGATCGATGCATGCTCGACTTTGAAATCTTCTCGTCTGGAAGAAATTTGGAAAGTAAAGTAGTCTAAGAAGTTTAGTAAGCTCTCGGAGAAATTCATCTCGCAACCTAATGAGTCTAGTTGCTTTCGTCGTCCTTCTAGAAGCATAATTAATTCTAATCAAATCTTTGCTCTCTGATCTTGGGTTGATGGTGTTTCTCACCCTTCCGCCATCGAAGGTGAAGATGGAACAATCTCGTATTCACCGGGTTGGATTCCCTTAGGTTCGTTGTTCGTTAATTCTTCTTTGATTTGTGTTGGTTTCAAAAATAGTGGAATTGGTTCTATTAATAATAATATTCAATTGAATAATAATAATAATAATAATTGGTTTAATAACACTAATAATAGTGACTATATTTTCACCTCACATAGGAATAATAATATTAGGGATAACAATAATAATTTATGTTTGGATAATAATAATATGTATAATAATAATATCACTGGGCTTAATAATAATAATAATATTAATGAGGTTAGTGACTCTGCTTTCAATTTTGATAATTTTAATAATAATAGGATTGGTAATAAGAGTCTAGGTTTGGATAATATTGTTTGTTTTAATTTTCTTTCCTCTTCTAGTAATAGGGTTGTCAATCTCTCTAGATTTTCTTTTGATTCCCTTGTCTTTAGTCTTTTGGAGAAAAGTTTCAATTTTTCTCTTGCTCCTAGAAAGATACCGGTTGAAAATATCATCTATGAGATTGAATATGGTATTATAGACTTACCGGACGTCACTAAAGATATAATTCGTCAAGACTGTGCGGTTGTCCTTAGAAAGGCAAAGCCCCCAAGAACAACATCAACAAACCTGAGTTTGATGCTCTTAAATCGTTAAACAATAATAAGAATATTGTTGTTCTCAAAGCTGACAAAGGTGGTGTTGTGGTTATTCTTGATAAAGATGATTATCGTCGGAAGATGTTGGACCACCTCCATAATAGCGGGAACTACACGAAACTCAACAAGGATCCCCTGAAGAAGATTTCCAAAAGCATGGCTCTTGCTATAAAGGCTAGTAGGTCGATCAGTTCGTTCAGTCATAAGCTTATTGAAAGTTCCCCTCATACCCCCAGAATCTATGGTCTGCCAAAGATTCATAAGCAGCTCTTCTTAGACCCATTGTCAACACGATAGGAGGACCGACTTATCTTCTTGCTAAATATTTAGCCTAGAAGCTTAAGCCCCTTGTTGGCCATACAGAATCCTTCATCAAGGACTCTGCATCATTTGTTAATGAGTTAAAGAGTTTCAAGCTTGAACCCGATGATAAGCTTGTGAGCTTCGATGTGGTCTCTCTCTACACTAATATCCCTATCAACGAGGCCATCAAAGTCATCAAGCGCATCACAGATCCTGATACGGCTTATTTAGTTCGTATTTGTCTTACTTCTACTTTATTTTCGTTCAATGGGGAATTCTATGAGAAAACTTGTGGTGTCGCCATGGGTTCCCCCCTCTCCCCTGTGGTAGCTAATCTATTCATATAAGATTTTGAATCAAAGGCCTTAAATTCTTCTCGTCTTCTGCCTAAGATGTGGAAGAGGTTTGTGGATGACACTTGTGTCATCTGGTTCCATGGTAAAGAAAAGTTGGAACTGTTTTTCGTCCATCTTAACAATCAATCTAGTTCTATAAAGTTCACCATGGAATTTGAATGTAATGGTGGTCTTCCCTTCCTTGATGTCCTCCTCTTAAGGAATGATGATGGCTCTTTCTCTCATCAGGTATATCATAAGAAAACTCATATAGAACAATATCTTCATGCTAATTCTCATCATTTCCCAGCTCAAAAACTTGGTGTTCTCAACACCTTAGCGACTAGAGCTTTAAGAGTTTCTAATGAGAACCATCTCAAGGAAGAGAAAGCTCATCTCTTAAGTGTTTTCTTTAATAATGAGTATAGTAGACACCAATCTACAAAGGCTTTCCTCAGAGTTGAAAAAGGTCCTAGTGCTAAGAAAGATACCAAGGATCGATTTTCTGGTGTTCATCTTCCTTTTATCCAAGGGACCACTGACAAGATTGTGAGGATCCTAAGGAAGCATAAGGTGGCTTCAACCTTTAGGCCTTTAAATACCATCTAGAGCTCCCTTAAATCTGTAAAAGACCCAGTGGACCCCAAGAATATGAAGGGTGTTTACATTATCCCATGCTCTTGTGGGACTCCCTACATTGGTGAGATTGGTCGCTCGATTAATCAAAGGATTCGTGAGCATGTTGTTGACATCAAGCATGGCAGGACCCGCTCCTCTGCTTTGGCGGAGCATGCAGATAAATCTAAGCATCACATCTGCATTGAGGAGGCCCAAGTCGTTGCTAGGGTTAGTCATTTCCATCATTGTAAATTGAGAGAGGCCCTAGAAATTGAAAAAAGACCCAATAATTTGAATAGAGATGATGGTTGGAATATTAGTAGAAGTTGGGTCCTTGTCCTGTCCTCCTAGTTTTTTAGGCTTCTTTTTGGGATTTATTTTGTTTGTTTGTTTATCTATGTAGGTATTGGCATCCTTTTTATAGTATTTGTTGTTGATTTATTCTTCATTAGAGTTTATTTTTCCTTCGTGTTTTTTATGTATTTTATCATCCTATTCGTTCTTAACTCCTTTTAGTATTTTTGTTATTCGTTTAATGGGCCTGAGCCCCATATTTTATTGTTGACCCCGTTTTATTTATTGATTATTTTTCTTTGGATATATATATATATATATATATATATATATATATATATATATATATATATATATATATATATATATATATATATATATGTTTCTATTTTTATTTATTTATTTATATTTTTATTGTTATTTATTCTTATATATATATTTGTTTCATTTTATTTATTTTTCCATTAATTATTTTTATTTTATTTCTATTAATTATTTTATTTATCAAATGATCTTGTCTCGATTAGGGACTTCACTCGTTTTTATAATTTTTGACTCCCCTCCTTAAAGTTAGACTCTCTTTTTTAAATATTATTTCTCAAAAACTAGTTTGTTTTTTAATAAATCAATAAACTAATATCACAATTTAAATATTATTTTTCAAAAACTAGTAATACTTGGTTTTAATAAATTAATTTAAATATTATTTTTCAATAACTAGCCCTTTAATACAGCCATTACATATTAATATTTTTAATAAATTAATAAACTAATATCATTATTTAAATATTATTTTTCAAAAACTAGTAATATTTGGCTTTAATAAATTAATTTAAATATTATTTTTCAAAAACTAGTCGTTTAATATAGTCGTTACCTATTAATATTTTTAATAAATTAATGAAATAATATCATTATTTAAATATTTTTTTCAAAAACTAGTTGTTTAATATAGTCGTTACTTAATAATATTTGTTTTTAATATATTAGTAAATTAATATTATAATTTAAATATTATTGTTCAAATATAGTTGTTACTTGAAAGTATGTCTCTACATTGTTCTCTAAAAAGGCATTTGCCATGGTCTATCTGGTCTTGATGATGAACCACACTTGTTGGTACGAAACGAGTCCGCAAAAAAAACATCTTATGTGATTTCTACGAAAGACTTTGCTTAATTTTAGATACTAATGTTAAAATATACATCATAATATGTGCTCTTCGTAAGTTTTGATACCTTTTTCCATTAAAAAATTATCAAATTCCAAAATCAACATAAAGAAAATAGTTAAAATTAATATTTTCCCCATATTTTAAATATAATTAAAATAATAAAAAATATTGAAAACTTACAAGTTAAGGTTCCTACATAAACATATTTATTTTGTAATTGAGTGTGAAATAAAAGTTTGATGGAGGAAAAAACTATTGTATAAAAAGGAATATTTTTGCTCACACTAGGTTTCATAAGATAGACCATCTCAATTAGTATATTTGGATTGAAATGTCTAACATTAACTTGATTTATACGCAATTTGTTATTTCATCAACTCTACTTTCATATGAAAAGCAATATGGAAATTTCCTTTATAATACCCAAAACAAAATGCTCACTCATTTTGTTAGGAGACATTGATGTTACAATTACAATTATCCAAGTTATTTTTATAAGCAATGATTCCAACCCTAATTCTCTGAGTAGATGAAGACATTCTTTTAGTTAGTAGATACCAAAAAAACACTAAATACCCGAGAATTTATTTGACACTAAGTTAGTCAAGTTTTGTAATTATTAAGGCCTAATAACTTGCATGGCATAATTAAGTCACCAAATTCTAACCACATGATTTGTATTCATGCGCTCAACAATAGTGTTGTGGATTATGTGATATTTGATATCTTTGTTTCCAACTAAAAATTAAATTTTGACCTCTTAAATGACAATGAGCTTGACATTGATGATAGACCTTTCATCTTAACTCTAAACTTTGCCATGCATACAAGCCCCATGCAAGAGAATTGTGAGACTCAAATGCACTTACTTTTTGACAAAAGTAAAATTGATCTTTTCTTAAAGGATTTAAATAGGGATTTACACCTCTTAACTTATAAGGATAACATCAAAGACCTCTATCATAATTTTACCACAATCCTCAACTTCTATTAGCATGTTCTCTACTGAGGTGTCATATACAAATAATAATAGAAATATTGACCCTTGGTATAATAATTATTGAAAATTTGCTAGAAAAGCAATTAGGGCACCTCTAATGAACCTTTAAAGCTTGATAAGATAAACACGTACAAATATCTTTAGTAAAAGGAAGAAATAAAGAGCAGGTGTTGCACCTATCTAAATGAGTTGTAGGAAGTTTTAGAGGAAATTCTAATTTGTAAAACTAAAGAAAATAATCTCATTCCCTTGAATAGTTGGAATTCCTATCTTAAAAAAAATTATGAAGCCCCTAGTGCCATTGAAACCATTTTGAATGCCCCTATAGAAGATGATTTAATTTTTTATTTTTATTTTTATTTTATTTTTCCGAAAGACATTGAGTTTCAATTTAAGCAGCTTGAAACTAAGAAAGCTAAGGTCAGTGAAGGCTACCAAGTTGAAAATTTTAAAATAGGAGGGCCTATTCTTTTCTCTCACATACATAAGATCTTCAATTTAGTGGTGAAGCAAGGCTTCCGAAGTCTTGGATGCATAGCCTCATTGTACCTATATTTAAAAGTGAGGATAAAAGCATTCTCGCTAATTATAGGACCATTATGATTAACCCCACATTTTAGCCAAGTTGTACGAAATTTTTTGGGAAAGAACTAGATTAGCTTGTGGCTAGAAAGCCATGATAAAAGAGCTAAAGGCAAAGTTGCATTTAGGAGATCTATCATTCAATTGTGGATTACCTTGTTACTCTTAGGATCATTATGGATGAATGTTGCAATAACGAAATTGATCTCTTATGTTGTTTCATTGACTTTAAAAAGGTTTTTGACATCATTTCTATGACAAACTTATGGAAAAGGCTAGAAGAGATAATGGTTCCTCTCGAGTTGAGGTTTTCTATGACTAGGTTGTATGAGAATATTATTGCTAAGTTTAGGATCAATGAAGGTTAGTTGAAAGAAATCAACTACAATATCATAGTTAAGCAAGGGTGCCCCTTGTCCCCTACCCTTTTTGGCATATATATTAATAAGTTAGAAGAATGTTTGGAAGATGCAGGTTGTGTTGGTCCCATGCTCATTAGTATAGTCGTAACTCTTCTCCTTTATGCTAACATTCTTGTTCTTTTGGTGACAACCCATTATGATCTTGGAAAGCAGTTAAGAATCCTCTAAGATTTATATTCCAAGATGATTATGACTATTAATTCTAACAAAACAGAAGCCATGATAATCAAATCCAGAAAGATCACATATGATACTTTCATATATTATGACACCAACTTATAGGAAGTTCTTTCATGCAGATATCTTGGAATTGATATCCATCACAATCTCAATTGGAATTATAGCATTGAGAAAAGAACAAAATCTCAAGATTAAAGGGAATACCCCCTATCGTATTCCTCATTGAAGCTAGCATTTTCCCCATTGAAAGCATGGCTATAACTAGATATATTATGTATAAGAAGTTAAACAACATGGTTTGAAAAAGGTTTCCAAAAATTGCTTTTAACTCTAGCCAAAACCACCACCTTCACACAAAGATACCTAATATTGGCTAGGTCGTTGTGGAATAAAGGAAGTGATCATTTTGCAAAATAAGGATAATATCATAAATATTATTACGTCAAAATTTAAGGAGAAATTGTGGGTTGATAAGGGCGGGGACTAAGGTATTATAAGGAGGCGAGCTTGCTGGCGGATTTTCTGTTGTTATCATCTCCCTGAGTCGCACTATATTTAATCACGTTTTTGCATAAAAGTGTGTGGCGGTTATGTACAAAAGAATGGGTGCTTTTATCAGTGGGTCTTCTTCCGGCCCTTGTCCCCTTTTTCTTCATGCCGCTTGTATGCTTTGTATTGAACACTACATAGGGGCGACTCAGCCTCTTGCGCACCTTATAGAGGACTCTCGTCAAGGGGCCCCTCTCTTTCTGTCTCGGTCCAAGACTCTACATCCATTGACAAAGAATAATATGAAGTTTTTTTTTTCATATTTTTATTAAAAATACTAGATGGAATATCTCATTATTGTGAGATATATCTTTCTCAAAGGAGACTGAGTTTAATTCCAACACTATGGTGGTCTCTAACACGCTGATTTGGGTGAGACTTCCAAACCTCCCTCTTCTTTTATGGTCTTATAAAGTACTTGAAGATATAGGAAACGCTGTGGGAAAATTAAAAAAAAAAAAATTGGAAAGAACAAACAACAATCTCTTTAGATTGATCTTAGCAAAGGGCTCCCAGATCATATAAATTTGAAACAATAGCTTCTGATGGTCACAAGTTCTTGATTATGAGAACACGACATTTTGATGTCGTGTATGCTTTCAAACAGGTCATTTCTAGAACTTGTGTTGACAGAAAAAGAATAATCCTAAGAAGAAGAGGTAGCCTAATAGAGCAAACGAATGGTAGTTCTCATAGCATCATCCTTTTCCACATAAAGAAGAAGATATCAAAGAAAAACGAATGGTAGTTCTCATAGCATCATCCTTTTCCAAATGAAGAAGAAGATATCAAAGAAAGTCAACCTGAAAAGGAAGAAATGAATGTTACAACCCAACATGGAGACTCTCGACCTGAAGACTCTCTGACATTGGATAGAATTGGGGGCACAAAAAGAGTTCGTGTTTGAGAGAGCTTGAATTTTGAAAAAAAAGTCCTACATGTGGGACAAAAATTGGATAGGATTGGGGGCACAAAAAGAGCTCATGTTTGAGAGAACTTGAATTTTGTAAAAAAAAGTCCTACATGTGAGACAAAAATTGGCTTTGGTTCTTGTTGAACCAAATTTGAATTATTGGCAAAAACTGCAAAGAAAGAAAAAGAAAAAAGAAAAAAACAAACAGTTCTTGTTAAGCTTACTTTTCTTTGCTCTTTTGTCTAGTACTCTGTGGTTCTCAATCATTAAAAGAACTTTTTTGATGTGTTCTTAGCTCTTTAATTTCTACTTATATTTTACATGCATACACACTATATATGTATGTTTAGGAAATATAATTATATATTTAGGAAATATAACTTTTATACCATTAAAAAAAGTTGTTCTTTTCTTCTTCTTTGGAAACAAAATTAAATATTTTACTATTATAATAAATTTAACTTGTAATCAATTTTATATTTTGAAATATAATAAATTTAACTCGTAATCAATTTTATATTTTGAAATTTGAAATGACAGCAGTCACCTAAACTTTATTTAAAAATAAATCTTAATTGTTACCATGTCCAAATAAAAGCGGCTCTCAATTTAGAATTTCTAAAGCAGCGCATCAAAAGCCAACAAACAAGCAAAGTGTACAACAAGAATATTCACGAGTATGATATCAGTTTTAGGAGGTTATAAAACAACCCACAGAAATTGGACAATCGACCTCCAATACAATACAATTAATCCGAAACCCACCGAAAATTTGACGATCGACCTACAATAGCATACAGTTAATCCGAGACCATTCAAAGTTGAACGCCTCACATGCGTGCTGGATAAGCATCAAATGTTGAGCATCTAACCGTCAAACGTTGAATGCGGAATCGATAAATATGTAGCACCAAGATTTCCATAAAACAGCTGCGCATCCTCATCAACCCTACCAAATGAACACATCGATAAATATCAAACACCAAGATTTCGTTAAAACAGTTGCGCATAGAAAATAGCGTGCTATAGAAAATCACAGATGATGTGTTTCTCCAGAAGACATACGCTCATTGCGTAAAGCAATGATATAATCTTGATCGTCAGATTAAAGTATCCGACCATTAATCTGAGCCGTCATTTTCTTCGCAAATCTCCTTAAATGGCAGGGTTAGCCCCTTCCAAACCCTCGTTCATTTAATTATTGGGTAGACGATGTTTAGGTTCGAATCTTGGCGTTTCCTAATGTTAAGCAGTTAATTTGTTTGTTTAGAGTGCGCGACTGAGTTTCCGGGTTAATATTTCTTGGCGATTGGACTGCAGGGCGCAGAACCAGGTCTGATTGAGGCCCTTTTCCATACGAGCAAGGTTTATGATGTGATAATCCAGAACTAAAGACCTGTCAGAGACTACTACCATTTTTTGAAGCGGTTTATTTAATGGAGGCATCAGATTTCATCTCCCTTTCAAACCCTGTGAAGATGATTAGCGAGCGTTCTCATACTATAATCTTGGACATTTATTTTTCGAGATTTCGAAATTGGAAGGGTAAAACTATGGAAAATTATGTACAGTAGATCTAAAATAGCGGGAATTCGATTCGATCTTGTATTTTCGTTTTTGTTCAGAAGTGAAAGGTAACGTACGAATGTAAAATCCAGTAGCCGTTAAAGCTTTCTTAGGATTTTGATATGGTGTTGCCTTTGCGGGTGCACTTGACGGCAGGCCATCTTATTAATAAAACGATTTTATTTTGGTTTTTAGGGGGAGGGATAACCTTCCCAGTCGTCCGAGCCGGTTCTGGTCGGAAGTTTTTGTCGCTTCGTGTTCACTGCGTGTTTGTGTTGGAATCTTTGATTGATTGTTTGATATGGCTAACTGTCAATCCCGTTTCGAAAAGTCTCTGTCGCGACACGCCGAGACAGTTCTATCTATCAGGTATGGAAAATCTCACAACACACTCAGGAATTCCACAATAAATTGAACTGTGCATTTATTTGCTATATTTTTTAGAAATTTCGCCGGCTTCACTACTAAAATATTTTATTTTATTTATTTTAATTTTAAATTTATAAGATATGTGTTAAACTCTCCATTAATTTAACATAAAAGCTACCTTGATTTATGGAGTTGCAGCTTTTCTTAACTTATGGAAACCAACTGCAGTAGTTTCTTTAAGTTAAGAAAATCAACTGCAATTACTAAATTAATAATTGGGAGCTACTAAAGTGGTCCATTACTTTGATCTCATCTCTACCTTGATTTGTGGTTTTTCTAACACATAGCATTTAGAAGCTTGATGGAAGCTTAGCTATATGTTCATCTGTTTGGTCCCCAAGCTCCTATCTCAACCCCCTTCAGTTCTACACCATCTAGCTGAGATAGCAGAGCTCGGAAGTGCCTTCAGAATTTTGTGTTCTTTTGTTTGGACAGAAGCTGGAGTGCTGAAGGAGAAGCTTGTGGACTGTGGCCTGCATCAATACATCACCAATGGCTGGAGGTAACTCGTATCCCTGGGCAATAAGGTTTAATGATTCTTTGAGTTTATTACGCATGAAGAATCATTGTTAAAATTGTAGTATGTCTAACAGTTGGTATCAGAGCCTCTTTACCTCTGCCTTGTTGTAGTTGGCCATAGCACCTTAGTTCTGCATATGCATGTTTGGCCAAATGCGTAAAGAGATTTTACCAATCGGCAAATGAAATTTGCGTCGTAAGTTAGATGCATAAAATTTTTATAGATCGAAGAATTTGCTAGTTGTAATACTTAAGAATTTTTCAATGTTGAACATCCTCGATACTTAGATTGTTGGAACCATTAGGTTGAACCTCTAAGTATTTGTCCAAACGTTTTGTAGTTTTGTTGTCATGGTTCATGATGCGAGGTTCAAAGCTTTTACGAAAGGAAATGTTTGTGTGGCAATTATGATCCAATAAAACGTTAATTGAATCGAACGTCCCCTTTCTACTGTATTAGTTTGCTTCATTTTTTCCGTAGAAAAAAGAGTTCTTACTATATATATGGAACTGATGTATCAGGATGATGGTATAACTTTAAGATAAATTAAGTTTTCTATTTGCCAGCTTTTTACAAAAGTCTCTACCTTTTCTCATTACCAGCCAAAGAATAAAGACGTTTTGAGAATAATATTGCAGACAATATAATATGCCAAAAGCTATTAAATGTTATACACGATAAATAAATTTATCAAACATGAATACACATTATTGGGTTTCACATGCCCTCTGCGGCTTTCTTAGTAATAATTCGTGGAACGAAGCATACCTTCAGTAAATATCATTAGTAATATTCAGAAATTACTACGAAATTCTTAGTAAATATCTTTCTTAGTAATATTCAGTAAATATGGATCGTTATATCGTTATACTAGATATATACCATCGTTATATCGTTATACTAGATATATACCAATGCTCGCTGTCTGTTATATACCAATGCTCGTTATATACTAATATGCCTGTTATATGAGTTATATGCCTAATATACCATATAACGTTATGTCTGTTATATGACTAATATAACGAGGCATACCTTCAATAAATTAGATGGATGCTCAGAAATCAAATCAAAGGGTGTGTTTCAAGGTCAGCCAGTCAAATTGACATTTAAATTTTTTCATCATCATGATGATCATCAAGAGCCGAACCGAAAGCACAATGTCTCTTATGTTTATACCACCGGACCAGACAGGTTTAGTGTGTACATTCGGAGCATTATTAAATTTGATAATCCCTTCAATTTTCTGGAAGTCTGGAAATCGTCTTCCTTTTTCTGTTTGTGGTTCGGAGGCAGGCCATCTCACTCTATTCAGTTTTTAAATCATAATATCACAATAATGTTACTATAACGATAATTTTCAACATATATTCGAAGATTGTGTTTTATTAAGATAGTAACATTTCAATTTTTAAATCACAATAATGTTAATATATTGTGTTTCTGAAGATTGTGTTTTGTTAACATGGTAATAAATATTTGAAGATGGTGTTTTGTTAAGATGTTAGTTTGACCATAATATTAGTTATGGAAAATAGTAATTGGATTACTAAGATGTAATTTCTATCGATGTATGCTTAATTAAATATCGAGGGTATAAGAAAATGGTATATGCAGAAACTAGAATTTAATAATACATGAATTACAACATACATATGGTATGAGTATGAATTCAAATCGAATGTGTCTGGTATGTGGAGACACTATATATTTGCAGATAAAAGAAGTGGCTTGTAATTTGAAAGGAGTAATTGAAGCAGAGGGTTTACGGTTGAAGACTACCTGTAGAGTATGTTTATATAAAACATTGTGGTAACAAAAGTTTTACCTCACATCTCTACAAAATATTTGCATGCAAAGTAGATGGGAATTAAAATAACTTCTACTTCTTTTCCCTTATCTTGAGGGAAAAGGGCTGCCAAATCGCTGCGGTTGACTAATCACTTTCAACAATCGAAAACCTGTCTACAGCCTAAACTTGTATCTGAGTATTTTTCTGCTCTTGCCTGAGGGTTTGGATGCCTTTAACAAGTTTTTGCTTTTGAATTACATAGCCATGAGAAGTGGCCTTTTTTTTTGCTTGTTATTTCTTTCTCCACACTCGCACATTGGGTGCATGTGGTGGGGACGTCATAAGCATATAATTGACATATTTTAATATATCAGACACATGATGTATAGTCTAGTACTTCTTTTAATGGTTTTTGAAACATGTTATATGCGTGTTTGCAAATTAAAAGAAATAGTTATACATTCTTAAATATTTGAATATTTGAAATAATTTAGTCTTTGAATATTTCAAATTTGCAGTTTTGTTTGCAAATTGTTTAGAGCCCATTTTGTAATTAATTTAAGAATTAGTCTTAAATAAATTATGAGACAGTGAGACTAAGGAATGTAAATTTGATTTTAATTCCATTTTTCTTGTGAGCAAAATAGCTTGTTTGCTGGTCTCTTTTGTTGTTTTATAAACTTAAGGACGGAGCCTGAAGTCAAGCCAGCTAGTCTTCGAACTGCATTTGCTATGCAAATGCAAAGTAGATCAAAGCTGATTCAGTCAATCTTCGGGTTAAGTTTATAAATTGAACAATCAATTTGTAGTCATTTTCAGTAATGCTGACTGCTTTTGATTTGCTGGAGAATTATTACAGTTATATGGAGTTTATTAAAATGTCATTTTGACTTACTCCTTTCAGTAAACATTATTTTTCTCTCTGGTTAAGTTTTGTTTATGCAACAAAATTAATGTCTAGTGATCCATGTAATTTTAATTAATTGGAGAGTAGCCACAACATCTTTAATTAAATAAAATTATATATTGATTGGCAAGATCACATAAAGATTATTTAGACATTAAATTGTAATTAATTACACTGAATATAATAAATTTTATCCCACAGGAATTTTTATTATATTTATGTGATTAATTAGGATAAAATTTCATAACCTACCCACAGGAGTTATGAATTAATAAGTTTTATCATAAAGTTTTATTGAATCTGCTTGAATTGAAAATTTAGCCCACAGGCAATTTTCATGTCATTTGATTCAATTTTTTTTTAGCATGTTTTACATTGGTAAAACGTGAAAGATCATAAAGTTTTGTTGAATCTGCTTGAATTGAAAATTTAGCCCACATGCAATTTTCATGTGATTTGATTCAATTCTTTTTAGCATGTTTTACATTGGTAAAACGTGAAAGATCATAAAGTTTTATTGAATCTGCTTGAATTGAAAATTTAGCCCACAGGCAATTTTCATGTCATTTGATTCAATTCTTTTTAGCATGTTTTACATTGGTAAAACATGAAAGTTCATAAAGTTTTATTGAATCTGTTTGAGTTGAAAATTTAGCCCACAGGCAATTTTCATGTCATTTGATTCAATTCTTTTTACCATGTCTTACATTGGTAGAACATGAAAGTTTATTAAGCCTCAACATAAGCATGTGATTCTTTATTTTGATGCAGTAGTACAACCTGCAAATTTCTCTGAAATTCGTTCTGACATTCCTGAACTTGAGGAAGTAATCTCGTTTGTTTGTTATGAATCTAATATGGTTAACGTTAATAGCCAGTGAGAAGTGAGCAAAGCATCTTATCAGGAAACAAGATGGGCTCGCATGTGGAAGCTGTAAGAACATGTTATTTAAATTTAAGTAGTGGCTTTGTTTTGGAGTTAGAAAAGACTTTTTATGTTCCAAGTTTTTCTAGAAACTTGATTTTAGTTTCAAGGCTTGTACCTTTTGGATATTCCTTAAACTTTTCAGAAGAATCTTTCAGTCTATTCTATAAATCTGATTATGTTGGGAATGGTATTTTGTCTAATGGTCTTTACTGCAAAACAAAGTCACATATGATTCAATGCATGTTCACACTGGCACTAAAAGATGATGATTAATAACACTTCTTCATTAATGATTAATAACACTTCTTCATTAATGATTGATAACACTTCTTCATGAATAACACATCTTCATTGATTCCCCTCTAGTCATGATGAGCAATTGGTTTGCAAGCTCAAGAAGTCATTGTATGGTTTAAAACAAGCATCCTCCCAATGGTATTTGAAATTCCATAATGTAATTTCTTCTTTTGGTTTTGTAGAAAACATTATGGATCAATGTATATACCTAAAGGTTGGTGGGAGTAAAATTTGTTTCTTGTTTTACAAATGGATGACCTTTTTGCTAGCAACCAATGATAAGGGTTTGCTACATGAGGTGAGACAATTCCTCTCTAAAAGTTTTGATATGAAGGATATAGGTGAGGCATCTTATGTCATTGGCATTAAGATCCATAGAGACAGATTTCGAGGCATCTTGGGTCTGTCACAGGAAACCTATATTAATAAAATTTTTAGAGAGATTTCAGATGAAGGATTGTTCACCAAGTATAGCTCCCATTGTGAAGGGTGATAGGTTCAATTTGAACCAATGCCCGAAGAACGACTTAGAAAGGGAACAAATGAAGAACATTCCATATGCTTCTGCTGTCGGAAGCCTAATGTAGGAATGTTGGGACGATGTCAGAGTGATCCAGGTTTAGACCACTGGAGAGCTGCAAAGAAAGTAATGAGGTACCTTCAAGGGACCAAAGACTACATGCTTATGTATATCCGGTTTGAGGCTGCTTACATGGTGTATGGCTTAAGAATTTCATTTCTGGGCTTAGAATTATGGATTCTATATCTAAGCCATTGAGAATATATTGTGATAATTCAGCTGCTGGTTTTATGGCTAAAAAAGTGGGAGTCGAAATAAACACATCGACATTAAGTTTTTAGCTATAAGGGAACGTGTTAAAGAAAATAAAGTGGTCATTGAGCACGTCAGCACTGAGTTAATGATTAATGATCCTTTGACTAAGGGCATGCCACAGTTAATTTCAAGGATCATGTATTGAATATGGGACTTGGTTCCATTATGCAGTTTTTTCATTGTATGGACAATGTTAATGAAATTCTTAATTATTGTGATGTTTTTTCTCATATTATGTGCACCTTAAGTTGATTTGAGAAAATTCATTTAAGAAGGACCAAGAATAAACATAGGGTTTATTCATTAAGAAATTGTTGCCACATAAATTATAATAAGAATAAATGCATAGTAATACATGGAAGGTAATACTCGTCATTAGAGGACTTATCGCCATGATTCATGTATCTATTACTTAATACAGATTATCAATGGTTTTTAAGTTGAGACATTAAGTTTGGAAGTATGGACCAAGTGGGAGAATGTTAAGCTCTCCATTAATTTAACACAAAAGCTACCTTGATTTATGGAGTTGCAGCTTTTCTTAACTTATGGAAACCAACTGCAGTAGTTTCCCTAAGTTAAGAAAATCAACTGCAATTACTAAATTAATAATTGGGAGCTACTAAAGTGGTCCATTACTTTGATCTCATCTCTACCTTGATTTGTGGTTTTTCTAACACATAGCATTTAGAAGCTTGATGGAAGCTTAGCTATATGTTCATCTGTTTGGTCCCAAAGCTCCTATCTCAACCCCCTTTAGTTCTACACCATCTAGCTGAGATAGCAGAGCTCGGAAATGCCTTCAGAATTTTGTGTTCTTTTGTTTGGACAGAAGCTGGAGTGCTGAAGGAGAAGCTTGTGGACTGTGGCCTGCATCAATACATCACCAATGGCTGGAGGTAACTCGTATCCCTGGGCAATAAGGTTTAATGATTCTTTGAGTTTATTCCACATGCAGAATCATTGTTAAAATTGTAGTATGTCTAACAATATGTTCTTAATGATCGGATCTCTATCAACTACTCTTAAGATTAATTTTTAAGTAAATTATTAAATTTTTACAAATAGTATCTCGATTTGTTGAAATCGCTGTAGAATCACGATGCACATTCATGAAATTAATGACGAAGGATTCATTATTTATTCAATTTAATTTTTCGAAACATATCATTTTTTTATAGGATAAAGATGAAATCATTTAAATTATGATAATTTCAAGCAGATTGAAAGCTAATTATTGTTATGTGCTTGTTTACATTGAGGTTGGTAAATTTTGCAGAGTCGTTTTGGAAGTCATTACAATCAATAATATTATTGAACTGTTGGATGAAAATTTTCACAGACAGACTTTCATACAATGATTTTCACAAAGATTACTTGTCAGCTGGAACATTTTGCCACGAGATTGCTAGTTGAACGGACTTGATTTTTATTGTTATCGAATGACTAATCCATGATGTCTGTCTATGGAAATATATCAGGCCTTTCATAATATAAAAATAAGCGTTCTCACAATTCATGCTATGTTTAAAGCTGCAAAAACTATGATGATTTAAGCCAGTTTACAAGGTAGAAATTGTTATTAGCTTCCCGTTAAAACTTAAGGGGTAATCTCTTTGATGTTGGTAAAATTTGTTGATGCATCTTTTGGAATACATTTTTTCTCGGTTTTAGTATTATTAAGTTATTAGTATTATTCTTAAATTATAGATGATAAGGCTATTTGTACAACGAATTTCACAATATTCACTTATCAGCCAAAGCGTTTGTCATGGCAACCAATTTCATAACAATTCTGTGAAGCAATGTTCATTGCAATACATATTTCCTAGCTTTTCCTTTTAATTTATTATTTTTATATACTCATCTAAATTAGTGTTGTATGTGTAATTTCAAATATAAAGAGAATAAATTTTATCAGAGATACCCACAACCAAAAAATTCTCCTATATTAATTTGATTTGATGTCTAGTTTGATAGTAAATTATTATTATAATTGAGATTGTTTCTAGTGTATTCTTCAACGCTGTTTCTATTCTATTCTTCCACGCTGATCATTGAAAGAAAACTCGGAATTATTAAAAGACCATCATGGGCTTCTGCAGCAAGAGGAAGTTGAATAATTAAAAGGGCATCTTGGGGGATTATTATTGACAGTGTCTTTGAGAAGCTTCAGTTGCAGTGCAACAACATTTCAGAAAGTGCGTAAATGAGAGGTAAAACAGAGCTCAAATTCTGGAACTTCGGGATCACGAAGCCGCACAATTTTCAAGTGTCAGATAATTGACGCTGGTTGAGTAGGCAGATAGTTTGGGCAATTTCGAGGGATAAAAAACAACTCATAAAAGGAAAGTGAAAGGCACAGAAGATGGGGTCTCAAGGTATTAGTTCAGTACCATGTACCTATTTCGTCAAAGCACAAAGCATGTTGCGGGAAGGTTACAAAGCAATTTATGGAGAGGTTATAGTTTACAGGTTTAAACTCGAATAGTTAATAGTTGTTATTGTAAGTTGTGGTTGAATGGTCAATCTCCCTCTCTGTATATTCAAGGAAGAAAAGGAAAGATACCAGGAAACCTATCTTCGAAAAAGTAAAACCCAAAATCTCAAAATTTAAAAGAAATGTATTGTCTGCTTCTAGCAACAATTTTTTTAAGCAGAAGTTACATAATTTAGGAGCAAGGCAAAAATCGAGATGCATTTATAACCTGACAAAAAAGACAGAGGAAAAAACAAACAAAACAAAATAGTATCAAAGAGGACCAAGCAGAACCGCAAAACACCATAAAATCAACACGCAGCAACGTAGTCGAGCCCAGTCAGGAAAGAAAAAAGATCCATGTGTCCGATCAACCGAAGAAATCAGAGTTCAAAGGAACCCAAATGGAAAATGTACCCATCAACCAAGACTTCAAAAAACATTCTGCCAGGAGGAAGAGAAATCACACGCTTAGACAGAGCATCCGCTTCCACATTTTGCTTATGTAAAGGTGGAGGAAAGATATGTCAATAAAAGAGGAGCGAAGAATAGTAATGTATGTCATCCAAATAGTGAAGCAGTGTAACCTCTAGAGAATTCCACTCCAACAACTAACCATTGACAATTTTTAAATCATCGACGATCTTTGTGGAGTTAATGGCCAGCAAGACAACGCTCTGAAATAATCCCTACGACCTCTGCTCGACAATTTGTGCCGCCACCGCCGTTCCAAAAAAACGAAATTCCCTGTTAGGATAGAGGTTAATGAGGGCCCCACATCCGCAATTACCATCCGCAGAGGCCATCAAAGAAGCCAAAAGGATAATGAGACCTCAACTCTTGAAATTGAACAGAACCCCAAGGAGACTGGAGGGCGAGGGGCGAATCTCAAGGAAATAAAGAATATAACTTTTTATTTTTTTAGTTTTCTTATCAAAGAAGCCAAAAAGATCACTGAAATTGAACAGAATGCCGAGGAGACTTGGGGGCCAGGTGCGAATCTCAAGGAAATAAAGAGTATAATTTTTTTATTTTAATTTCTTTTCAGGGGAGAGAAAGAATGACAAACCATGAAAATGATAAAATCTGTCTAATTCATGTACTTTTTGGTGACAGTTTTGAAGGAATAAAAAGCAACGCTAAAATGGAATCTGAAGTATGTTAGAAATTTGTTATGGGAGTATATGAGCAAATTACACGACATATAGGGGAGGGATTCCTAATATTGTGCAGGGACCAGTAGTTGATATAATACTGGTCCCACCAAACCACCAGTGATTAAGACTTTTGAAACCAAAATTTAAACAGAAATAAATAACATTATGTATAAATAAGTTTTAAATTATGTCCAAAAATCACCCATACATTGACTGGGCCCACAACTGTTCATAAATAGTATTTTACTACTTAATATTGCAAAACATATTGACCCAAGTAGAAAACAGCTAGAGCCATAAAGGCTTCCAAACTGGTCTATTCCAGAATTACAAAACAGCAGTCACTTTAACCCCCACTCATCAGAACTGCAACTTTGCATCCCAAATAAATATGCCTACCTGCACATAACAAAAGGAATGTATGTCAGCCATAACTGCTGAGTTGCTCAACAACTAAACACCATATGTTCAATAAATGACACCCAACCCATCAACAATTAAATCCAATTTGTTCAATAAATGACACCCAACCCAATAACAATTAAATCCACTTTGTTCAATAAATGACACCCAGACCCAATAACTGCAATAAATGACACCCAACTCATTCTATTTCTCATTAAAACAGATCAAAGCACATGGATCAACAAATAAACAATTCCCAACCATTAGATCACAACAAATTAAATCCATACCACACATTCAAAAAGAAGCCATTGCAATCCATGTGCATCCATGTCCACCAATTAAAATCAAGTCCCCAAAACTATAAAAGAAGTCCACCCACTGTTGAAGTTGCATCTTATGCTTTCAAACTATTCAGCAAACTTGAAGACAACATCACAAAACAGTGGCCAATATATTCAAGTCAGTTTTATGAATTACAACTCATTCTTCTTACAGTTTTGTTTTCATTGTTTTCATTTATCAGATTTCTTACATTACAGTTCTGTCCATTCATTTATCAGATTTCTTACATTACAGTTATGTCCATAGGGTGGTGATAGTTAACCTATACAGTTACAGTTAACCTTTTTATACAGAGTTTATGTATGTGTTCTAGCTTATACAGTTAACCTATTGAATACAGTCGTATCCATCTAATAAACGTCACAGGTTGCTTACCTTACAGGAATTGAAGGTTAGCTTACAGGAATTATTCGATCATCAGCTTCATAGGGATTACAACTTACATATCACAAATGTTACGTATGTCCAAATGTTACGTATGTCATGCTAGTACTGTAGTCATAGCTTGTTTACCTAACATGAATTGAACCTTGAACCTTAGCTTACAGGAATTGAGCGATTATTATGGCTTGGGTTCTATGCAGAATGAGTTAAAACATAGAACAAAAACGAATTGTAACTTTAATGACTCTGATAAACTTAGTAATTTTTCACATATTTTCAGACCTTGACAATCATCATTGAGACATCACATTGAAACATAATCGAAAGACATGTATTTTCAGAAGCATGAAGCTATTGAGAAAGCAAAAATTTTGATATTGAGTCGAAAGAGTGCAAATAAGTGAATTTCTACTACTGGTGAATGGACCATAGAACTAAGGAATGGTTTCTTGGAATGGAAGCCCGAGCGGATGACCATTTCTCTTTATTGAATTAGATGACTGTAAGATTTTGGATAATGAGAAAACACAATTATAAGTAACATAGCAGATGACCGTCTTATTGGCCTTCATATCTTTTCACCTCGTTGAGCTAGAGTGAGCTAGAACAAAGCTAGAACAAAGCATGGTTTCAGTTCACCTTATCTATGAGTGAGCTAGAACAAAGCTCTGTATAATTACATATGTTATATGTATATTAAAGCCGAATCCAGTCTATTAGGGAGATAACCAACCTGTGATACAGGTACTTTATCATATCTATACATGTATTTCTTAGGTTAGCACTGATAGTTCAACCTTTAGTAATGTTACTTGTAAAATATCTGTGTTATTACTTATGCCGAGTGTAATGAGAATGAGACAAGCAAGTGATTAGGTAAACAAGCATGGTTAGAAAGAGTCATGTGTAACTACTGTGTTCTAATTGCATAGCTTGTCATAAGCTTAGATAAGATACAAAGGTGACAAGTTAATCAATATACAACATGATATCTCGGGGTTCTCACTCTACACGCATATCCTAAGGTAATACATATGGATCAGGGAAAATTTTAAGAACCCCCCCTAAATTTATAAATATAATAAATGGGCGAATCTCCATGGTATATAAGAAAAATTGAAGGCGATTTTATCAATAATATAATATGTATATATAATTTTTTGGCGAATCTCTCACCAGGAATGGCGAATATTTTACTCAATTATAAAATCTTGTAAGATCTTGGCGAGTCTTTCACTAAATAATAAAACTTTGTAAAGTCCTAGTGAATCTTAGCATAGGCTACATGCTGGTTTAATTCCCCCATTTAAATATGCTACATTCCAAGTGAATACCATGGGTCAATACCATGTGCCATTTTGGTGAATACCATGGGTCAATACCATGTGCCATTTTTATTTTTATTAATTCTAATATTAGGGTTAATAATGGTTTTTTGCATGGTATTAATAACAATCTAGTCCATGGTATTTGTCCCATAGTATTTTGGCCATAGGTTTCACCTAAATATAACCCATTTTTTGAGTGTTCTTAAATATAAGGTGATGTATGGAGTAAATATAAAAAAAAATGTTTGATTTGTTTACCATACCTCTCGTTTATTTATATTTTTATTAATTTACCATACCTCTTTTACAAATATGGTATTTGGCCCATAGGATTCACTTAAATAAAACCTCTTTCTTGAGCCTTCATAAATAGAACGAGGGTTATGGACTAAATATAAAAAGAGGTTTTATTTATTTACAATATGTCTAGTTTATTTATATTTTTATTTATTTACCATACTTTTTGAGTAAGTATAAAAAGACGTTTTATTTATTTACCATACCTCCACTTTACTTATATTTATATTTGTTTACACCCTTACATGTATATAAGGTGACTTATGGAGTAAATATAAAAAATGTTTTATTTATTTACCATACCTCTCATTTATTTATATTTTTATTAATTTACCATATTCACTTAAATAAAACCTATTCTTAAAAATGAGCGAATGGATTCACTTAAATAAAACCTATTCTTGAAAATGGGCGAATGGAAGGTTGTAAGTCCTAATTTCAAGGGCTAAATTTACCTTTTTTACTCTCTCCCTTAAAATAAGGTAGGCTATTTGAGGTGATTTGTAAAAATATACTATGATACAAAATATTCGCCCACTAAAAATTTAAAACCCCTTAATTTCTCCAAAGGGCGAACATTCGCCCCTAAAATTATCCTTGATATGGATAGACTGTAATCACTGTATACGCATATCCTAATGTAACAAGCTCTGTATCCTAATGTATACGCATATCCTGACACTGTCGTATGAAAGTGAAACATTTGCTCTCATTATGAAAACAGTGACGTACATGTTGACAATTTCCTGTAATAGAGGAAAAGTATTTTTTCAGAATTAATAACGCATAATTTGACATATATTCAAATGTCTAAATGCAACATACATGTTGATAATTTCCTGTAATAGAGGAAAAGTAATTGTTGCAGAAGTAACAAAGCATAATTTAACATATATTCTAATGTCTAAATGCATGCAATAATTTTACAGGTTGTTGCATCTATGGCAAAAGGAAGTTACTCTGCTCGTACAAGGAGAAGTGGCAGGAGAGTGACAAGGGGTGCGCAACTGCGATGCACATCGTCTGATGATGACAGGCCAGCTGATGTCGATGCCAGCAATGCACCAGGGAACATTGTTGAAGATGACCATGTGACAGCCGCTGATGTTAACACACCATCAGCCACAGAACCACCATCAACAACAGTCCAAGGGGTAATATCAACTAAAAAGATTAGTGCTATAAGAGGATGGACAAAAGAACAAATGTTAGTTGCAATTGACGACATAGAGTTTAATGGATACTCAGTTCGGGCATCTGCAAAAAAACATGGTATTCCTCCCTCGTCAATACATTATTGGATAAATGGACTGACTCATACAAAACGTAGAGGGCCTCTTACAGTTATGACTGAGGATGAGGAGGCCGAGGTGGTTGAGTGGTGTAAAGAGATGGCCCAACTGGGACATGGGCTAGAGTTGATACAACTCAAATCAACAGTTGCTCAAATCTGTCAAGGGAGGCCAAACCCATTCAAAGATGGGTTTCCTGGTAAATCATGGTGGTTTGGGTTTTAAAAAAGGCATCCAGAACTTGCATTGCGTACTGCTGAGGGCCTTGACAGAGACAGAGCATTAAATTTGCACCTTGCAGTTGTGCAAAAATTCTATGAAACACTTTCTAGTGCTTATGATAAACATTCTTATGGAGCAGACCATATATGGAACTGTGATGAAACAGGTTTACAGGCAGGGAGGAATTGTGGCATGCGGGTAATTGCCAAGAGAGGGAGCCGAAATGTGCCAAAGATTTTGCCCAAGAGCAGGGAGTGGATAACTATTTTATGTTGTGTTAATGCAATTGGTACTTCAATCCCAGGATTTTATCTATTCAAAGGTAAAAATCAACTGAAAAACTATATACAGAACTGTGAACCAGGTGCATGCATGGCTGCACATCCCCATGCATGGATGACTAAAGAACTGTTTCTAAGTTGGCTTTTTCACTTTGCTGCATCAGTACCAGGTGGCGTCTCCCCTAATAACAGACACCTTTTGATATTAGATGGCCATGGGAGCCACATGGCTATACAAACAATTGAGGAAGCAAACAATTTAGGCATCGACCTGTTGACATTGCCCGCTCATACCACTCATAGGCTGCAACCCCTTGATGTTAGTGTGTTTGGCCCTTTCAAGAACTATTCAGGTCGGAGCATGCTGCATGGATGGCAAAGAATCCAGGGGTTGAGGTGAAAAGGTTTGAGCTAGCAGAGCTTGCAAGTAAAGCTTTTAAAAGGGCTTTGACACCATCAAATATCAAGGCTGGCTTTAGGAGGACAGGAATCTGGCCACTGAACTATGATGCTCTTATGCATGATACTGGTTGTAGCCAAGCGTTTCGTGTGGATGGTCAGGAAGAAGGGAATGTCCAAACATGTGTTGAAGTGCAAGAAGTAGATGACCAAGATGATGTTGTTGCAGCTGGTAATATGATTTCCCTGTCTCAAGGACAGTTATATGCTGAAGATGATGAAACTGTATGTGAAACACAATATAATAATGAACAAATTCCTAGTAACATGGAGATTGTTCCACCAACTCAAGAACATCAAATTCCTGTTGCTGATATTGCTAATGATATTGTTGAACATGCAGTTGACAATGACCAATTGACATTGCCAAGCCAAGTAACCCCACCTTCATGGCTAGCAAAAGCAATGATCAATATGAATGCACATAGTGTCTCAGCAACCAATGAAGAAAGCATGAACATGCCCTCACAACCAGTAGAATTGAACAGTGAAATTGTTCATTTTTTTGTGGACAATAGATCAAGGGAAGAAGATGAAGGACATAATGAGGCATCAAATGAAGATAATGATATGGTTCAATCAGTTCCAACAGATACCGAAAGGGAAGTACCAAGCAATGACATGCAGGTGGGAGGGGTGGAGAAGACACTTGGACGGTTCCTAAAGCTACCAGTAAAGAGAGTATCAATGAGAAAAAAGCAAGGTGCACCAGGTAGTCTTCGTCTGGGCCGAAGCTCACAGCTACTCACCTCAGAGGACTATATAAACCTGTTAGTTGAGTCAGAAAAAAAGAAACTTGAAATGCAAGAATTAAAACAGAAAAAGAAGGATATGGTCAAGGAGAAGAAGGCAGCAAGGATTGTTGCAGCACAACAACGACTAGCAGAAAGGATTGAAAGAGATAAAGCAAGGCAAGTTAAGGACCAACAAAAGCAAATGGCAAGACAGGAAAAGGAAAAACGAAAGGCACAACAAATGCTTGAAAAGGAACAAGGGCTGATCAACGATACAAGAATAGCTGATGAAACTAGGATTATTTCAAACTCATTGGACTCCATTGCAGATAATACACCATTATTCCAAGATCTCATAAACTCAAGTGCCCCACTATCAAACCGAGGGTTTACCCACTTGCCTTGTTCCTACCAGAGCTGGTGTCAATTCTCTGTATGCTCATTACACACCTCCACTTAATGCAGGGGTCAGTAGTGCAAATGTGAGGTATGGGTACTCAATACCTCCATGGTTGGAAGCTGCAAATTGGAATCAATCATATGGCAACAATCAACCATTTCCTAATCAGCCCTTGATTGGTAGGCCAACCTACCTGGCTCAAGAAGGTAACTCGGGGAGTTTTGGCACTCAAGATTCTCAGGGCCATAAAGAATAGGGGTGTCATATGTTTTCGGTTCTAACCACATTATGATGTGGATTTTGGATGGATTGTATCTTTTTCTTGGCACAGCAACATTTTGGCTTACAACCTAGTAGTGATTTCTTGTGGCAACCTAACTGTGTGTTGATAAGAAATTTTCAATGGAATATGTCTTTCTGTAAAATATTAATTATGATAAAACTGTACAAAGCTCTAAACTCACTTATGGCTCCAATAAGTGGACCGTTATATTGTGATGACAATGCTGGGCAAGTTTACAATCACTTAACACTGAATAGAAGTCTACACTCACAATTAGAAACACCTCTTGCTCGCTTCTAATGTACGAGGCACTAGAAGTAAGGAACTCTATACTTAGCATGTTATTGATTGAATTAGAATGAATAAGAACTTTACATTGCTGGAAACTAGAAATACAATAAAGAACATAGTTATGATTTTTATCAATCACCTAGCTAGCCTATTTTTTTACTACTGCCCAACTTATAGAGAGCATGTGTTTTTATATGTGTCAGTAAAAATGATGGAAGTATCTAAATTAATCAAATCAGTTGATGAACAACTATGAGAATCATATTGTTCCATCTTGTTACATCAACTTTCCAAAAGATAGAGAAATTTGGGTGCACAGTAACCTAATCAGCTATATGACGAATTGTGGCTTAGTCATTAATTCTTTTCTAAACACCTATTCACCTTTTTCATTTTCCTTCATGAGTAGATCAATTGTTTGACAATATGAGTGATTCACATATGACAATTGTTTGGTTAACTAATGAATTGTTATAATTGACGCAAAGTTACAACAGCCTTCTTAGAGGGGGAAAAAAGAATTGGAGAAAAAATGGAAAATTAAAAATAGCTAAATTATTATAAAAACTAAATAAAAATAAAATTACAATAATTTATAAATCTACAAAATATAAACCAGCGTAGACCCATCTTAAGATGGGATCTTTTAAGCATCAAGAGAATCATGTCTCTGTTTCTTTAGATCCCTTTTTACACTTATGAGATCTGGAGTTAATATTGATCTATAACAGTGTATTACGGTACAGAAAAATTATGAATTGCCTCTAATACATGTAAGAAGGAAATTACAAAGCAGTAGGTATACAAAAATCCCACAAAATTGCTTCAGAGCTCAAAATCTACAACATGTTAAGCTTTCCTGTAATTTAAACTTCCCTGCACAAAACCAGGCATTGCAAAAATAAGAGAGATTCAAAGGAAATCAGTGTACCGAAAGGAAATCCAGGGTAACTGCAATTGTGAGTCTTGTCATCAACGTTGGAGATAAATAAAGTTTAAAATTTGAATGAACCTTAGGAAAGATCAACAATCAGGCAGAAGAACATGCCATTCTTAAAGGGATTGAATTGGCTCTTGAAAAGAGTGTTCACAATATCTAATGCATGGCAACTAAGCAACAATAATTATGTTTTTTGGAATAGAGATTATACCGACTCCATAAATTTAAAATTTCAGTAGGTCATGTGCTATATACGGGTCAAGGAGGGTTTTGATTCAATATTCTTTTCACATATTACAAGAAATTTACATTCAGAGGTACACAATCTAGACAATTCAACAGCTACAATGGACACCAACACCCTACAAATATATCACTATTATCAATACATTCTCCTCTCCCGATAGCTCTGCACTCCTTATATCCCTGTTCCCCAAGAAACTAGGAAGAAAAGTTTCAAAAGTGCATAGAAATCTGTTTGCAGAATCAAATATTCCAACTTAGCACAATTCCTACACATCCCTTGGAAGTACAAAGGTTGTCTCCAACACAAATGGCAGACCACCAAAGAAATGGACTCTCCTATAATTGTGATGAAAAATATGCTCCAGGTCATAGGTGTAAAAAACAGAAATTGTTCCCAATTGATATGCCCACTCAAGACCTGACCGAAGACATAACTACTGAGAGACACTGGAGTTACAGGTTGAAAACACCAACACTCCGACTCAAGCAGATATCAAACCTATTTCTTCATGAAGAACGGTCAATCTCTCTGCATGCATTATCGGGCATTTCAACTCCGCAAAATTTGAAACTCACAGGCTACATCAAGCACTGAAAAGTTGTAATCCTAGTTGACAGTGGCAGTGCTCACAATTTCATTCACAAGAGAGTCGCAGAAAAAATCATTGCTTGTACCTTCTGAGCAACACTTCAAAATCATGATCACCAATGGAGGTATGATTAAATTTGGGGATAGAAGTGAAAATTTCACTCTAAATGGGAGACTATGAGCTCAAAATTCATCTATTTTCCATTGATACGAGTGATTGAAATCCCTAATTCAATGAAAAAGATACAATAGCAGGGACAATAAAAATGCAACGTTTTTATCTATAAAGCAAACACAGTAACAAGTCAATTGGGAGCAGCTACAGAGAGTTTCGAGGGTTGGTCTGGGCTCATTTCTGCAATGTTCCATTTTCCCTTTGTCTTTCTGCTCGGGGCCGGCTGTGGGGCGAAGCCCTCCGCCAAGAATGGCACGGGACGGCCGAGGGCACGGGGCAGCAAAAATTACAGGCTAAAACAGCAAAAATAGCATAGAATGCCATAGAATGCCGAGAATGGCATGGGACGGCCGAGGGCACGGGATGGCCGAGGGCACGTGACAACAAAAATTACAGGCTAAAACAGCTAAAATAACATAGAATGCCATAGAATGCCTAAAACCCTAAACCCTGAAAAAAATGCTCAAAAAAATTACAGGCTAAAACAACAAAAATAACATAGAATGCCATAGAATGCCTAAAACCCTAAACCCTAAAAAAAAATGCTCAAAAAAATGCCATAAAATGCCATAGAAAGTTCACAAAATATCCTGTTAGAGATGCTTGTGTTGAAAAACACAGAGTAATAGCTGGTAGGATTAAAAACCCTACCGGTTACAGGCCATGGATGGTCGCCGACCTCCCCCACCTTCCCCAGAGCTCGCCAGACCTTCTCCACACCTGCAACGTCCTTTTCCACACCTGCAACAGGAAGAAAAAAGCCATTAGAGATCAGAAAAACAACAAAAACAGCAGCGCAAAATAGAAAAATCCTATGTTACCTCAAGCTCAGTAGAATGGCGACCGACTCCTCCCCAAACAACAAAATCGTCGAATAAGACCACCACCAGAGAAACGCTAAACAACCGGCATTCCATGTTAAACAACTTGCATTCCAGAACGACCAAGAAATCCAGGTGGAAAAGCACAAGAAAAGCAGAACTGCTGTCCCAGCCAGAAACCCTGAAACTCCATCAAACCTTCGCACCAGCACACGAATAAACGACTTTGCGCGCAGGTACACAAACCCTGTCAACCGAACAAAGCATTCCCCTAGCACACGAATAAACCACCATGCGCGCAGGTTATAGGGTCGTCCCACGCCATCTTCGGCGGGGGGCTTCGCCCAACAACCGGCCCTGAGCAGAAAGACAAAGGGAAAATGGAACATCGCAGAAATGAACCCAGACCAACCTTTGAAATGGCGCGAAGGAGGAATTTTATGCAACGAGGTGATAGCCCACACATGGAGCTCCACGGTGGACAGGTGTCGTACCGGAGCCATGTGGGTTGACGCGTGGTAAAGTGACGTGGCGGGGAGGGCGCACATGTATTGGCGACCCTCCCCTATTTGTTTGCAGGTTGAAATACATGAATTAAATGAAATTATGAGTGGGAGTACAAACTTCCCATTCCGAGACTCATCAGGTAATGAACAACAAAGAAGCATTTAATACAGACTTGTTAAATCGTATGGTCACTTTTATTCCGCAACTGGTATTTGTACTCCGCAAGCTCAGAAAACTATTATTATTGTACAATCACCCATCTTATGTTTTAATGCTTTCACTTGTCATGAATTAATATATTAAAATTGTATGTTTGACTACATAGATAAGCACTAAAGATTTTTTTTCCAAGTTGTGGAAACAAACTTGAGTGGTAAGGAGCGAAAATCACAAAGCCATTTTTTGGTGGGCACGCAAAAGCCTTTTTTTCAAGTTGTGGAAGCAAGGTTGAGAGGAAGCGATTTTTTGGTGGGCACGTAAAAGCTTTTTCTTTTGAGTTGTGGAGGCAAGGTTGAGAGGTAAGGAGCGAAAATCACGAAGAAATTTTTTGGTGCGTAGGTAAAAACAATCAAGTGCTAGGTTTTAAGTCTATTAGTGCCCAACAACTAGTGAAGCGTAAATTTCTGTAAGAATATTTAGTAAAATCATGAGAATTATGTATTTCATGAGAATATATTTTCTTGTATTTGAAATCATAATCAAAAGTATTGTATATTTTGTTGAGTTGTTTCTAGTTTTTAACCCACAACCACTTTGTTTTGCCCTGCTTAAATTTTCTTAGAGTAAGTGTAAGTTTTTACCAGGAATTGAAATTTTTTTTGAAGGCGGATTTTCTTAACGATCAAATATGGCAGCATCAAGCACAAGCTTGACGAACCCTCAAATACCTTAGTTTAATGGAAAAATTTGTGATTATTGGGCTATTACAATGAAGGTCTTATTTTCTTCTCAAGTTATTAGGGATTTACAACATAAAATGCTTTGTCACGAGCAAAAAAGGATTTGTTAAGAGACAAGTCTCAATTGGTTAAGGTAGAGGCAGAAGAAGGTCAATTGCTAGAGGAAGAAGAAGAAGCCCACGCAGAGGTGGAAGAGGCAACACTTCAAACTCAAGTGGAAGGAACAACATTCAAAATCCAAGTCAAGGTGGAAGCCAAAATCAAGCACAAGGTCAGAGGTATGATAAATCTCAAGTTCAATGTCATTATTGTAAAATCTATGGCCATTATGCAAATGAATGCAAAAAGAAGCAACATGATCTAAGTAACAAACAAAATGCAAATTCCACAAAGGAAAATTAGAACCAAGATAGCATGTGTTTTAGCTTGTAATATAGCACAAGAAAAACAAAGAGATGTATGGTTTCTAGATTCAGGATGTAGCAACCACATGACAGGGAACATAGAAATGTTTTCCAATCTAGCTAAAAGTATGAAATCTGAACTGGAATTAGGGACTGATAACAAAGTCTTTGTCATTGGCAAAGGAAGAGTCAACATTCTCACAAAGGAGGAGGGGAAGGAGTACATTTCAAATGTCTATTTTATCCCGAGTTTGAAGCATAACCTCATAAGTACTTGACAACTCATGCAAAACAGCTACAATTATTTTTTTAAAAACGGAGAGTGCACAATTTTGGATAAGTCTCCAAGAAAAAAATTGATTGCAACAATTCAGATGACAAGTAATAGAATGTTTCCTCTAAAATAAAATTGGTTTTGAAGGAAGAAAGTGTGCAAACACAACTGTCAATGAATTCACAAGGAGATGAAAGAAAATTCGATGTTGTCGCAAACAAATTTTCAAGCAGAGGTCAAAAATGAAAACTGGTTATGGCATTTGAGATTTGGTCATCTTAATTTTGGAGGTTTGAATTTGCTTCATAGGAAAGACATGGTGAAGGGATTGCCACTCATAGAAAATACAAACAGATTATGTGAAGGATGCATCTTGGGCAAACAACATAGAGAGACATTTCTAGCAGGAAAGTCAATAAGGGAAAAATGACCCTTGGAAATTGTCCATTCATATTTATGTGGACCAATACAGACACCATCAATTGGTGGCAACTATTATTTTTTTACTTTTATAGATGACTATACAAGGAAGACATGGGTCTACTTCTTAAGGTAGAAAAGTGAAGCGTTTGGGTGCTTTCGCCAATGCAAACCTCTTGTTGAGAATCAAAGTGGACATTGCATAAAAGTTTAGAGGACTGACAAAGGTGGAAAATACATCTCAAACGACTTCAACTTTGCAGGGAGCATGAAATTCACAAACACTTTACAAAGTATACATCTAAGCAAAATGGTGTTGTGGAAAGAAAAAATAAGACCATTATGGAAATGGCAAGGAGTATGTTGAAAGAAAAGCATTTCCCAAACGACAAGTGGGTTGAAGTTGTCATTTGTGCAACATATATTATAAACATGTGTCCAACTAAAGGTGTAAAGAATATAGTTCCTGAAGAGGCATGGACTGGAAAGAAGTATAGTATCACTCCTATGAGAGTGTCTGGATGTGTGGTTTATGCACATGTCCTAGATGAATTAAGGAAGAAGTTGGATAACAAGGGGGGGAAATGCATATTTTTTGGATATAGTGATTAATCCAAGGCATACAAGCTCTATAATCCATTAACCAAGAAGGTCATAAATAACAAAGATGTGTAGTTTATAGAAGATGAAGCATGGGATGGAAGTTTGGAAAAGATAATCAATGTGAAAACATGCATACCACAGGAAGACAAAGGAATTGACCACAACAATTAATTCCTCAATGGTGAATCCTCCTACACCTATTCAATCTCAACAAAGAAATCAACAAGTGACATTGTCAACAAATAATAGGATAGAAATTCCGCAAGCATAAGAAGACAAAATTTCAGAAATTTATTAGCAGAATGAAGTTGACAGTAGTGCAGGTTTGAATTGTTTATTTGCATTATTTTTCCATGTAGATAACCCAATCCATTTTGAGGATGTAGTAAAAGAAGAAAAATGGATTGCAACAATGGTTGAAGAAATAGAAATAATAGAAAAGAAGGATACATGGGAGTTAATGGACCTTCTGCAAGGAAAATAAGTGATTGGATTGAAGTGGGTCTATAAGACCAAAAGCAACGTTGAAGGAAAGATTGAAAGGCATAAATCAATGTTGGTTGTCAAAGGATACAAGCAGCAACGCGGAAGAGATTACACAGAGATTTTTGCACCAACCACAAGAATGGAGACAATGCACTCAATATTTTCAATTGCCATGCATTATAATTGAAAGGTATATCAAATGGACGTGAAATCAACATTCTTGAATGGAGTGTTGAAAGAGGAAGTATATGTTGTGCAACCACCTAGTTATGAGATAGAAGGTCAAGAAGACAAGGTGTATAGGTTGAAGAAAGCTTTTTATGGGCTGAAGCAAGCACTGTGTGCATGGTATAGCAGAATAGATGCTTATTTGATGGACAATGGCTTTAAAAAATTTGATGGCGAGCCTACTCTCTGCATCAAAGAGAGTGGCGGTAAGCTCCTTATTGTTGTTTTATATGTAGATGATTTGATTTTTACAGGGAGTGATGATCTCATCTTTGTTGATTTCAAAGAAGTCATGAAAAGTGAATTTGAAATGATAGATTTGGAGTTGTTCAGATACATTTTAGGCATAGAAGTGAAGCAAATAGAAAATGACATTTTTATTTCTCAATCAAAGTATATTGCAAACATTTTGAAGAGGTTTAACATGTAGAATAGAAAGTTTGCGCCAACTCCAATTGTCATGGGGGTGAAATTGAGCAAAGAAGATTGCGGCAACGTTGTCAATCCAACATTATACAAATGTATGGTGGGAACCTTGATGTATTTGACAACAACTAGGTTAGATATTATGTATGCAGTCAGCTTGGTTGTCAAGGTTCATGGAGACACCAAAGAAGAAACATTGGTAAGCAGCCAAAAGAATATTAAGGTATGTTAATGGGAAAAAGGAGTATGGTATTTTGTACACCACAACAAATGATTTTAGGTTGGTTGGTTACACTGATAGTGACTGGGTAGAAAGTGTTGATGATAGAAAGAGCACATCAGGATATGTTTTTCATTTGGGTTCGAGAGCCATTTCATTGGCCTCTAAGAAGCAGCGGATGGTGTCACTGTCGACATCAGAAGTTTAATATGTCACAACAACAACAACAATGTGTCAAATAGTTTGGATGAGAAGAATTTTAAGGGATTTATGGAAGGAACAAGAAGGAACGACAACTATCTACTGTGACAAAAAATTTGTAATTGTGCTATCAAAGAATTTTGTTTTTCACAAAAGGAGCAAACATATTGATACTAAATATCATTTTATTAGAGAACTAATTAATAATGGGAAAACTATTTTGCAACATTGCAGGTTGCAAGGACAATTAGTAGACATCTTTACAAAGCCATTGGCTCGTGAAATTTGTCCATTTGAGAGATTGTTTGAGAATTGTTAATGGTAGTAGTTGTGATTAAGGGGGAGTGTTGGAAAAAATTAATCCCGACTACAATAATCGATTGGCACATGAAATTTGTCCATTTGAGAGATTGCTTGGGAATTGTTAATGGCAGTAGTTGTGATTAAGAGGGAGTGTTGGAAACAATTAATCCCAACTACAACAATCATTAAATTGACAACAACCATAACTGGAGTACATGAGTAAATCAAACAATAGATTTTTGTTTGGAGATTGAAAGACATGGATTAAATGAAATTTTGAGCAAGGGTACTAACTTTGCATTCCCTGACACATGGATAATTAAGAACAAAAAAGCATTTAATTAAGAACAAAAAAGCATTTAATGTAGAGTAGGTAAACTGGTATTTGTACTCCTCAACATCTGCAAGCTCAGAAAACTATTTTTTGTATAATCACCTATCTTATGTTTTAATGCTTTGACTTGTCATGAATTAATATGTCGAAAATGTATGATTCAATACATAGGTAAGTAGTAGAAGATTTTTTTTCCAAACTGCGGAACCAAGCTGAGATAAAGAGAAAACCGTGGAGCGACTTTTGGTGGCCTAGGTTTTTACAATGTGTTACTGCACAACAACCCATGGAGTGTAAATCTCCATAACAACTCTTAGTTTTACTTTCTTAGAGCAACCTCTATATTTCATGCAAATGTATTTTCTTGTATTTGAAATCATAATCAAAAGTATATTTTGTTGTATTATCTATCCTAGAAATTTGACATCTATTTTTTACCGTTCAACCACTCTGTTTTTGCCCTGGTTTCACTATGCTTAAATTTTCTTGAATTTTATTTTTAACTTTGTTTTATTTTGTTGTGCAAGTCAAATTGTGTGAAAAACCTTACGAAGGCGAGCACCACTTTGGGGTGCAAGAAGATTGGGACAGGCAGTAAAAAAAAACTGTTTATTCTTTATTTTGTAGATAGGCAGAGAGAATGGCAGATTCTGATTTGGTTCTCTAATGTTAGTTAGATTAGTTTATGTGTTTTCTGCATTTCCATTGTTGTGAGTCACAGAAGCATCAAAAAACTGGTCCCCAGGGCCTCTGCCTGTTGTTGTGTACATTGAGTTTGATCGTTATTTTTCGAAAGTTAGAAGTTACTTTGTATATGGGCATTGAATAAGGCAGCTACATTGTTCTAATTAAATGTGATCAAATGTGCTTAAGGTTTATGAATACCCAGGTATCATGCGCTTAGATATGTTAGAGGTAATATCTAACTCCAATTATGGTCGTTGTTTCTATTTCGTGGGTTTTAATTTTATTTGCAAATTTTGGGAATCAATAGCTTACATTTCTCTGTACTCAGGAAGTTGATTGTTCTCCCTGGTTTTGGGCACCTGGTCGTTGTTTCTATTTCGTGGGTTTTAATTTTATTTGCAAATTTTGGGAATCAATAGCTTCCAAGAAAATTATTCAGTCACTTGATGCACTCCACCGGCTTGGATGAAAGAGTGGACCATTGTACAAGTTGGGTTGCAATAACTGTCTTATGTTTCTCTGTCAAGAAGTTAATGGCCTTACATGTTTCTTTGTCCTCAGGAAGTTCATGGCCGTGGTTGGCTGATGGCCAAGTTAATGGCCTTATATGTTTCTTTGTCCTCAGGAAGTTCATGGCCCTGGTTGGTTGATGGCCCTAAGGATTATTGAATTTCAAAATTAATTAACAATTTATACAATTTAAATATAATCAAAATAATAAGAAATTATAAATATAATTAAAACAATCATATATAATGTAACATTTTTGTATTGAAACAAAGTCCCTCGCATATATAGATTTAAAAGAAAAAATATTGAAACTAAGAAAAGGAAACAGAAATCGAAGGAATAGCCTCTTTTATAGAAAATTATTTTTCTTTGCACTTGACTTTGTAAGATAAACTTTCTCAATTCCAATAGATATTCACACTTAGTTAAGGTTTTGTAGTAAGATCTGATCATTTGCAATGGCATAATAAAGTGGCCAAATTCCAACCAGATTTATTGGATTCATGGGATTGGCAATAGTACGTGTATGATATCTGATATTCTTGATTTCAACCAAATAGTAAATTTCGACCTCTTAAATGACAATGAGCATGACTCTAATACATATCTTTAAATTTAACTCTAAACATTTCCATGGAAAAAACTTATATGCTAAAGAATTGTGATTATCAAATGCACCTACTTTTTGATAGAAGTAAAAATGATATTTTTCTTAAAAGATTTAAATGAAGATTTACACCTTTTAATGACAATAAATGTATACTATAATTTTACCTACTTTTGATAGAAGTAAAAATGATTTTTTCTTAAAGGATTTAAATAGATATTTACACCTTTTAACTTATAATGATAAAAATGCATATTAAAATTTTATTACAACTCTTTGTGCTTCCATTAACAAGTCCTCTACCTAGGTGTCAATAAAAAGAGTAATAGTTTAACCAACCCTTGGTATAATAATGATTGTAAAATTGCTAGAAAAGAAATTAGGAATGCCCCTCACAAATATTTAAAACTTGATCACTTAAATATGTACAAAGTTATTAAAATGAAGAAAATGAAAGCAATAATAGCTATTGCACCTATATAAATCAAATCTTAGGAAGTTTTGGAGAAATTTCTAATTTGTGAAACTAAAAGGAATAATTTGATTCCATGGAGGAACTAGAATTCCTACTTTAAAAAATTGTATGATTCCCTTAATGGCATGGACACCATTTTGAATGCCCCTATAGAGGATGAATTATTTCCTATGTAAAACATCGACTTTGGGGTTAAGTGGCTCACAACAAGGAAAGCTAAGGACATTTAAGGCTACCAAGTTGAAATTTTCAAAATAGTAGAGCTTGTCATAATCCCCTCACATGCATAAGCCCTTTAATTTAGCAATGCTTCCCTATGCATTGGATCCAGGGTCTCATTGTATCTATCTTTAAAAGCAAGGATAAAAGCATTCCCTCTAATTATAGAATAGTTACCCACCAAAAATAAATAACCCCTAGGAGAAAAATTTTATCCTCATTTGAAGTCATTTAGCCAGTGGCACCATGATGGTCAACACATAGCATTATGCCAGAGTTCTCCACCCATTGCTTTAGGAAAATATTTCTCTTAATTGATATTCTTCTTGAAGGAAGGTGGGTCATTTTTTGGCTTATACTCTAACCATTTTTACAATCATGTGATTTCATCTAATGTTATGGGCATATTGATATGGATCACTGAGCAAATTGGATGATTGATGGATCTTTGATTATATCCTTCTTATTACACTTCAATTGGGAGGTTTGTCCCCTTTTTTTTTGAACCATGGTGAATCGATAACCCATTGGAGCCACTATAACAAGAAGAGTATACCTAATGGCACATAACCTAGATATACTTGAAATTTATGACTTAGCAAGAGTTGGGACTCTATGAGGATGGGGGGGCCTACTCATTGAGCCTTATCACAACAGGCGAAAGGTGTTCGATTTGAAATATAGTGGAGGGGATAACATCCCATTGTGCCAACCACTTGCTCATCCCACAAGGAGATAGGAGGTTAGTATTTCTCTCTAATATAGTGGGACTTCCTCTAAGGCCTTAGGGTTTAGGAAGGGCATTATTAGGGAGGCACCAATTCACATGGCATGTACAAGGTAATCCATACGTATTGCTTTACATCTCTCCTATTTATCCATCTCCATTCTTTTGATTGGTAGTCCTTAGTCATTGGGATCGACACCCTATATCCACATTCTTGAGTCAACGCACAAAAACTTAGCCTTGAAGGTTGATGCAAGTGAAAGAAAATTAAAAGCATATAAAGCCACAATGAAAGAAAATGTAAAGCATGTTTGGGATATTATTTAGCATGTGGGAAAAACCCTAACATGAGCTCTATCTCTCTCATTAGCCATCACCCAGTGGTATTTCTCTCTAATATAGTGGGACCTTCTCTAAGGGCTTAGGGTTTAGGAAGGGCGTTATTGGGGAGGCATCGATTGACATGGCATGTCCAAGGTAATCCATACTTATTACTTTATATCTCTTTGGTTTATCCATCTCCATTATTCGGGTTAGTAGTCCTTATTCATTGGGTTTGGCACCCTATATACACATCCTTGAGTTAGGGCCTGGAAAATTGGCCTCAGAGGTTGACACAGGTGAAAGAAAATTAAAAGCATATAAAGCCACAATGGAAGAAAATGAAAAATGAAAAACATGTATGGAACATTAATTAGCATGTGGGAAAAATCCTAGTATGAGCTTTATCTACCTTATTAGCCATCACCCAGTTCCTCAAGCATTTAATGCTTCATTTAAAAGAAATGAATTCTTGAATGTCCCAATCCTAATGAACGAGAAATTGATACATCATAAAGGGGTATTGGAAAATCATAAAGCAAGTTTGGGCTACTAAGCCATGCAACAAATAAAAACAAATCATTAAAGTAAAAGGTGCACCAAATGGGTAGAAAAAGCAAATTGAGGAAAGGGGTAAGTCTTGCAACCATGATTGCTTCGTCCTTATATAACTACACTATTGTGGCACCTTCCTTGGAGTCTCACTCACTCCATGACCATCATATTGTTAATTTGTGAAAACCAACGCCTAGGTAAATAGATCATATATTGATTTACACTAGAATTTTTTTAAACAAATAGAGCTATGGAAAAAATCAAAAGAAGAAAAACATGAAAAAAAAGAAGAAAATCTTATACCTGCACAAATTTTCTACTCTTTAACATGAGTTCATCGTTCAAATAAATTTTGAACTTATAATAGCACTTGTATTGCAAAAATGTCTCTGAGAACACAAATGCAAATGAAACCCAACAAACTCGAATTTCCAACTCTCTGAAATGCCCCAGATCACCTCTATAATGGACCATAGATTCTGTAAAACCTCCAAATTAATGGTTTCCATCTCCTTCATTGCTACTACAATTCTTCTCTTTGCCCAGAAAATCAAAAGTTTTTCATTTGATTTTTTCTCTCTTTCTTAAAATCCTTGAGAAAATAATTGATGAGTCCTATCTTTCACTTGGCTTTCTTTTTTGATTTTGAGTTGGACCAAATCCCTAATTCCAACGATCAATATTAAATTTAATCTTGAGTTGAGATCAATGTTCCAAACATCAACGTAAATCCCTAGTACCCAAACTTAAGCATTTTACTAAGTTAAAATCACCTTATAAAAATGCATTCACTTTCTTAATTAATTAATAAAGTGAAAAGTCTAAGAGTCATTTAATGATGATTCCTACAACTTGGACACTTTTTTTTTGTGGAAATACCTGTCAAAGCTACAATCATCAACACTCACTCTTAGCAACGAAGGTATTCTCCACCATTCCAAGCTTATCTAAAAAGAAGACAAAGTTTTCTTTCACCAAAGGTTTAGTGTGTACGTATGAAACTTGCTTATTTGTCGAAAAATAGTGGACCTTGACTTCTCCCTTCAGGACCTTATCTCTGATGAAATGGCATTTGATCTCGATGTGCTTTGAATTATCATGAAATATTAGATTCCCTGGGAGTTTCATGCAGATCTAGTTGCCATAATGAATCACAATAGGCTCCAGCTCCTGATCAAATAATCATGTAAGCAGCTTTCAAAGCTAAACTAAACTGCTTCACAACTAGCCAAACTGAATTCCATATACTCAACCTTTTTCGAACTCAGTGCTACTAAAGTTTACTTTCTGTTGAACTAGTCGAATGTCTTTCATCTCAAATTTATCACCTATTTTGATTTTCACTTAGCAATCAAAGCATCCACATAAATCAACATGGTGAGGGGCTTAGATCCCACTAGTATGAAGTATATGTTGGAATATGCCTCACTCTTGATCAAGCCCATGCTCTACAACTAGTTGTCTATCCTGGAGTACCATGGCCTTGGTGCATATTTGAGTCCATACAAGCCTACATACATGAAACTCTTTATCATGTACCTCAAACCCATATGGCTACTCTACATATACCTATTATTAATAAATTTGTTGAGGATTGTTGTCTTCACATCCATTTGGTGAATCTTCCACTCTAATTGTAAAGTAACAAATATCACTGTGTGAATAGAAGAATATCTAGAAAAAAGAGAAAAAGTCTCCTTCTAGTCTACTCCCTCTTTCTAAGAGAAACCTCGAGCCATAAAAATTTCCTTGTACTTCTCCACACTTCCATTTGTTGCATGCTTGATTTTGAAAAACCACCTAGAAGTCACCACTGACTTCCTTATTATTCTTAGCATAATCTCCTAGACATAATTCTTCGTGATGGAGGTTTTCTCCACCATGGCATCTCTCCATACCTATTAGTTGGCTACTTCAATAAATCTGGAAGGATTTAAGTCTATGATGCTCATTATCAAAGCCATATATGTTGGAAACTTCCTTGGAGGCTTGCTCTCCCTGAATGTGGTTCTAGGAGCCTCCACATGATCTCACACATCTCTTAAGGTATGCTCAAACCATCTAAGCCTCTTGATTGATTTGGAGGGGGTTAATTGCCCTCCTTACCTGATGATTGACCCTTTGCACTAGAATTCTAACTCTTCCCACCCTTTGGATCCATATGTTAGGTATCCTTTGTAACTGTAGGTAGATCATGAGCTTTCTTGGAGGTCAAGTTCTCATCAAACTTAACATCCTCACTCACAATTTTTTCCATTTTGTTGGTATAAATATCTTGTATGCAAATTCCATTCTGACCAGAGGGATCCAACTTTTTCCCCTTCTCCAAAGGCACATGGATATAGATTGGACAACCAAAAATCTTGAGATGTCCTATCTAAGTTATCACCCTTGTGAATGCTTTTTTTGAGGTCTCGTCCTCTAGAATTTTGTGATTACCTCTTGATCTGCAGGAACATGCCTGTGTTGCATGCTTCTTCCCATATAAACATTGACAAACTCTGATCACGGATCATGGCCTTAGTAAAATTGATGATGGATTTGTTCTTCCTCTCTATAAACCCATCTACTACAAGTTGTAGGAAACTATCTTATCCTTCTTAATTCTTGCATCTTTGCAGAAATCTCTGAACTCATTGGAGGTACTCATCCCCATTCTTAGATCTAAATGTTATGATCTTCACTGTCATGTTCTCTGTCATAGTTTTGAACTCCTTACACTGGCTGAAGACCTCATCTTTGATCTTCATGAAGTAGATACAAGTCTTCCTAGGGAAATCATCAACGAAGGTGACCTAATAAGATGCACTCTTCACTGATGTTACTAAAATAGGTCCAAAAACATAAAAATGTATCAAATCCAAAATCACTTTAGATCGAGTCTCGTTGTTGGGAAATGAATCCTTAACGGACTTGCCAAGAAAACAACCTTTGCACACCCCCTAATGATCCAAAGTGAACTTTGGAAGTCCAGTGACCATCTATCTTAGTATAGCTAGTGCCCTGTAATGTAGATGCCCCATCCTCCTGTGCCAAAGCTCACATAAGCTCTCCATGTCATGCATCAGTGCCTGAATAGGATTTCCCTATAACCTGTATAAGTTTCTTTCCCTTACACCAATCTTCACAGTTGTGTCTGGAATGGCTCACCTACCATTTATGGAAGGTAACTACATAACCTTTGTTCTCCATGATTGAGATGGAAAGCAAGTTATTCTTTAAACAGAGCACATGCAACACCTCTTGAGCATCAAATGATCCTCCTAACTCAATCTAGAATTGCATCTATTAGAGAAATTTTGAGGTAAAAAATGGGCCTCAAAACAAAAATGTACAACCAAAATCAACTTTATAAGAACCAATATGATTCAATATGATGATGTCAACCATGGGGGACAATTCACCATTTTTGGAGTAAAAAGGTAAAAATCTTTAACAAAAAAAAAAAAAAAAAAAAAAAAAAAAAAAACTATTTTTTCAACTCGTATTTTCAACTTATCTCCCTATGATTTTACTCAAATTTCGAGCATGAGCACAAGCACTCGTTGGATGTAGAATTTAATTTTGCATCCAAGGAGTACCCATGTTGCATACTTTCGATGGAAATGTGAAATACATAAACAACATGATTGCGATCATAGTTTTTTCATGTATTTCACATTTTTCGTGTAGCAGGGTCCATCAAAAGTATGAAACATGGGTACTCATTGGATGCAAAATTAAATTCCACATCTAACAAGTGATCTCACTCGAAATTTGAGCAAAATCATAGGGAGATAAGTTGAAAATACGAGTTTGCAATTTTTTATTTTTATTTTTATTTATTTATTTATTTATTTCCCCTTCAAAACTTGATGAGGTAATCTAATCTTATTTCATTATTTCCACTATTATTTTATAATATTCCTTAGGAGGCTTATTTTAGACCTCAATTTTTTCTAATGATCCCTTGTCCCATGATTGCATACTTGGCATCATTGAAAAACTCCGCATTAATCCCTAAATCATCCTCTAAAAGTTGGTTGAACAACTCTCATGCTCAAATCATGTGATGATAGGGACCACTATCCAAGAACCAAGCACTCATGGCAATAAAAAGGGAAAATTCATTCTTGAAATTTGTTGCAAATTCACTCAACTAGGTCTATGTTGTTGATGCTATGTGTAGCATCTTCCCTTTTCCTTTCTTCTTCTTTGGACATTGAGAAGCATAGTGACCTTGATTATGGAAAGAAAAGCACCTATCTTGCTCATTTTATTTCTTCTTTCCAGGTAATGTCTTTCACTGTCACTATTACCTTTCTTGGTGAAAAAATTCCCTTTTCCCTTCTTCGTCTTGCTAATGAGGACTAGTTTTTTATCACCACCTCCTTGCTTGTTGGTTTTGGACTCCTCTTGAGGCTCCTCTTGAATGAAGTCATCCCATAATATTTGTCAGTCTAAAATTATCCTAGGCATAAATCCCCTTCACGAACGGTTCCCAATGCTTAGTGAACCCATTTAGAGCTACATTCACTAGCTCTACATCCACGATCTTTTATCCAATTGTTATAAGTTGATCATGGATCTATGTGATCCTCATAAGGTAATTGGTAATATTGTCGGATTTGGTCATCCGACCAAAACTTCTTCTTCATAAGCATCTTTTGGTTCATATTGTCACTCTAGAAGAGACCAACAATGGCATCAAACATGTTTTTGGCTTTGGTCTTCTCTACCACATGTAGAATCAAGTGATCTTTCACAACATATAATATCACCCTCTCTACTTTGACATCCTTCTTGTCTTGTGCTACTTGATCTGTAAGATCTTCTTGCACTAGAAAGACCTTCACATTTTTCCACAAGACTTTCTCTTTCAAGAGTAGTGTGACTCTTGCCTTCCAAGACAAGAAATTTGAAACCCCATCTAGTCTTTCCTCAAACTTGAGATTGCTTCCTACCATGGTTTTCGTATGCTTAATCCTTCAAGAACTATGTAGATCTAATGTTGAAACTTCCAAATCTAATAAATATGCACTCAACAATATTGGATCTACTTTTCTCTCTGATACCATGTTTTGGAAAACTAGTGCCTAGGGAATAGATTAGATCTAGATTTCCACTATTGGATTTTTTAACCAAAAAAAGCAACATAAAAACTTAGAAAAACAATAAAAATAAGAAAAAAATGCAGATATTGTGCATGCACAATTTCTCTGCTCTTTGACATCAATTCATCATTCAAATAACTTCCAAACTTACAAGAGCTCCCATAGTGGGAAAATGGATTTGAGAAAAGAAAAAATGTGAACGAAACACAACAGCCATGAATTTCCAACTCTAAAAAATCTGCCTTGGATCACCTCTATGCTGGACCATATGGTCTATACAACGAACAAATTAGTGGTTTCCCTCTCCTTCACTGTGGTTTCAATTCTTCTCCTTGCCTAGAAAATAATAAAGTACTTTTTATTTTCTCTCTCTTTCTCAAAATCATTCTTGTGAAAATAATTGATGTGTCCTCTCTTTCATTTGGATTCCTTTTATAATTTTGACTTGGGCCAAATCCCTCATTTCAATATTTAGTCTTGAGTTGAGATCAATGGTCCAAAATTCAATTCAATCACTAGACTTACCCAAACTTAGGAACTTTCTTAATTTAAACTCACTTTATAAACGAGGCGTTCACTTTATTAATTGATTAATAAAGTGAACTTCTAAGTCTAAGAGCCATTCAATGATGATTCCCACATCTTGGATACTTCGCTTTGTGGAAATACCTGTTAGAGCTAGAATCATCAACATATATCACACACAAAAGTATGGATTGATGGGTTAACTTGGGACATGTCACTCCCCTTTGGGACTGGAAACACTTAATAAGGTTGTTGACCTAATCATCCCTACCATAAGTGAGGTATTGTTTACAAACCTTGAACTTGTTAGACATTTGAAGATGAGCTTTTTTTGAAGTATTTATGTGCCCCTAACATTAGATACGGTTCGCTATGATGCTTTAATGGTTTCATGCATATAATGAAGGTGATCTCACTTGATATTGAGAGATTTTGTTCAGGTGTTATTGCATATGTATCAGAGTTCCCTTAAGGGATAGATTGACTCTTCTTCAACACCTTCTAGGGGGTACTTTGCCCTATTTTGAGTGCATACCTAAATTTGTAGCCCCAACATTGCCCCTACAGTTATGAGCATTGGGCCTTGAGCAACTTCCACTTGCTACTACACCACTTGATGAGCCTCTAGATGTTTAAATGGTAAGCTTGGAATCTTAGACGTTGGATTATTTTATGATGTGTCAAGATGGACCCAGGATTCCCACAGGCTGGCCTTGACCTTGTTTGATGGACGATGCCTTTTTTCGAAGCCAAGACGAGGATGGTTATCATTGAGATGACCTGGGAGGGGTAGCACATCCATATTTGATGCCAACACTCTCCCTTAGAGGTTCCATGTCACTCCCACATGCATGAAAAGGGTGATGTCATAATGGATGAGGCACCTTTTGGAGATGTACACATGCACTTTGGGACTTTCTTGGAGTGAGGAGCACCCTTGGACCCTTGCCTCAGCTCCTGGATGCATTATTTCCTATTTTGGAGGATGGTGTCATGGTGGAGACTATTTTTCTCTTGCATGTGTGGGTTATTTTTTTACAATATGTTATGTTTTAAAGATATTTCAAGGTTGGCTTGTGACCATTGACCTAGTTGGATGCTCAAGTAAATTTTTTTAGGGATTTTGCTATTAAAAGTAGTGAAATAAGACTTGGTTACCCTCATATAAATAGAGGGGAGTCTTATTAACTCATTCATCATCACAATTCTCTCTCTTAGAGGTTTCATTAGCTCTTGTTGTAGCAACCCCTGGTTGATTTTCCATGTAAATAAAATAAGACCAAGGTATTAAGTATGTCGGTATGTTATCGTCGGTACAGAATGTACACTGTATGGCTTTTTGGTTTATTTGGATGTAAACTGTTGTTTGTGTAATTTTAAAGTTAAAACGATAAACTTTAACATTTAAATCCATCCTGGGAAGGTATATTCCTTATCTCACAAAACAAGAAATCTTGTAGATATCTAATTTGACCATAACCTTATTATAATCTATCAAATAGGTTGTGTCTTTTAGATTCTGGTTAATTCTTTTTATGCTGATTATTGAAGAAAGCATCACATGGTTATTGAAAAGAGCATCATGGGCTTCTGCCAACAGGAGGCTGAATAATTAAAATGACAGCTTGGGGTATTTTGACAAGCATTAGATTTCAGGAATTTGGGTAGATTGGAGATGAATCAGAGTTTAAATTTTAGAACTTCGGGATCATGAAGCTGCACAATTTTCAGGTAACTGACACTGGTTGAGCAGTTAGACAGTTTGAGCGATTTTGAGCGATGAAAAACCAACACATAAAAGGAGAGTGAAAGGCATATAAGATGAGGCTTCATGGTATTAGTTCAATACAGAACATGTTACGGAGAGGTTATAGTTCACAGTTTTAAATTCGGTTAAGTTACTGGTTGTTCTTGTAATTCGTGGTTGAGTTGCCATTCTCCTTTTTTATATATTCAAGGAAAAACATATCCCATGAAATCAATCTTCGAAAAAGAAAAACTCAAAATCAAAACCCACAGCAAATTTTGCGGATGGCAAAGCTCCCTAAAAAGGAAATTTCACATGAAACCTATGTTCCAAAAAGAAAGACCCAATATCTAAACCATAGCAGATGGCAAAGCTCCCTGTCCAAATAAGAGGCTAGATCCTACCATGGTTTTATTTAAAAATGAAGAAAGGCTTTTGGAAAAGAAGAAAGCCCCACAATTAACCAGAGCAGATTTTGCAGAGGGCAAAGGTAATGTCTGCCGCTGGCAACAGAGTTAGGATGTGACAAGGAAATTAAAGTATAATATTTGTTTTCCTTGTTTATTGTGGCAACAAATATACAGTCTGTCAATGAGTATTAAATGAACTGGGATTGTATAAGTTTATTTTTGGATAATTGGCATGCCAAAATTCAATCATGGACATATACAGCTACCAACACTAGACATATACCCGCTGGGCTCATTTAATGCCCATTAACAAGCTATTTATTTTCAATTGTTTATCTTAAAAATACAGAGATTGACGGAGTATGAAAATGACAAAATCCATCCGATTCATTTATTGTTTAGACAGTTTGAAGACAGAGAGGCCTTGAGTTCCATTTGGTTGCAAGAAGAATGGGACAAGCAATTAAAACAAACTTTAGCTTTGGATTTGTTTCATATATTCATGGTAGGTTTGAATTTGTTTCATATATCCAATATATTCACCTTAGCTTTGGATTTTCTCTCCTTATATTTATCAAGTACCACCATATTTTGAGAACATAACCCTCATTTCATATATCCTATATGTTCATCCTCCTTAGGTTTATCAAATACCACCATATTTTGAGAACATAACCCTCATTTCATATATCCTATATATTCATCCTATCTAAGTTTCTCTCTCCTTAATAAACCTTGAATGAAGGTAATTCTATATATATTTCAGTAAACATTCATACCATTACAATTGTCATATATACAATTTGGTAGATCCAATATTAGCAACCATTCAAAGCTTATTACAGAGATGGTGATAATTGCAGCCATAGTGCGTGATGATTTCCTGATTTCTTGTAACGCATATCTACTTACCTTTTTTTCCCGGGTTTTAAAATGTTAAAATGTATATTAGACTTACTGTTATTTATTTGCATCATACTCCTCATTTTGTTCATTTTTACTAGTCCGTTGTCTTAAATTTGTATTTTTAATTTTCGTACAGGACATTTGGATATCTTCTGGCTTGCCTCGGAAGCTGTTCCGTTGTCTCCTTTCACAGTCGTTGTCCGAAACTTTATGGGACGTTCTAAAAGGTGGTGACATTTGGTACCTTTCATCTGTCCTCGAAAGTTGTTCCTTTGTCTCCATCCACCTGTCTTTGGCCAAAATTTTATTGGACATTCTAACTGCAACTTCTGTTACTATAGATTTCTTGTTCGATTTCTCTGATGTTTTGCCTGAGATTTCTGTGATGCAGAGCAGTCACGGAGTTGATAATCGTGAAGGCCTCCCTTTGATTTATAGTCATGGTGAAGTTTGATTAGCCAAAGATCTCAATGTCATTTGATAGAATGTTGCAAAAGTATCTCAATGTCATTTGATAGAATGTTGCAAAAGTAGATTTCGAATATCTCTCTTTGCTGCTCTGTTGTGTTTGTCTTTGCAGTTGTCTATAACGCGACTTTTTGAAAGCTTTTCCGGCCGGTTTTTCTGGTCGAAATCCGGCAGGAATTTATTGGAATCGCAAGTTTGATAGCTAGTTTTTGCACAATGAAAGCGTCCCAGGGGTTTTCGAGGGTGCTGAATCCAAATATGCAATTAAAAAACCATTTTAACTGCAACAAATCAAGATTTAACCTCAATTTCTTCTGCCGGATTCCGGCACCGGAATCTCCAAAAAGTCGCATTATAGACAACTCCTTTGTCTTTTGGCCTTCTTTATTGCGTCGCAGGAGGGCTGGATGTATAGTTGCATTTGTTCCCAAGGGCTATTCTGCTAAGTTACCGGAAACTTTTGAAGAATTTACCTATCCGCGTTTCCGATACAAAAAACCCTTTTCCGCGTTTTCGATACAGAAACCCTTTTCCGATACAGAAATTGATACGATTCTTGTCCGAAGCGCTGTAAAATCGTTTTTGTGCCGTTTCAGAAAATCGGAAAATTTAGATTTGGAATCTGATAGGTTTCCAAGGGATTTAAATTTTTTTAGGGATCCATGAAAATTGTGATCAGAATCCACTTTTAAAATGTTAAAAAGCTTGAAAATTTGTATAGCCATAAATAAATAATAAAAATAAGAAATCAAATTTGCAAATAAACTCACTATACACAGAGTCTCATCAAGTCTCTTCTAAATCCACTCCATATATTTATAAGGATTTTTACTAAAAAAAAGATAGATGTTCAAAAATGCAAATAAAAGGGTTTGATGAATGTCTTCGTAAAGAGATTAATTTTCATTTTGTTTAAGGTTTTGTTAATTGGTATTGATTTTGCTCTTGATTTCATAAATCTCTCCAATATAATAAATCTTCTCTAGCCATATTTATCAAGGATTTTACTAAGAAAAAGATAGATGTTCAAAAATGCAAATAAAAGGGTTTGATGAATGTCTTCGTAAAAAGATTTATTTGAGCGTTTAATTTTTTTTTTGGTTAAGGTTTTGTTAATTGCCATTGATTTTGCTCTTGATTTCATAAATCCCTCCAATATAACAAATCTTCTAGCTAATCGTGTGCTTGCGTATAGTCATGAGACCAAACTGACATTGAGAAGATTGAAATGTTCAAATAGGTCTTGATGGAATATCCCAATGATCCCATAGGCCTTTTAATTGTCATGCAAGGAAGATAGATATCATCTGCCATGCATGACACCTTCTTTGAAGGAGTTGGACCCGAAAGCACAAAGGCTATTAATGATGATGATAATATGTTGAATGTTATAATAATCACTAATGATGATCACAATGTTTACGCTCAATTGATGATGATGATTTGTTTATGTTGAATTCATGACAATGATTATGCATTTTTAGATATAGATTCTAGATTCTAAAAGATGAATGGTAATATATATATATATATATATATATATATATATATATATATATATATATATATATCTATCCTTGTCGTATCTGTTTCAAAACCTATTCCCGTATCCGTTTTAGTACAACTTAGCTATTATGTCGTTGTAATGGATCGTTTCTCTTGTAGATGAGCAGACGAATATCATGTATTTCAACGCATTCAAAGGTTTAGGTATGTAGTTCAACCATCCAGTAAAACTTTGGATGATTAACAATTACATATCTTTATGTAAATGATATTTTACATTATTAAAATATTAATGTATTTCAATATGGGGTGCAATAGATGTTGCAACCTCACAGTGTAATTGTCATTTTCATTAATTTTCTTAGATATTATTGTTTGTTATATAAATATATCCACATTCAATATGAAAATAATATGAAAACAATCTAAAAATTGAGAACATGTACTATCTATTTGACAAAGATAAGATTAATCATATTGCTAGCCTTCTAGTCAAGACTCATAGCCAAAGATTCGACATCAAAAAGAATATGAAGATGAGTTAAGGTTGTTATTCTCTGGGTCCCTTAGGCTGCCCAGCTTTGTGGATGTCATTAAAATTATTCATTTCATTTTATTTCAATCGTTGTTTTATGACATAATGAGCAAGAATTTACTTTGGAATGCATGCTATGAATAATTAGGGCAAGACTTAAAATTATTCATTTCATTTCATTTCAATCATTGTTTTATGACATGATGAGCAAGAATTTACTTCGTGGAATGCTATGAATAATCAGGGCAAGACTTAAATTATTCATTTCATTTCATTTCAATCATTGTTTTATGACATAATGAGCAAGAATTTACTTCGTGGAATGCTATGAATAATGAGGGCAAGACTTCAGATGTGTTGGGTTTCTTTAAATAGAAGCATTAGTTAAAGATCTTTTTCAATAATTCGCTAGCAGTTTATGATTCATGAAATCGAATTTTATAACGCATCTAAAGGGCACAAATAGTCTTGGATCTTGGAAATATGATTCCTCTCTTGGTAAGATTCTTTTGATATTTATAGAAAATGATTAAAATGAACAAATGGAGTAAACACATTGAAAAACCCCTTAGCCACTCAAACATTGCACATTAAATAATTTAAACTTGTAATTTTTAAAAATCTCTACTAGATTTTGGGCAAAATTGATCAGAAAAAAGTGCCTAGAAAAGGCCATTTCATCTATTAGTTAGCTATTAGTTAGATTATGTGGTTTATAAATGGGAAAATTGTTATTCCTAAGTTTTTGGGTTAATAACTTATTGGATCATAGCGGGGTAGAGAGTCTTTATGATTTTGAACAACTAATTGGTTTTTTAAGATGGTTAAACCTTTCATAATTGCCTATATGAATGACAATGGGGTAGAGAGCCTTTATGACCTTGTTTCCTAGGGACTAGTAAGTGTTCCAATAATCTCACACAAGGATATTTGCTTTGGCAAGGACTTTCCATAGCCAAGAAAGAGAGCATCAAATATTTGACAATTTTAGGGGATTCGATGGTACTAATTAAAGCTATGATGGACAAAGCCAACTAAAGAAGAAATAAACTTAAACTCTCTCCTATTAGGATTAAGCAAATCATCATTCATTTTGAACGAGTCTCATTCTACCATACAAAATGAGAATTGAATGATGATGTAGATCATTGGACCAAGGTGGCCACAACCCTTAACTATGGGGTTCTAATTAAAAATGAAATCATTTGTTATAGCTCAATCTCTCGATTCAATGTAAATTGGATCTATACTTTTTTCATGCTTGAAACAACATACATCTTAACTTAACAACTTGACTCAACAAGGAATTGATGATGAGATGTGCTCTTCCCACCTCCCTTTCTTATTTCAAATAAGCTTGCATGTGACTCATCAATGTGGTGCATTGGGATCTCGTAGGAAATTCAAAATAATAACCCTTCTTCAACATGATTGGTTTTGTTCATGAGCAGAATTAGTTTGGACATTTTGGATATTGACATTGGGGGCTGCATCTACCTAAGGTGTAGGAAGGAATTTGCATGTTGGGAGATTGAATTTTGAGCCTCTTCATGGGATCAAATAGAGGGTTTGAATCTAGCTAGGCCTTCTGTGTGGGTTTTTGTTATCACGTTGACTAGGCAATCCTTGACTTCCTGGCACTTGCTTATGGTTCTTGTTATTTTTTATGGTTTTTTGACATTAGTTTGTACTGGCCTTCAATGGTTTTCTAGTTACAAAGTGCGAGGAATTATCATTGTATGAACATGAGTTCTTTGTGGTCGGGGTATTTTAGTTGTTTCTCCCTTCTATTTTCTATGGGTTAACAATTTTTGATAGGATAGACATAGATAATCCAAAAATGAAGAAGGCCACAAAGTGCTTCCATTGTCAAGTAAAAATTAATGCCTTACCATAATTTTTGCTAAGCTTGGGTAGGCTAGTGCCACCCACAATGTGAATATCATGAACCTTGTTGGGCACTGGTAAATATAGAGCCAAACAAGTGCAATCACCTTAGATCCCTGCTTCTCACTCACAAATGGCATGCTCCCTCTCTTGCTTCCAACAACATTGGTATTGTTAATTTTTATAGGCGCGTAGGATGACTCTATTTGTCAAAACAAAGACCTAATAGAGAATGAGAAACAAAGTTAGCCTCACTCAAAAGGCCATGGCCATGAAGCTTAGGAAAATAACTAACCATGATTTTTATGTATTTTTATATAGTTTGCATTTTGAGCAAATTTATGAAACAATCTATTTGAACAAAAAAACATGAAAATCTTTATTTGGATAAAATAATAAAAGAAAAGTAAATTATTTATAATTATATATGGTATTGATATTAGGCCTAAATTTTTTTAAACTAATATTAATTTTGTTTGGGTAAAAAAAACACTTAAATTATATTTTTTAATTTTAAAATATTAATATTAGTTTATGTGATTTTCTTCCCAGGCCATTATTTTTCAAATATATTTTTCAAAATCTTAAATCACCCCATTTTCTTCATTTAATTTTTTCAATTTTAATAATTGAAAACTAAACCATTCAAAACACTAACTCTACTTGTGTGATTTAACAATCACACATATCTACCACAACAAAACATCCACATATAAGCGCGTATATATATATAAATTGTAGATGTATGTAAAAACCTTTGTGGAAATCATTCGAAATGACCTACTTGCATTTACTTTGGAAATCAAAGGATATTTAACCAGCTTCGAACAATATGCAAAGATCTTAAGCAATATAGAATTGCCATTACTTTTCACAATGTTAAGTATGTAGTGTAACATATCAATGTTTAACAAGTTGGAAAATAAGTTTTTAATTTATTAATTTTAGTAGAAAATTTATCAAATTTCAAAATGAGTTAAAAAAATAATATCTATTTATATATAGCTAATTGTTTATATTAATATTTTTTATATTATTTTAATTAATATTTTTATATTAAAAATTGACAAAACTTTTCACAATGTTATGTATGGTAAAATATCAATTTTTAATAAGTTGGAAAATAAGTTTTTAATCTATTTATTTTTTCAGTAGAAAATTTATCAAATTTCAAAATGAGCTAATTGTTTATATTAATATTTTTTACATTATTTTTAATTAATACTTTTACATTAAAAATTGACAAAACTTTTCACAATGTTAAGTATGTATGGTAAAATATCAATGTTTAAGAAGTTGGAAAATAAGTTTTAATTTATTTATTTTTTCAATAGAAAATTTATCAAATTTCAAAATGAGTTAAAGAGAAGAATTTTATTTTTTTTTTTATTTTTTTTTTTATTTTTTTTTTCAAAAACTAATTATTTATATTAAATTTTTTACATTATTTTAATTAATACCTTTTACATTAAAAATTGAAAAAATAAATTATATATAACTCAAATATCAATCACAATAATAAAACAAATTCTCTATTTTTAAATGTGAAAAAAACAACAAAAAAATCTTCAAAATAGTGTATCATAATGTCAATACATAACCATAATAAAATTTTATACATTCTAAATGCGAAATATTAATTAAAACAATTAAAAAATCTTGAAGATTGTGTACCATAATGTCAATATGATGAACCTAGATTTGGGTTCGAAACGCCTCTTGTTCTCAATTTGATTTTTGGGGAAGATTTGAACAATACATAATATATGTATTTTATTGAGCTAAGAGGCTTATTCTAGAGTCCAGTATGAGGGGATGTGTAAGTTTGATGTGTAATTCTAGAGCTCAATATGAAGGAATGTGTAATTCTAGAGCCCACAATGAGGGGATGTGTAAGTTTGTCAGTCTCTCTGAAAAAGATGAATATGCTATAATGTAATTAGAAGTTAAAAAAATATGTGAATCGGATGTTTAAATCTTATACTTATTAAAACTATTTCAACAAGAGATGTCGATATCAATTTCTTCATATATATTTGTATATAGAAAAAATAAATTAAGCTTTTATAATTAAAATTTTTATTTGGTCTTATATATAGCCTATTTAACATTCAAAAACACAATTTAAATAATGAAAAATAATATATTGTATTTTATACTTAAAATTCTTAATCTTATATATCATCTATTTAACATTCAAAAATACAATTTAAACAACAAAAAAACCAAATCATATTTTATACTCAAGAAAAATTTACACATTAATTTTTTATTAAATTTATATTATATCCTTAACATCATTTATTTTAAAAAATCTTTAACATTTTTTATTATTAGGAATACCAAATTTGATTGAAAGAAAATAATAATTTCCACTTTGACCAATCTACTCTATTGGAATAGCGATCAGAAAATCATAACATTTTTTCATTTGAAAATTCCAAAATCAAATTTAATTCAAAGAAAATAATAAATGTCCACTTTGACCAGCCTACTCTATTGAATAGCGATCAGAAAATGATAACATTTTTTCATTTGAAAATCCCAAAATCAATTCAAAGAAATCGTTTTCACTTTGAGTAAATTTCTTTTTTATTGGAATGGGATTTAGAAATAGCTTAGACTTTTCTTTTTTCATGCTATTATGAAAAGAAAGAACCAGAAATAAAAGATTCGATATTATTGTGATTGAAGGTAGTTTTTTCTTTTTTACAATGTCATGGAAAGAAACATTTAGATACTATTCTGAATGAATTTTATTAAGAAAGGAAAAAATGTATTATGTTGAATGAGTTCTATAAAAATAAATTATTTTCTATGGATTTCAATAATAATATATAATTTTTTAAAAATGGTAAGTAATATTGGAAAAATGTTTAAACCAGGTGATGGGCAATATTGGGAAAATAGTAAAATCATTTTTTTTAAATAATATTTTTTTATTGATTGGAATAATAACATACACCTTTTTCATAAATGAATAGGGAATATTGGAAAAATGGTAAGACCAAACCCCTTAAAAGACCAATCTTTGTGTTGAAATAAAGGTTTTAAATATGTGAAAATTAATTATAACAATTAAATGTCAAAACCGTATCCTCTCTGTTAAAATAGCAATTAAAATCCTTACAAATAAAAGTTTTAAGTAGTAATATCAACCGCTGGAAATTATATGTGAAGGAAAAAAGGTTCAATAAATATTAATAATTTTTAAATTAATTGAAGGAATGAAAGTTTATAAATATTGATTATTAAACCTTTTCATCCTTCTACTTTCCTAAAACAAATCTCAACTTTCCTAAAACAAATCTCAAAATAACCGTTGCACGTGACTCGGTGAGCAGAGCTTTAGCCTTTACCCCTCTATCCTTTTAAAACAAATATGACCATGACCATGAGCAAACCTTTACCCCTTTAGGCGGTGATTGAGAACGAATATATATATATATATATATATATATATGTGGAAATAAAGCCTTAAATTTTTTAAGAAAAATTTAAATGAAAAAATATTTGAAATAATTTAAAAAAAATAAAAATAAAAATAAAAATATTTAAATTTTAATCTAAATTACAATCTAAAGACCTTGTTTTTTACAAAAGTAAAATTGATCTATTCTTAAAGGATTTAAATAGGGATATATGCCTCTTAATTTGTAAATATAAAATTGAAAACCTCTCATCATAATTTAGTTGTAGATAAAAAACCTTAAAGACATGATTGAGAATTTATTTGGTATTGAGTTAGTCAAGATTTGTAAGTTTCAAGGCCTAATCATTTTGCAATGACATAATCAAGCGGCCAAATTCCAATTAGATGATTTGTATTCATGGGCTCAGTAGTGGTGTTGTGGATTATGTTATATTCAATATCCTTGTTTCCAACACAATAATAAATTTTGACCTCTTAAATCACTAAGCCTAACTCGATCATAGGCCTTTAACCTTAACTTTAAACTTTAAACTTTTCCATGCACAAAAGCCCCATGTAAGAGAATTGAAGGAATAAAAAAGACCTTGTTTTTGACAAAAGTAAAATTGATCTATTCTTAAAGAATTTAAATAGGGATATACCCCTCTTAACTTGTAAGAATAAAATTGAAAACCTCTCATCACAATTTTACTACACCTCTCTTTACTTCTATTAAAAAGTTCTCTACCAAAGTGTGATATAAAAAGAATAATAGAACTACCAACCATTGATATGGTAATGATTGTAAAATTTCTATTAAAGCAAATAGGAATACCTCTAATGACTCTTTGAAGCTTGATAAAATAGATACACACAAAGTTTTTTTTTTCTTGCAAAAACAAACTCGTAATTTCGTTCAATAATAGATAGAAAATACATTTTGTAAATACACACTTTGCATGTGCATTCTCCTTGGATATGCCCATATCCATGAGTGGTGTACATAAGTCAAAAGCATATCTAAGAAAGACCAAAAAGCCTGGAAGGGAAACATATAAAGAAGTGAAAATACAACAACAAAAAAGTAAACATTGGGGAAGATCAAGGAGTGACATTGATCTTCCCCTTCTTTCCTTTCTTTTTTTGGACCTGCATCCAAATTCCCATATTGGTGCCAAGCGGAGCCAAAGCCTAAGAACACTCTAATATCTTTGGAGGATGATCCTTGTACTAGTTTGTACTTTTAAATACATGGACACATTTTGTGCCCACCAAACTATCCTCCATGTGTGTCTCATTAGTCTGATGTTCTGAAACCATGAGAGTTCATGTATCTACCATGTTTTGTTTAGAAGCACCCCCACAAGACACCACACCCCCAACTGTGTGTAGGCCATGATGTATCTGAGCATCCTCTTTTGATTGGACTGACTGGTTTTCCAGAATATCCTTCTCCTTAACAATGGATAGGTGAGGATATGTATATTGCGAACATTTTTGTTTATTTGTTGGCCTCATTAGGGGAGTTCTGAGGTCTAAAATGGGCCTTCTAAGAAAAATGTACAAACAAAATAAGCTTTATAAGAACCAATAGGATTCAAGGTGATGATGTCAACGATGGGGGATGATTCACCATTTTTGGAGTAAAAAAATAAAAATAATAAAATAATAAAACTATTTTTTCAACTCGTATTTTCAACTTATCTCCCTAAGGTTTTACTCAAATTTCCAGCGGGAATACTCATTAGATAAAAAATTTAATTCCTCATCCAAGGAGTACCCATGTTCCATACTTTCGATGGACCCTGCTACACAAAAAATGAGAAATACAAGAAAAATATGTGATTGCAATCATGTTTTTCATGTATTTCTCATTTTTCGTGTAGCGGGGTCCATAGAAAGTATGAAACATGGGTACTCATTGGATGAGGAAACAAATTATGCTTCCAACGAGTGTGTCTACTTGAAATTTGAGTAAAACCATAGGGATATATGTTGAAAATACAAGTTGAAAAAATAGTTTTTGCCTTTTTCCCTCTAAAAGTTGATGATGTAATCTAATCTTATTTTATTATTTCAACTGTTATTTTATAATTTCCTTAGGAGGCCCATTTTAGACCTCAAAATTCCCCTACTTCTTCTTTTATGGATTCTTTTTGGCCTGTGGACATATGTTCTATAACTTTCCAGTTTGAAAACATTCTCGACCCATAATCTAAAAGTCTTGATGTTTCATTTGTATATGGCTAGAAAGACATTTATTGAGGTCAATCTCTAGACATATTCTTGCAAATGTATAAATACCTTTTTTTGTCTTTTCATTGTCCATTTCTTGAATTTCCCAAGTGTATTTCCAATGTCCTCTCTGACCCTGGGGTGCTAGAATGGAAGGGGAAGATTTAGAACTCTCACCCAAATCGACATCGTAGAAACCACCATAGTTGTGGCATTAAATTATGGGAACCATGGCATAATGAATAGGCCCACATTACCCCATAACCATGGTCCATCATTCAACACAATATCCATTTCTTTTTGTGTGTCAAATTGTATAATGAAAAAACCTTTGGAGCATAACTAAATGTCGCAGTTTGACGTACACAGGGTTAATATCCATTGATGAAGAACCTTAGCTTTGGGCCAAAAACCATTAAATCTACAAATTCCAACCTTTGATTTGAGAGCAGAAAAGAGAGTGTTTACCTCTAAAATATTTACATCCATATAAGGAGCATTCTCCATTTTTTCAACAATGTAGGGGCCAAGATTATTTTGGCTTTGAGGTCCAATGTTTTTTTGGAGTATATCGGTAAGAAGGGAGGAATTTCCTTTAGTTGCATCCTTGTATGCAAATGATCCATTTTGAGTCCTGGATCAGTGAGCTCCACTACGCAACCGCATATTCAAAATAATGGATGAATTCTTAGAGATACCATTATCTTTGATATTTGTACAATCCTAGAGTAAAATCCCTGCACATATGAGGTTTTGATACTCAATAGGAATATACCACTTGTTCTTAATACTCTATTTCAAGTCATTAACGATATATGTGTAGTTTATCAAAAACATAGATGAATTCCCATGAACACTTTTAATGAAAACCTGGAAAGAAAAATATTCCCCCCAAGACAGAAGAACAAAAGGCTCCATCCAGAGAGAGTGTTTTTCCATTTTAGATGGGTTTATAGCCTAGCTGGAGCCAAATTTGTTGTCTTTCATTGGCTTTGGCACACCCATATCAGCGCCCACAAAAAACAAGGAGGCGTCTTTTGCATCCACTGATTGTTCAACGACCAAAACAGAGTAATGTATACATATATGGGGACAAAACAATAGTGATATCACCTTACTCCATCTCGCACTATCGAATGGACCATCTTGAGTATTCTATGGAAAACCAAGATAAAAATAAAAAGTATTTAGACTTTCGAAAGCCTCCCCTGTTGCAACTGCGCCATATCTATTGAGTAGGTGATTGTGCGATTTTTGTTGTTTTTGGGACAAATAACATCTATGCAAAGAGTCGTGACAGATGCAGATTATTGAGAGCAAATTCGTGTCTTTCACCCACTGATTTTGTTGCACTTCAGTGTAGGGAAAACCCCAATGCCCCATCTGTAACTTGGTTGGGTGTGTTGTATTCTTTCTACGACTAGCCCAACATGTTGTTATGTTGCGTCAAGTGCAACGGAAGCAGAAACCCCCCTTGCCCGGGGGTTTGTAGGGTGGCAACTGCCCCCCTACATTGGGTTCACGGCAACACTCCAAGATTTTTTTTATGTAGGCCTACCCAAGGATGGGGTGCATATCCAAAGATGGTAGGCATACCTACCCATGGTTTTCACGCATGGTTTTGGGCATATGATGGTTTTTTCCCATGGTATTTTATAGATCTAGTCAAGGGAACTACGGTTATGTTCTAATCCAGGGTTAATGGATTGGGGCTTATGAATGCTTATATATATATATATCTATATATATATCTATATATATATATATATATATATATATAGATATATATATATATATATATATATATATATATATATATATATATTGTAACATTGAAAATAATATAATGAAAAATCAATCTAGTTTTCTCGGTTTGGGTTCCAGGAGAAAATATATGTGAATATTTTATGTTCTCACCATTGTTTATTTTTTTGTTTTAAGAATTTTTTCAGGGAATTTTTGTACAAGGTTAAAACCTACATTTGGTATCATAATTGTTTCATCTTCAAAGGGATGTTTTTGTTGCTGAGGGGTTTGCTCGGGCCCGTGGTAGACCCTGTTACAGTGGGAGATTCGCGGGATCAATTCTTGCAGTGGAAGGAGATGACGAATAATGGAAATATAAGATCAATAAATTCAATGTACAAAGTTTTGCGCTATGAAAGATTATGATAGAGGATATGTTGGTGGATAGAGATTAATGGATTTTTGTAGATAAAGATATGACACCAATAGGAATATTGACATAAGATTTGGCGAAGTTAGATCGAAAGGCGAAGATCAAAATACGATTGTGTCTCTTAGATTCAATATTGCTGAATGTATCAGGGGAAGTTATGACGAAGGTTTTGTGGAACAAGTTAGGGACTTTGTATCAATCTAAGTCTCTAGTGAACAAATTGTTCATGCAGAAAAATCTATATAACTTGAGGATGAAGGATGGAGACTTGGTAACAGAGCATTTGAATGCCTTTAATACTGTGGTAAGTCAATTTTTATTGTTGTTATTAAGATTTCAGATGAAGACAAGTGCATCAGCTTTTTGTGTTCTCTACTAAACTCGTGGGATAATTTGGTTGTTCCTATAGGTAGTAATACAACTACCTTGAAGTTTGATGAAATAGTCTCATCCTTGTTGTCAGAGGAGATGAGATGGGAAACTATGGAGAGACAGAATGGACATGCCTTATCTGTAAGAGGATGGTCCTAGAACGAAAACAAAAATAAGCCCTCAAGTGGGAGATCTAAATTTAGAGGGAGATTTAAATCTCCAGGAAAAGTTGTAAACGTATGTTGGAAATGCATACAAGAAGGGCACTACAAAAAGGATTGTACATCTAAAAATCCTGAGAAAGGAAAGGGATATGATGATGCTCCTTTTGGAGAGACGAAAACCACCTCAGTTGAAGCTGGGGATGTGTACTTGGCTTCTCGTTCAAGTAAACACATAGATCATAAGGCATGGTTGATTGACTTAGGTGCATTCTTTCACTTCACTCCTCATAGGGAGTGGTTCCCACGAGTATGAGAAATATGATGGTGGTGATATCTTTATAGGGGATGACAGGAAGGCCAAAATCATAGGACGTGGAAAAGTCAAGCTGAAGTTGCAAGGTGGAAGGATTATAACACTTCCTAGTGTTCTGCATATTCATGCATTAGCCAAAAAAATGATTTTTGTAAGCAAAATGGATGATGCGGGTGTAAAAACAGCGTTTGAGAAAGGTACCTGCAAGATGGTTTAGGGATAATTGGTATTGATATGGGGGGTTTGGATTGAAAATCTATACAAGCTTCTAGGTAGCACTGTTATTGATGGGTGCAACAGTTCTATGGTTCCTGAAAGTGGAGCAGAAAATCTACTGGTCTCTAGAGAAAAGACTATCTTGTGGGATCAAAGGCTTGGACATATTGGAGAGAAGGGCATACACATACTACATGGTAATGGTATGGTATAATGTATGTTTAATTTCTCTCTGGATTTTGATTTTTGTGAACATTGTGTATATGGGAAGCAAAATCAGGTGAGTTTCCCCTCTAGTTCTAAGAGGGTGAAAGGGATATTAGAGCTTGTGATGTGTTTGGACCTATTTCAATTCCATCACTAGGTAAGTATGTGTACTATGTCCCATTTATAGATGAATTCTTGAGGAATACATGGATATACTTCCTCAGGAAGAAATCTTCGACAAGTTTAAATAATTTAAGGCTCTAGTGGAAAATCAGATAGAGAGAGAAGTAAAAAGTGTTAAGGACATATAATGGTGGAGAGTTCATAAAGAAGGAACTCGAAGAGCTCTGTAAGAAATGTGGTATATCACACAAAAATACTACTCCATACACACTTTAGTAAAATGGAGTTGTGGAAAGAATGAACACGTTGATGGAAAATGTAAGAAGCATGCTTAGTGGTGTTGGGTTAGGACAAGAATTCTGGGCAGAGGTAGTGGACATTGCATGTTACCTATTTAATGGATCACCTTCATAAATGTTGGAGGATAAGACTCCACATGAGGTATGGACTAGTAAGACACCCTCTCTTTCACATCTCATGGTATTTGGTTTCTATGCATATGTACATGTTCCAAAGGAGAAAAGAACCAAGCTGGATAGTAAATCTGAAAGGTGCATCTTTATTGGGTATAAGGATGGTTTAAAAGGTTAGAAGCTTTGGAACCAAGAAACAAGGAAGGTTGTGTATAGCCAAGATGTGGTGTTTAGAGAGGTAAAATATGTTATTAAATATGAAATCCTACCAAAGGACCCTGAGAAGATAGATTTTGAACTGAAGGAGGAAGAATCAGACTCTGCAGAAGAACATGAATCAGAAGAGGAAGAGCCACACACTCGAGTTTTGAGGAGATTAGTTCGAGAGAGAAGGCAACCAAAGAGGTATAGCCCATTTTGTTTTTTTTTCAAATTTTGCTTTATCTATTACTGATGATGATCCCAAAATTGTGAGGGAGGCATTTGATTTAGAGCGTGGGAAACTCTAGAAGGAGGCCATGTTTGAAGAAATGACATCTTTGGACAAAAATGAAGCTTGGGATCTTGTGGAGTTGTCAGTTGGAAGGAAACCCATTGGTAGAAAATGTGTGTTTAAGAAGAAGATGAGTGCAGAAAGCAAGGTGGAGAAATACAAGGCTCAGTTTGTAACAAAAGGTTATTCCCAACTGTCGGGAATTGATTTTGGTGATATTTTTTCTCCTGTTACCAAGTGAGCTTCTATTAGATTACTTTTATCTGTTGTTTCTACTTTTTATTTTGAGGGTAGAATAGATGGATGTGAAGACATGTCTTCACATGGATCTGGGAGAAGAGATCTACAGGAAGCAACCAAAAGGATTTGCGGTGAAGGGTAAGAAACAATTGGTATGTAGGTTAAAAATTTCCTTTTATGGATTAAAGCAGTCACTAAGAATGTGGTATCAAAAATTTGATACATATATATAGAGACTTGACTTCACAAGGAGTAAAGTAGATCATTGTGTGTATTTTAAATTAATTGGTGACCATGTTATTTATTTGTGTTGTATGTGGATGATATGTTGTTGATTGTAAATGACAAAGAAATTATCAAGGATTTGAAGATCCAACTGTCCTACAAAATTCGACATGAAGGATCTTGGTGCTACAAACTATATTTTGGGCATGGAAATTAAATAAGATTGGGCAAAGAGGAAGCTCTAGTTAAACCAGAGGAAGTATGTCGAGACAATATTCCACAGGTTTGATATGCAAGATAGTAAATCAGTGAAGGTTCCTATTCTTGTAGGTGTAAAGTTATCTACTAAAAAATGTTCCATATGCGAGTGCAGTTGGTAGCCTGATGTATGCAATGGTCTATACCAAACCATACATTGCACATGTAGTGGGAGTATTGAGCAATTTTATGTCAAAACCAGAGAAGGAGCATTGGAAAATAATGAAGTAGGTTTTCAGGTATTTGCGTGGCACTAGTGATTATGGTTTGTGCTACCAAGGAAGACCAGGATTGGACAAAGTTTTGGACGTACATAGATTTTTTTATGCAAACTGGGCAGGAGATCTGGATCAGAGAAGATCTACAAGTTGGTATGCATTTAACCTATTTAGAGGATTATTCAGTTGGATGAGAAAGAGACAATTTGTAGTGGCACTTTCAACTACAAAGGTTGAATACATGGTAACCAATCATGTAAGAAAGGAATCAATTTGGTTGTATAGATTGTGTTCAAGTATGTGGTTGGTACAACGAACTATAAGGACAGACTGTGATAGCTAAAGTGCAATTTTATTGGCAAAGAACCCTACTTATCATTTGAAGAAAAAACACATTGATGTTCAGTATCACTTTGTCATGGAAATAGTTGAAGACAAAAAGATGTTGCTAGTAAAGGTGGACACTTTGAAGAATGTCGCAGATGCATTGACAAAGTCTCTGAGCACTGAGAAGTTTTCTTGGTGTAGATAAATAATGGGTGTTGCATCCCTGGACCAATGACTATGCACTCATGCGCCCCCCTCTATGGAAAGAAGAAAACAAGTGGGAGAATGTTGGGTGTGTTATATTCTTTCCATGACTATATCCATGGGTTGTTATGTTTTGTCAGGTGTAGCAGGGGGTGGCAGTTTCCCCTATCGAGGGGTTTGCAGGAGGGTGGTAGCCCCCCGGGTAATTATTATTATTATTTTGTTATGTGGACCCAAGGATGGGGGGCAGACCCAAAGATGGTGGGCAGACCTACCCATGGTTTTGTACATGGTTTTCGCACATGGTTTTGGGATGATGATTTTTTACTCATGGTATTTTGTAGATACAGTCAAGGGAACTACATTTATGTTCTAATCCAGGGTTAATGGATTGGGGTTTATGAATGCTTCGACATGTATATATATGTATTGTAACATTGAAAGGAATATAATGAAAAATTAATATGGTTTTCCTGGTTTGGGTTATAGGAGGAAATCTCTATATATATTTTATGTTCTCACCATTATTTATTTTCTCTGTTTTAATAATTATTTTGTAGGTAATTTATGCACAACATTAAAACCGACAAAGTCATCGAAATACTCAGCCCTGGACTAGTGCAGAGATGGGCATGGCCATGCCACACCAAAGGTTGTCGAATGCATCCAGTTCGAGAAGAAATTTGTCAGCGGTGCATCATTTGACCTTGCAACTAAACAAAATCCTGGGAAGCCTCACCATTGCTCTTAATATTTTATTTATTTTTATTTTATTAAAACTAAAAAAGAATTTTTGGATAATTGGCAACCTTGAAAGATCAAATGCTATTATTGCACAAGATACAACTATTTCATAAATGCCACAAATGAGCCAAATACGACATGTCTTTGTAGACTTGAACCCACGTAGCTAGGGAAATGAATTTTTCACCAAACCACTCAAACGAAGATCCTTTGACAAATACATAAAAATCTCTTATTTAAAGAAAACAAATTCACAATTATATAAATAGAAAGGAAGAGTAACTATTGCACTTATCTATATTAAATCCTAGTAAGTTTTGGAGGAAAAATTTAAAACGTTAAACTAAATAAAATAATATAATTCCCTTGAAGAACTAGAATTCCTACCTTTAATTTTTTTATGAATCCCCTAATGCCATGGACACCATTTTGAATGCCCCCAAAGAGGATGAAATTATTTTATTTGGAAGACATTGAGTTTGGGGTTAAGCAACTTGCTAAGGACATTGAAGACTACCAAGTTGAAAATTTTAAAATAGGGGGGTCTATCCTCACCCCTTACATGCACAAACCCTTCAATTGAGTAGTGAAGCAAGGCTTTCCTAGGTCTTGGATGCAAATCCTTATTGTATCTATCTTTAAAAGTAGGGATAAAAGCATTCCTTTTTATTATAGGACCATTATGATTAACCCCATTTTTAGATAAGTTGTATGGAATTATTTTTGAAAAAAAGGATTAACTTATGGCTAGAAAGCCATGGTAAAAGAGTTAGAGCCCAAGTTGGATTTATGAGATATCATTCAAATGTGGACTTCTTTGTTACTCTTAGGATCATCACGGAGGAATGTCACAATAATGAAATTAATCTCTTGTGTTTGTTCATTGAATTTAAAATGGTTTTTGACATCGTTTCTAAGACAAACCTGAGGAATACGTTGGAAGAGATAATGGGTCCTCTCGAGTTGAGGGTTGCTATGACAAGGTTATATGAGAATTTTATTGTTAATTCTACGCTCGCCGAGAGTTAGTTGAAAGAAATTGACTATAATATCAAAGTCAAGCAAGGGTGTCCTTTGTACCCTACCCTTTTTGGCATATACGTTGATAAGCTAGAGAGTGTAAGTTTGGAAGATACAAGTTGTGTTGGCCCCACGTTCACCCTTCTAGTCATAACTCTTCTCCTTTATGCTAATGTTATTTCTCTTTTGGTGATGAGTCATTGCAATCTTGGAAAGAGGTTAATAATCCTCCAAGATTTTTGTTTCAAGATGGGTATGATGATTAATTATAAGAAAACAAAATTCATGATAATTAAATTCATAAAGATCATATATGATATTTTCATATATGACAAGAACAACTTGGAGGAAGTTGCTTCATACAAATATTTTGGAATAGATATCCATCACAAACTCAATTGGAATTATAACATTGAGAAAAGGAAAAACGAAGGATCTAAAGCTTATTATCGACTTGAAAATAATTGCAAATTAGCATATATTTGGATATGGATAAAAAAATAAACTCCTCTTTGAGACTCTTGTCACCCTTGTTATTTTATATATATGCGAACTTTGGGGTTGTAGTATCTCCAAAGAGTCATTGAAGAAGATTAAACATATCCAAAAGCAAATTTTAACCGACAATTTCAGCATTAAAGGGAATGTACCCTACCATATCATCTTGACTGAAGCTAGTATTTTCTGCATTAAAAACATGGCTATGACTAGGTATCTTATGTACAAGAAAAAATTAAGCAGTGTGGAAGATAACAGATTACCAAAAATAACTTCTAACTCTAGCCATAACCACCACCTTTAGCTCAAGTGGAGATAAAGAAGGAGATCATTTTGTAGAATAATGATAATACTAAAATATTATTACATCAAAATTTGAGGAGAAATTGTGGGGTTATAAAGAGGGTAAAATGAAACTAAGGTATTATAAGGAGGTGATCAACCCAAATCTCAAAAATATTTTTTGTTTCAACATCTTTGGTCATGCGACACTACGTTTCCTTGAATATAAGGGCTTGACCAACCTATGCCTACTACAACCAGACTACGTCTCTTCACTTACAATTTACACTTAACTATGTGGAAATCTACAATTTAGATATGCAACAAAGTTCAACACAACTGAGTTCTTATAACAATAGGCACATGTCCATCCTTGACATGAAAGCATCCCATAAATACTTTTAAAATTAGCCAACTATTCAACAATACTTAGCCAAATAATGGATCACAAGGAACACGACAAATGAATGTCTTAAGTTTATTAATATAATGATTGTTACAGAGACTCAAGGAGGAATTGTGACCAATTGCTTGTAGATTTTTCAGAGAATACAAGTATTGAAGGCACAAATGCCTATAACACTTGTTAATCCAACCCCTAAAACATCTAGAAGCCTACCTCGTGTAGGTCCTATCGATTTAATACTTCACTTAGCCAACATTCAAGTAATTTATTGTGCCAATTCTAGTGTTCACACAACAACAAAAACTTCTTGCTCAACCTTCTATGAATGAAAAAACTTGCATGACTTCGCAAATGGAGGCATCCTCTTTATTTAGTGCATGTGCTTTGTCTTTTTTATTTTTTTTGAAGTGCCTCAAGATCCACTCCACATTCAAAGTGGATCCAATGTGTAGTCCATCCACCAACTTATGGAACTCTCACCCCCTTGGGTCTGCACATCTAGCTTGTCCACCCAAGGTGTCTTAATCTCTCGTATAAAAGAAATTCTAGGTACATGTTGTCTAGCCTTGCAAGCTACAATCTCTTACACCTGGCGTAGTCAATTAAGCAAGGCTTTGTATTCCCAAAATAAAGGTGTTACAGTAACTCTCTTTTTTTTTTCAAAACTATTTTTAAATTCCTTGAAGATGAGTGAAAAATCCACTCAAAACTTTGAAAACATTCAAATTTTATCATAAATTCATTTCAAAATAAATTATCTTTAAAACATAAATGATTCTATACAAAATTTGCAGAAATTTATATTTTACAATTATAAAATTTTAAATTATATCGATGACTTAAATAAAATAGATTTTAAATATCTAAATAAAAAATATATTTAATTTGAATAACAAATAATAGCTAATAATTATTGTACTCATGGCTAGTTTAACAACTAAATTAGTAGATATACTATTCACTACTAATTTGACAACTAAATTATGATGAGTTTTTAAAGAAATAATTACATTAATTTTATTACATATATAATTTGATTTTTTTTTTTTTAATATAGTAGATATTTGTTTTTGTTTTTTTAAATGTAGTAAGTATTAATTAACAGTTTTCCAAGAAACAACTACATTAATTTAATAATGGTAAACTAAATCATGATGGGTTTTCCAAGAGACAACTACATTAATTTAATAGTTGTAAAGTGCCCATCAAAAAGCCAAAAAACGAGCAAAGTCTACGACGGGAATATTCAAACGTATGATAACAATTTTCGAAGGATATAAAACAACCAGCCAAGAATTTGATAATCGACCTAAAATAGAATACAATTAATCCATCGGAGACCATTCAAAGTTGAACGCCCCACACGCGTGCTGGATAAGCATAAGTGTTGAACGTTGAATGTGGGATCGATAAATTTGCAGCACCAAGATTTCCAACGATATTTCCATTAAAATTAATGTATCTCACCGACCAAGCGTGCTATAGAAAGTTACAGATGATGTGTTTGTCCAGCAGACATACACTCATTGCGTAAAGCAATGATATAATCTAGACCATCAGATCAAAAAATCCGATCATTAATCTGAGCCGTCAATTTCTTCGCAAATCTCCTTAAATTGCAGGGTTAGCGCTTTCCAAACCCTCGTTCCTTTAGTTATTTGGCAGACGACGTTCAGGTTCGATTCTTGGCGTTTGCTGATATTTAATAGTTAATTTGTCTGTTTAGAGTGCCGAACTGAGTTTCCGGGCTAATTTTTCTTCCGTCTTTCTGTTATTATTACTTCCATCACTCATAAATACCTTCTTCTGGAGAATGGGGGAATTGGAACTGGCAGTTCGACTGCAGGGGCCAGAACCAGTTCTAATTGAGGCCTTTTCCATGTGATCAAGGTTTATGATGTGATAATTTAGAATTAAAGGCCTGTTAGAGGCTACTACCATATTTTGAAGCGGTTTATTTAATGGAGGCATCAGATTTGATCTCCCTTGCGAACCTTGTGAACCTTGTGAAGTGTTGAAAATATAATTTCAACTGCGATCGCCGATATCGCATCGGCAAAGTCGAAGTGAAGGAATTATAAAGAAGCTTTTGTGTTTCCGACGAGCGATCGCCGATATCGCTATCGGCACATCGCTATCGGCAATATCATAGGGTCGGGGTCTTTGACATGAGTAAAGTTGCGATGCGATGGAACGGATCCGACAACATTTTAAATAATTTTTGATAAACTTTCAAGTCCGCGCTCAGGGCTTCCGATATCATTTTCGCCGTTCGATCTGCTTCACTCCTTTCAACCGTTGATTGCCCAAACCTGCATACGAACTTACATTAATGCTATTGCGTGGAGTAAATTAAAAGCATGGTTGACCGCAGTAAAATAATTATGGAATTAATTGTTACCGTAGAAGTATTGGTAAGGGTTTAAATTTTAATGTTTTTTATATATCGGGGGTATGGGCGTATATGCTTATTACATAAATTTTGTATGGGATATATGTATGTAATTTTTTTTTTAAGTGTTGACCATTTTTGAGAAACGTGCGGCAGTAAAAACCAATAGGCTGTAATGTTTTATATATATGTTGGCCATCAAAAGAAACAGTGGTGCAGCGAAAACCATGTGTGGTATGTATTGAACACACAGCAGTGTGTAAAAAGATAAGAACCAGGTGATGTAATTTTTTTTGGCATAGCGAAAAACCATGTGTGGTTTTGCACAGCAGTGCATAAAGATAATGGTGGAGCGAGTTATTGTAACTCTGTAAGTTTTGTTTTTACAGCAGCATGTAAAAGTGTTTTACACCAGTAAATGTGAATGGAGGTTTTACAGCAGTAAATGTTATTGGGAATTTACCAGCAGTGTAAATTCTCATATGAAGACAGAGTGAATTTTTTTTGTTTTTAATGAATAGAAATCTCTTATGGTAAAATACTCTGTCTCTGAGTGAAATTTTTTTAAGTCTTCCTGCATAAAAGATCCTGAAGCAAAAAAAACAGAGCATTGCCTCTGTGTGTTTGAATATTTGGTTTTTGGTATTTTTCCCCATCAAAAATCCCCCAACAGTGGTATCAGAGCAGGCTTAGGCTCTTGAAGGTGTTCAAGAAGCTGAAGGGAGAAGGTTGTTGCTGCAGCAAAACTTCTCAGTCAGACAGAAGACTCAGACAACAAAGGGTTCAGGTATTTCTCAAAGATTTTTCTTTGTGTTGCTGCTGAAAGAAACAGTCAGTTCTTTTTAAATACACAGTCAAGGAATGGCCAGCACAAGCACTGGTATGGGTTTGTTTAACACCCAACTCCCACAGTTTAATGGGAAGAACTATGACTACTGGTCAATAACTATGAGAGCCCTATTTGCCTCTCAAGATTTATGGGAAATAGTTGAGGAAGGTTTTGAAGAAGTAGCAGATGAAAATGAGTTCAATGCACTAACTCAGGGAGAGAGAGATCAGCTGAAGAGCAATAGGAAGAAGGATGCAAAGGCTATTTTATTGTTGCATCTAGCAGTAGACCAGAGTATGTTTCCAAGGATAGCAGCAGCTAAAACATCAAATGAAGCATGGCAAACCCTTAAGACAGCCTATCAAGGCATGAAGAGAGTGAAGACAGCAAAACTACAATTGCTGAGAAAGGATTTTGAGAACTTGAACATGAAGGAGTCAGATAACATTGACTCATTCTTCACTCATGTGATTGGTGTAATCACACAAATGAGAACTCATGGAGAAACCATTGAAGATAGAAGAATAGTGGAGAAAATATTGAGGGTCTTACCCTCAAAGTTTGATGCCATAGTCACCACCATTGAAGGGACAAAGGATCTCTCAAACTATTCAGTTGATGAGCTACATGCATCACTGATAACTCATGAGCAGAGGTTGAGTAGGAATGAAAACTCATCCCTTGAGCAAGCCTTCAAGACCCAGATGTCCTTTGGAAGAGGAAGAGGTCAAGGAAGAGGAAACCGAAGAGGAAGAGGCAGAAGCCAGAACAGAGGAGGAAGGAACAGCTCATCAAATGCACAAGGAAGTGGCAGCAATCCAAATCAGAACCAAGGTCAAGGCAGCAGCCAACAAAGAGATCAACATCATGCTCAAGGACAAAGGTATGATAAATCTAATGTTCAATGCTATTATTGCAAAAAGTATGGACATTATGCTAGTGATTGTAGAAAGAAACAACATGATATGAACAGCAAACAAAATGCAAATGTTACAAGAGAAAACAACAGTCAAGAAAATGTCCTGTTAGCTTGTAACATGGCTGAAACACATAGTGAGGACATATGGTTTTTAGACTCAGGTTGCAGCAACCATATGACCGGAAACATAGCCTTCTTTTCTGCCCTAGATAAAAATGTGAAATCAGAAGTCACACTAGGAACTGATAGTAAAGTGTCTGTTATGGGAAAATGAGAAATAAAAATACTTTCAAAGCAAGGAGAAAGGAAAACCATAGCAGATGTCTACTATGTCCCCGGAATGAAATGTAATCTCTTGAGTATTGGACAGCTTGTCCATAAGGGGTACAATGTTTTCTTTAAAAATGATGTGTGCACCATCATGGATATACCACCCAGCAAAAGATGCATTGCTGAAGTGAAGATGACAAGGAACAGGATGTTCCCTCTCCGGATCAGGGCAGACATGAAGAACAAAAGGGAAATGGTAGCAGTCACCCAAGAGGCCTTTCAAAGCGTGCCAAAGGATGAGAACTGGTTATGGCACTTGAGATTCAGGCATCTAAATTTTGGAGGTCTAAACTTATTGAGCAGAAAAGGAATGGTAAGAGGATTACCATTGATAGAGAAGCCGGACAACCTTTGTGAAGGTTGTATATTGGGCAAACAACATAGAGAGATTTTTCCATCAGGGAAAAGTATAAGGGCAAAGGCACCCTTAGAGATTATCCACTCAGACTTGTGTGGACCAATGCAAGCTCCATCATTAGCTGGCAGCCTATATTTCTTGACATTCATTGATGATTTTACAAGAAAGACTTGGATATATTTCCTCAAGAACAAAAGTGAAGTCTTTGAGAAATTTCAAAACTTCAAAGCACTTGTGGAGAACCAAAGCGGGCTGCACATAAAAGTATTAAGAACTGATAGAGGAGGTGAGTATATCTCCAAGGAATTCCTAAAGTTTTGTAGAGAAAATGGAATACATAAACAGTTCACAACTCGGTACACCCCACAGCAAAATGGAGTTGCTGAAAGGAAGAACAGGACCATCATGGATATGGCGAGGAGCATGTTGAAGGCAAAGCATTTGCCAAATGAGTATTGGGCTGACGCTGTACATTGTGCAGTTTATATATTGAACAGGTGTCCTACAAAAGCAGTCATGAACAAGGTGCTAGAAGAGGCATGGAGTGGGAGAGAGCAAGGAGTCACCCACATGAGAGTTTTTGGGTGTGTGGCCTATGCACACATACCAGATCAGCTAAGGAGGAAGTTGGACAGCAAAGGGGAGAAATGCATCTTCATTGGATACAGTGATGAATCCAAAGCCTATAGGCTGTACATCCCATCTACCAAGAAGTTCTTTGTAAGCAGAGATGTTCAATTCATTGAAGAGGAAGCTTGGGATGGAAGCATAGAGAAAACAGTGAATGTCAAGAACTGTTTGTCTCATGATGAAGATAAAGAGGAAGTGGCTGAAATACATCCCCAAACAGCAGCGCCAACACAAGGAAAACAAGGGACACCATTGAGAACAACACAAGGACAGCAAGGTACACCATTGAGGATCAATGAGAGTGCTTCTCCAAGCACACCACAAGGAGGAAATTCAAGTGCATATTCAAGCACTTGCACACCAAGTGAAAGAGGTAAGAAGTTTAGAAATCTAAGTGACATTTATGATGAAGGAATGAATTCCTTATTTGCCTTGTATTGTCATGTTGATGATCCTATTCATTTCGAGGATGCAATCAAAGATAGGAAATGGATAGAAGCTATGGATGAGGAGATGAATGCCATAGAGAGAAACAAAACATGGGATTTGGTTGAGTTACCAAAAGGCAAAGAAGTCATTGGTGTGAAATGGGTTTATAAAACCAAGTGCAATGTTGAAGGAAAAATAGAAAGACATAAGGCAAGGCTGGTTGTCAAAGGGTACAAGCAGCAGTACGGGAGAGATTATGAGGAGACTTTCGCCCCGGTTGCAAGAATGGAAACCGTGAGAGCAGTGCTGTCCACAGCAGCACAAAACAAATGGAAAGTCTACCAAATGGATGTGAAATCAGCATTCCTAAATGGAGTGTTAATGGAAGAGGTCTATGTGGAACAGCCTCTCGGATATGAGAAGAAAGGTGAAGAGCACAAAGTGTGCAAATTGAAGAAAGCTCTTTATGGGCTGAAGCAAGCACCAAGAGCATGGTACAGCATGATAGACTCTTATCTATTGGATAATGAATTTGACAAATGTGAAGGAGAACCCACAGTCTACATCAAAGAAAAGGATGGTAAATTTTTAATTGTTGTCTTGTATGTAGATGATGTTATTTTCACTGGAAATGATATTTATCTTATTGAGAATTTTAAATCAGTCATGAAGGATGAATTTGAAATGACTGACATGGGTTTGTTGAGATACTTCTTAGGCATAGAAGTAGATCAAAATGAAAAAGGAATTTTTATATCTCAAGCAAGATATGTAAATCAAGTTTTGAGCAGATTTAACATGCAAGAGTGCAAGGCAGCAATCACTCCCACAGTGATGGGATTAAAGCTCAGCAGAGAGGACAGCAGCAAGGATTTTGATCCTAGCCTCTACAAAAGCATTGTGGGCAGTCTTATGTATTTAACAGCAACTAGGCCTGATTTAATGTATGCTGTTAGTTTAATTTCCAGATTTATGGAGAGGCCAAAGGAGGCACATTGGCAGGCAGCAAAGAGAATTTTGAGGTATGTCAAAGGCACTAAAATGTTTGGAATTTTATATCATGCCTCAGAACATTCAGATTTGGTTGGATACACTGACAGCGATTGGGCTGGAAGTGTAGATGATCGAAAGAGCACTTCCGGTTATGTGTTTCATATGGGTTCAGGAGCCATTTCATGGGCTTCTAAGAAGCAGTCCATTGTAGCATTGTCTACAGCAGAGGCTGAATATGTGGCAGCTACAGCAGCAGCATGTCAAGCAGTGTGGATGAGAAGAATGTTGAGAAGCTTAGGCCAAGAGCAGGCAAAAGCGACAGTCATCTTTTGTGACAATAGCTCAGCTATCGCATTGTCAAAGAATTCAGTGTTTCATAAGAGAACGAAACACATTGATACAAGGTTTCACTACATCAGAGAATTGGTAAGCAATGGAGAAATCAGTTTACAACATTGCAGTACTCAGGAACAGGTAGCAGACATTTTGACAAAGCCATTGGATCAGAAGAGCTTTGAATTTTTGAGGAAGTGTTTGGGTATGATTGAATGCCCGACAGTTGAAATTAAAGGGGAGTGTTGAAAATATAATTTCAACTGCGATCGCCGATATCGCATCGGCAAAGTCGAAGTGAAGGAATTATAAAGAAGCTTTTGTGTTTCCGACGAGCGATCGCCGATATCGCTATCGGCACATCGCTATCGGCAATATCATAGGGTCGGGGTCTTTAACATGAGTAAAGTTGCGATGCGATGGAGCGGACCCGACAACATTTTAAATAATTTTTGATAAACTTTCAAGTCCGCGCTCAGGGCTTCCGATATCATTTTCGCCGTTCGATCTGCTTCACTCCTTTCAACCGTTGATTGCCCAAACCTGCATACGAACATACATTAATGCTATTGCGTGGAGTAAATTAAAAGCATGGTTGACCGCAGTAAAATAATTATGGAATTAATTGTTACCGTAGAAGTATTGGTAAGGGTTTAAATTTTAATGTTTTTTATATATCGGGGGTATGGGCGTATATGCTTATTACATAAATTTTGTATGGGATATATGTATGTAATTTTTTTTTTAAGTGTTGACCATTTTTGAGAAACGTGCGGGAGTAAAAACCAATAGGCTGTAATGTTTTATATATATGTTGGCCATCAAAAGAAACAGTGGTGCAGCGAAAACCATGTGTGGTATGTATTGAACACACAGCAGTGTGTAAAAAGATAAGAACCAGGTGATGTAATTTTTTTTGGCATAGCGAAAAACCATGTGTGGTTTTGCACAGCAGTGCATAAAGATAATGGTGGAGCGAGTTATTGTAACTCTGTAAGTTTTGTTTTTACAGCAGCATGTAAAAGTGTTTTACACCAGTAAATGTGAATGGAGGTTTTACAGCAGTAAATGTTATTGGGAATTTACCAGCAGTGTAAATTCTCATATGAAGACAGAGTGAATTTTTTTTGTTTTTAATGAATAGAAATCTCTTATGGTAAAATACTCTGTCTCTGAGTGAAATTTTTTTAAGTTTGCCTGCATAAAAGATCCTGAAGCAAAAAAAACAGAGCATTGCCTCTGTGTGTTTGAATATTTGGTTTTTGGTATTTTTCCCCATCAAAAATCCCCCAACATGAAGATGTTTAGCGAGCGTTGTCATGCTATAATTTCGGACATTTATTTTTCGAGAGGAGGGGTAAGCTTATGGAAAATTGTGTACAGTAGGTCTAAAATAGCGGGGATTCGTTTCGATCTTGTATTCTCCTTCTTTAAGAAGTTTTTGTTCAGAAGTGAAAGGTAATGGATGAGTGTAAAACCCCATAGCCTTTAAAGCTTTGTTAGGGTTTTGATATGGCGTTGCCTTTGCAGGTGCGCTTGCAGGCGGGCCATCTTATTAATAAAACGTTTTATTTTGGTTTCTTGGGGAGGGATAACCTTCCCAGTCATCCGAGCCGGTTGTGTTCGGATGTCTGTGTCGCTTCGTGTTTGTGTTGGAATCTTTGATTGATTGTTTGACGTGGTTAACTGTCATTCCCATTTCGAAAAGCCCCTGTTACTTGTCGGCTAGAACATTTTTGCTATGAGAGCTAGTTGAACGGACTTGATCTTTATGGTTATAATGATGTCTGTCGATGGAAGTATACCAAAGTATATCAGGCCTTATATAATTTAAAGATAAATGTATTCATAGTATTAAAGCTGTTTAAATTATGATGGTTTAAGTCAGTTTGCAAGGTAGAAATTGTTTTTAGATTCCCCTTAAATTTAACGGGTAATTTCTTTGCTATTGTTAAGATACATTTTTCTCGGTTATCAGTATTATTTTTAAGATACATTTTTTTCGGTTATTAGTATTATCTTTAAATTGTAGGATGATAAGGCTTTTTTTTTTAATGGAAGGGGCTAGTTTCCACGAAGTTGAATGGGGCCTTTTTTTAATTACACTATATTGTCGGACCGAGCTAACTAATCATCATATCATACATACATACGCTGAAACAGCCGTCATATCATACATAGATACGCTGAAACAACCGTCATATAGAACATCACCTGTATAAACACCATGGGATCAAATACGCTGCATCATCGTGCAGCTCCACAGAGCTCTAACGCGAGTGCAACTCCAGAGAGCTCTAACGCGACCCGGGAGCGAGCAAACCGACTGCCCGGAACGCTACAACATGCCGTCATTTGCGATGATAAGGCTTTTTATACAATGGATTTCACAATATTCACTTATGAACCAAAGCATGTGTCATGTCTACCAATTTCATAACAAAAGCAATCCTTAGATAAACATCGATATTGGTTCGTTGCAATACATATTTCTATGGTCTTTTATCTGAACATCACGGGATAAAGTATGTCGATTATTATTTCTATGGTCTGCGATCTGATAATCACCGGATTAAGTATGTCCGTGCGTTATCATCGGTACAATATATACATTTTTTTTTTCAATTGTAAATTGTTGTATGTGTGAATTCAAATCCAGAGTTATAAATTATATATTGGAGATGGGTTTTTTATTTTACAAACCAGAGAAAAACCATACACCAATTTAATGTGTCTAATTTAATATGTCTTAGTTAATTGTAACTTTAAATTTATATAATAATAATTATTATTTTCTTTTATGAAATGAGTTGTTGATTGTTTTCAGTCTGGCCTATTCTTCTGCTCTGGTTATTGAAAAGAGCATCACGGGCTTCTGCACCAAGACGAGGTTATTACTGGCCGTGTGTCTTTGAGGAGCTTCAGGAATCAGTTGCGGCATTTCAGTAAAAGACAGCTTGGGTGATTTTTACTGGCCGTGTGTCTTTGAGGAGCTCCAGGAATCAGTTGCGGCATTTCAGTAAAGTGCGTATATTGGGGGGTTAATCAGAGCTCAAACTCTAAAACTTCATGATCATGAGGCTGCACAAGTTTCAAATGTCAGATAATTGACGATGGTTTAGGAGTCGGACAATTTCGAGAGATGCAAAAACAACTCATAAAAGGAGAGTGAAAGACAGAAGATGAAGCCCCGAGGTATTACTTCAATACCATTTACATATGCATTCAAAGCACAAAGCATGTTGTGGGAAGGTTCAGGTTTTGCGGAGGTTATACTTAACAAGTTTAAACTCGGTTAGGTTATTAGTTGTTAGGGTCACTTTTGATTGAATTGTCTCTCTCCGAAAAACCCGAAATCTAAACCCCAACACTCGGTTATTATACTATTTAATAATTTATTATTGTAATTAGCGGTTGTGTTGTCTATTTCCCTCTTCACATGTTCACAAAAAATTTTTCCCTGAAACCTACCTTCAAAAAAAAAGACCCAAATCTAAACCACAGCAGATTTTGCAAAGGGCAAAGCTCCCTATCCTACCCAAATAAGAGGGGAGATCCTACCAGGCCCACAAGATTAACCAGAGCAGATTTTGCAGACGGCAATGATATTGTCCTCCGCTGGAAAGAACGACAGATTATGAAAATGACAAAAATCCGTCCAATTCATGGACAGTTTTGAAGAAGCAAAAACAGCTCTAAAAAGGAATGTGAAAGACATGGCAGAATTTACGAAGACAGCGGCGCTGGCTGCGGCTTGGTGCAAGAAGAATGGGGCAGGCAATAAAAAAAAACTGTTTGTTCTTTAATTTGTAGGTAGACAGAGAGAATGTCTGATTCAGAAAGTGAGATATATGTTCTTCTGAAATAATATGTTGATTTGCCGCGTAGTGTTTTGTTTCTCTGATGTTAATAGATTAGTTTATGTGTTTTCTGCATTTCCATGGTTGCTGGCTACAGAAGCATTGTAAAAGCTGGTCCCCATGGCCTCTGCCTAAGGTTGTGTATACTGTACATTGAGCTTGATCGCTGCTGATTAAAAGTTAGCATTTACCTTGGTCCTTAAATAAGGTAGCTACCTTGTTCTCATTAAATGTGATCAGATGTGCTTGAGATTTATGATTGCCAAGTTATTATGCACTTATATATGCTTGAGGCAATATCTAACACCTATTATGGTCGCTGTTTCTATTTTGCAGATGTTTTACTTATTTGTAACGTTTGTTGTGAGAACCAGTAGCTTACATTTATCTGTACTCAGGAAGTTGATTGATTATTCTCCCTGGTTTTGGGCACCTCTGTCACCAATGTGGAAATTATTCAGTCACTTGATGCACTCCACCAGCTTGGATGGAAAAGTGGGCCATTCTACAAGTAGGTGGCAAACCGTGTCTTACGTTTCTCTGTCCTCAAAGAAGTTAATGGCCTTCCATGTTTCTTTATCCTCGGGAAGTTGATGAACCCCATGGTTTGTTGATGGCCCTCCATGGTTTTAGGACCTCTGTCACGGATGTGATATCTACTGTCCAAAAAACTTATTAAGTCACTTGACTGAACTCTAGAAATTGGGCGGGTGGGTCGTTGAGATCTATCTTTTTGCATATGGTGAGTGGGTCGTTGAGATCTATCATTTTGCATATGGTAGTTGGGTGGAACTAAGAAAATTCATTGGTGGGTTAACATTTGGGTTATTATTTGAGTGGGTAGGTGAAGTCTGTCACGTTTACATATTGGTGAGTGGGTGAGATCCGTCATGTTTGAATATTGGGGAAAAGTTTCGTGTGTAAAAGAAGCCATTGTGATTTATTACGGAACTCATATCTAAGAAAGCATAAAACGCTCGCTGAATATATCGTATATATTCATCCTGATTCCTATCTAAGTCTCTTTTTCCTTAATAATATTGGTTTAAGGTAAATTATATATGTCTATGTCAGTAAACATCCATACCATTACAAATGTCATATATACAGTTTGTTTGCTATATATACAATTTGGTGTATCTATATGTTAGTAACCATTCGAACAACAACAAATATCGAATATCATCCATACAATCTGTGTAGGGATATTACAGAGATGGTGACAATTGCAGCGATAGTGCATGATGATTTCCATATTTGGTATGTTCTTGTAACACATATCTACTTCTTTCTTCTTCTTTTTTGTTTTTTTGGTTTTAAAATGTAGATTGAACTTACTGTGATCTATTTGATCCTATGTTACAAATTTGTATTTTTTAGTTTTGTATATAGCATTTGGGTACCTTCCATCTGCTCGCAAGCTGTTCCTTTGTCTCCATTCACCGTTGTTGTCCTAAAATTTATAGGACATTCTAACGGCAGCAGAGCTGACATTCGCTACCTTCTAGCTATCATCCGAAGCTGTTCCATTGTCTCCATCTACCATCTTCTGTCAGATTTATTTGGACATTCTAACGGCAGCTGTTACTATAAATTCATCGCTATTTTGCCTATGATTTCTTGGATGCTTTGCGTCAGATTTTTGTAATGCAGAGCAATCACGGAGTTGATAATGGTGAAGGCCTACCTGTGATTTATAAAGTTTCTCATTGTGAACTCTGATTGGCCAAAGATCTCCATGTCATTTGATAGAATGTTGCGAAGGTTAAGGTAGATTTCGAATCTCTATCTTCTGCTGATCTGTTGCTTTTTTTCTTTTGGTCTTCTTTATTGCTGTGCTTGAGGGGTGGATCTGTAGTTGCATTTGTTACCATTGACTATTCTGTTTTTGTGATGGATCGTTTCACTGAGCTGAAGGATCTCATGTATTTTAATGTATTCAACGGTTTAGCTATGTTGTTCAACCATCCAGGAAAACTTTTGGAAGATTAACAATTACATATCTTTATGTAAATGATATTTTAATATTAATGTATTCCAATATTGCGCGCAATAGATCTTGCAACGTCGTATTTTATTATTAATTATTGACATCAAACACTTTAAATGCCGTTTCATGATTATAATGTTTATTTCAATAATTGTTTTATGACTTATTGAATAATGGTTTTATAATTGTTTATATATTTTAATAACGATGTTTATAATTCTATATTTATTTATTTCCATTTTAATATTAATAATAAATTTAGGAGTTGTTTTTAAAGAGATTTTTTGGAAGTTTTTCCGGTTGGTTTTTCCGGTCAAAATCCGGCAGCAATTTATTGAAATCGCAAGTTTGATTGCTAATTTCTACCCAATCAAAACGTCCCAAGGGTTTTTCAGGGCGTTGAATCCAAATATGCAGTTAAAAAACCATTTTAAATAATACAAATCAAGATTTAACCTCAATTTTTTTCGTCAGATTCCCGTCACCAGAACCTTCAAAAAGTCGCACTAAAAACAACTCCATAAATTTATACCATACATTTATTATTAGTGTAAATTAGCTATATTTATTAATATAATTGTGGTTGAGTTATTATTATTATAAATTTTTTTTCAAATAGAACCATTAGTTAAAGATTTTTTTCAATAATGCTTAAGCCTTTAATAATTCATGAAACCAACTTTTATAGTGCATCTAAAGTGCATAGATAAAATGAAAAAATTTGATTTTGGAAATATGATTCATCTCTTGGTAAGATTTTTTTGATATTTATAAAAAATCATTCCCTCCGGCATTAATTGCCTCTTAATGTATGTTGCCTCTGTATGTTGAAACGAAAACAAAACGGCCAGGGAGAGTATTTTGGAAAACGTTTTGGTTTTTAAAGGTGGTAAACCTTTAAAATTTTGTAATCAATCCATAGTGAATTATTCGAAATGATTTTTATAGTGGTTTACAAATGGGCAAATTGTCATTCGTGAGTTTTTGGGTTATTAATTTGTTTGGATGGCAATGGGTTAGAGAGTCTTTGTGATTTTGTTAAAAACAAGATAGCACATTATATTTGGGAATTAAGAAGTGTTATCAATCATTTTGCAAAATTATATATATTTTTTGGCGGGGTTTTTCTATAGTTTAAGGAAGAGGGTGTTAAGAATCAAACAAGATAGCACATTATACTTGGGAATTAAGAAGTGTTATTAATAATTTTGCAGAAAGATATTTTTCTTGACATGGTCTTTCCATAGTCTAAGGAAGAGGGTATCAAATCCTTATAGTTTTAGGGGATTTTATGCTAATAATTAGAGTTATGATGGAAAAAGCCAACTTTGGAGGAAATGAACTTAACTCATCAAATTTGTGACAACTTTAGGGGATCTGATGTTATTAATTAAATCTATGATACAAAAAGCCAACCTTGGAGGAAATAAACTTAAATCTTATACATAAGATTAACCAAACTGTTATTCATTTTAAACGAGTCTCATAATACCATATCAAGTGAGAATTGAATGATGAAGCAAATCAGTTGCTAAGGTGGAAACACCCTTGAGCTTGGGATTCTAATTAAAAAGGAGATCATTGGTTATAGTTCAACCTCTTGATTAAATGGAAATTAGATCAATACTTTTCTCATGCTTCAAATGGCACACATCTTAACTTAATAGCTTCTCTCAATATGGAATTGATGATGAGATGTGGTCTTCCCACCTCCTTTGTTGCTTCAAATATGCTTGCATGTGGTTCATTAATGTGGTGCATTGGGATCTTGCAAGGAATTTAGAATAATGCCTCTTCATTATCCCAATTGGTTTTGTTCATTGGTAGAATTAATTTGGACATTTTGGAGATTAATATTAGGGGGGGCCACATCTACTAGAGGTGTGGGGAAGAATTTGCATTTTGGGAGATTTGATTTCAACCGCTTCCTTCGATTTTTTTACCTCAGGAAAAAGCATAATTTATAATTTTATTATCAGATGATATAAAATTGAATTATGTTGATACATGTCAAGCATGTATTTGAATAATATAGAGATCTTTATGCATGTTGCCCATAGTGTGGCAGTATAGCCATCATACGAAAATGTCAAAAATATGTATTTGTTGAAAAAGTGTTGTTAAAAGAGAGCTTGTATATGTGCTAGTAAATTATAATTAGAAAAAAGGTGTGAGACAATCTGATGATGATAAGTTGATAAAGAAGCAACATACAAAGCAAAAAAATAAATTTGTTTGTGTTGTTTTACTTGATGAAAGGTTAGTGGTAAAACTCATAGGAGAGGTTATTTTTGTTTCTATAATCATCCATGTCCCACAAACCATCGAAATGCCCTCCTTAGAGAAGGTATTTGTAGCAGTGTTGTGCTCCCTGTAAACATGTGAGGCAAAGAAAAAAGTGAGCGGATTCCAATCGAATTATTTCACCCGCTAGGGGTTGAATCCTTTGGTTATGACATATGTATGAACCATTTATCCAATTGATGGCTAGTTGGGAATCCCCAAAAACCTGAAAAGAGAGGATATCTTTTTCAATAGAACAAATCAATAGAAGTTTGTGGGCCATTAGTTTAGCAAAGTTGTTGGTTCCCTCTCCTAAACCCATTTTGATGTGAAAATAATGTTTTTTCTCTATGTAAAACTGCTCCTATGCCACAGACTTTTGGATCTCCTTGAGAGGCACCATCGAAAAAAGCCTAGGGTCTGGTTTTTTCGATATGGAGGTTGGGGACAATTTTGATGTGTTGCACAACCTTGGGTTTGGGTAGTAGATTAAGGATGACAAGAGTTTAGCTATTGTGATCTTTGGGGGAATCAGGTAATCATTAAAATAATCTTGTTTTTGGAAAGCCAGGCGTCCCAACAGGCAAGAAGAGGGACAATGATATTTTTGACTTCTTTGTTGTTGTACCAAAGCTGCCAAGCCTTCGTGAGATTCTCCTATGTCCATTAACACACTTGGCTTAGTTTGGATGAGAGAAATTGCCATAAACCCTGTGTATATGAGCATTCAATCATAAGGTGGGGGTGGATTCTTCAGAGTTTTTGTCAAGGTTGCACTAAATGTGCCCTTCCTTTTTTTGTCTTTTGCGTAAAAACTTTCTAGTTGGTATCTTGTTTTCTAAGCCACACCACATGAAGAATATGGTTTTGGCTAGGAATTTGAGCTTCTAGAGATGTCACCACCTATCCTCCTAAAATTTTGGAATCCATTTTGCTATTAGAAAAGAGTAACCCTCTTTAGGAGTATAGTTATGATGGGAGGAGTGCATCCATACTAGCTCAACAGGTTCATCAGTCAGGGGATGTGGGCATCCCTTAAAGCGTGAGTATAGGTAGGATAATGTTCTTTGAAAACTTAAGGGAGGTTCAGTTGTTGCCCAGTAAGCCATTGTTGTTCTCTGAGCGGGTTTTAAAGAGGGGTTGTGACTTGATTAAGTGTAAAAAGGCCTTTTTCGTGAAGAAGAGCGATGAGGCCCTCAGGGAGATGACAAGTATTGTTGCATTTTACCCATGGGTTTGCTTTTAGTCAAAGTCGAGAGTCGTCCCCTACCTTCTAGACCAAGCTATTTTCAATAAGGACGATGTGATGTCAACATGCCAAATGATGGAAGCATTATACATGTTCTTGTTGTGGCTTCTAATCCAAGCTTCAGTAGATCGGGGGAAGATATATTTCCTATAAACCATGGAGACCCATAAACATTGGGTTGATATCAGGCGTCATCCTATCTTTGATATAAGGTGTTTTAGACCCCATCTCCCTCAAGACTTCGACATTGTCATTTTGTCCCATTTAAACCAAGGAAAAAGTATTGTTTGACAGAACCCAACCATAAAAAGTTGTATTATAACTTCCTGATTTTTTTATAACTTTCGTTGAGATGCAAGATAGAGACACCTAGTGGAACAGTGTAGCCTCAAGGACAAATTTAATAAGTACCAAACAAATTTCTCTTGATAACCATCTCATGCCCCAAGACTTCAGTTACTTTTCAATTTTGGCTAAAAGCCATAACCAATCAACATATGTATAAGAGTTCAGTTTAAGGAGAAATCCCAAGAATTTGAAGTTGTTCTCCATATTGGCCAGTACAAAAGGAAAGAGGTCCCTGATGAAATATCAACTCATCAACAATAAGTCCAAAGGGAGTTAGTGAGTATTTGTGAGCATACCGATAGCCACTTCAAAGAGGGCTATAGCATCTTTGATGGCTCTTGCATCTCTTCTAGTGCCATTACTGAAAATGAGAATATTGTCAACGAAAAGAAGATGGGTAATATGAAGGGTAGTGGCTATTATGATTCCTTGAAGGTCGTTTCTTCTGTGTGCTTCATCTAGGGATCTATTGACGCCCTTAGCAACCAATAAAAAAGGAAGAAGTGAGAGAGGGAAGACTTGTCTAAGTCCTCATTTTTCTCGAAAAAAAAGTGGAGTTAAGTCGTAAATAAGTACAACAAAAGAAACAAAGGAAATGCAGCTCATGATCCATTTAAAGAAATCTAGCCTAAATCCAAATGGGTGAGTAGAAGCCAAATGTAGAGCGAGTTGACTTTGTGAAAGGCTTTGGAGACATCAATTTTTAGGATTGTACCCTTTATTCATCGCTGCTTGAGGCTGTGGAGACCTTCCTAGGCCACCTCGATGGCTTCATATATTTGTCTCCCTTCAAGGAAAGCAAAATTTTCCTTTGAGATTGAGTTGGAGAGAATGGGTTTGAGTCTTTGTGCAATGATTTATGTGATGACTTTGTAAATGTAGCTGCACAATGAAATAGGGTGGAAGTCATCAAAGGTGGAGGGATTGACTGCTTTAGGGATTAAAGAAATGAAGGTGGAGTTAAATTGAAGCTTGAATATGGCATAAGGTTCTGGATTCCTTAATGACTCTAAGGAGGTCTTCACCTGGGCTATCAAAAATCCCAAAAAAAAATTCAACAGGCCACCTATCTAGGTTTGGACTTTTGTGCCTCAGAAGAATTCCCAACACCTTCTTAAGCTCATCCATAGTAACAACTTCCATTAGGTGGTTGTTGTCTGCATTTTCAACAAATCTTGGGAAATAAAGGGCCAAACAAACCACCTCGACAATGGAAACCCATGTGGCTACTTGAAAAAATCCCAAAGTGATTTTTCCCAAGTTCTGCCAAGTCCTCGAAGGATGAGACGTTGTTCCCTGCAAAGTCATTCAACTTTCAAATTGTATTTCACACTTTCCTTTCTTTTAATGAAAGTTTGGAAGAATTTGTTGTTCTCATCTCTAGTCTCCAGCTAGATCGCCTTGCTTTTGAGTCTCCAGGTGACTTTGATGTCTACCAAAAGGATTTTCCTTCTCCCTTTTAATTGTAAAAGTATATCTTTTGATTCCTCCGATTCAAAACTTCCTGTGACTTCCTATGATATAACCTTAAGATATGCTTCCACCTCTCATATTTCTCGTGTGTCACACATGTTTTTTCGCTGACCACTTTATGGTTGCCTCTTTTATGGTTTGGAGGTTCAATGAAAATTGGCCTCTAATAGAGACATTCGATAGGGGATTGTAGGGCTACCAAGTAGTTTTTACAAGCTCCAAAAAACCTTCGTCTTTTAGCTAGGCGAAGTTAAGTTTGAAGGAGTTGGGTGGATTATGCCCCATTGTCTTGATCTTTAGAAAAATAAGGGAGTGATCCAAGTCCCCACCTTCCCAATCCATTTTTTTATTTATGGCATTTGTTCCACTAATTTTTCAGTAAGTAAAATTCCATCTAGTCGCTTGGTGACTTTGTTCTCACTCATTCGCTTGTTCCTCCATGTAGGTTTTAGTTTTACAGGTTCTATGTTTATGAGGTTATGTGTAGTCAACAAACTTGTGAATAAGGTTGTATTTGGATTCGCACGTGCTCGGGAACCCCAACGCTCCGCAATACCAAGAGAGAAATTTAGGTCCCTGCCAATGATGAGGTTGCCTTTAGTAAAGCAGGACTTTTGGGATATAGACTCCCAAAAGGGAATCTTATCTTGAGGCGGCCAATAGATATTGAGAATTAGAAACTCAGAGTTTAGTTCCACAAATCGAAAGTTTAAAAACCAAGAATCGATTCCATGCCTCGGACATTGAGGGCTTTAATGAAAAGAGGGTTCCAACCTATTTCTTAGCCTCCCGATCTACCACGAGTGTCACAATAAGTGAAATTCCATCTAGCCATTAGTCTTTCCAATAAACTTTATATAACATCCCATTCGTCGATAATATCTTGTAGGAGGACAATTGCATTCTCAAGCTCGAGTAACCTTCGGAGGGGGTCAATTGTTTGGGAGGGACCACTAGCCCCCTAGAGTTAAGGGATAAAATAATCATGGAATAACCCCCTTGAGGCATGTTGTTTCTCTAACCACCCTGTCTATTAAGAGCCATTTACTGGATGTCGTGTCAACAAGAGCTTTGTTCTAGGCCAGGACTAGTTTTGATCAATGACCCCTACGCCTTCTTGTTGCGATTTCAGGGGAGTTGTGCCCAAGGCCTCTAAGCAAATATGAGTGGTTGTGATGGCAGGGAGTAGCCTGGAAGGCAATCTGGGCACAACAAAGTGCAAAAATAAATCGCCTGTAGGCTCTGTTTTCACCTCTTGGAATGAAGAACGATTTGTGCTCTTTGCAAACTTGACTCTCCACCGCCTGAGCACATCCTCCACACCCAGGAATGGTCTCCCTCATCTCCCTTACCAATGGTTACGCTCAAGCTCCCAACAAAGTTGTGACAACGTCCAGATCAAAGGCTCTATCCAGTGCTAGAGTTACACTGGTTCTCCATGTTGTCCTACTCAAAGAATGATCTCCTCTTTCCTATTCTGCATCCAACGTCCCCTCATCAAACCACTTGGCACCCTTAAATCAACAAACAACGTGCCCCTATCTACAAAATAGAGACGCTACAAAATATGGTTTGGGGGGCACTTTAACCAGTATGCCTAACAACCACAACTCATAAGTCAAATACTTACAAGAAAATAATGCTATAGGCCTTGTTCACACAGATTTTATGGAATGAAATAAAATGTATATACAATTCAAACACAAAGATAATAACACAGAGTTATGGAATGAATATGCTACACATTTCTTTTATTTATTTCATAGGGACAGGTTGGAGGCAAGAGAAGAAGCTCCTTTGATGCTCCTTTTGTGCACATCCTTGGCAACTAATTCACTTCCCCTTCTCTCTAATTGAGGAAAGTAAAAAAGACAACAAAAATGACTCTCCATTTCCTGGTAAATGACTAATACATAATAATATTTAAAATGGTAAAAACTAATCATTTTAAACCAATTTACAACTTGAACATGTAAAATTGTGTTTCAAAACTTATTTAAACAACCACAATTCACAATTACCCATTAATGTTTGGTTTATTTATATTCAAGTAATTAATAATATAATAAGGTAATAATAATTGAAAAATATTAATTTTTTTGTTTTAATTTACTAAATCTTAAAAATATATAATCTTTTGTTTTCATAAACAGGGAAACCAAGACAATGGTGGCATGAAATGTAGCTTAAAGAAAACATTAAATTTTAGAGGGGCCATAAGCAAATGAGTATAAGAAAATAAGTAATTTTATATTTATATTAATAATATTTTTAATTTAAGATATTCTTAAAACATCCAATTTTCTGTTTTGAGAAAATTTAATTATTTCGTTAAATTGGATAATAAACTTGTTATTTATTAATGTTACATTTAATAACAAAATTAAAATCTAATTTTCCTAAAATATTATTATTTTAATATTAATATTTTTTTATGTTATATTAGGTATTAATATGTTTTGAAATTATTTTAAGTTCAGATTATTATGTTTTAATTTTTAGGTTTATATTATTAGAATTTAATATTAGATTATTTAATGTTTTCAATATTAAAGCTTATAAATTTAAAGTGGAAGATACGCTCGCTTGCTTCGTGCTGCCGCGCTGCCCTAGCCGCGCCTTCTGAGCGACCTGCAAGCGCCCTCCCTCATGGAGCCTGGAGGTGGCCCTGAGGCCCCTCCCCCCTTCCCTCCGGAGATCGAAGCCTTTAAGGCTCTGGTTACTGCAACAGGAAAACGCCAGGTCGTAGGCCCACAGCAAAAATTTGTCAAAAAATTGGACAGCATACCTAAGGTTGTCTTACCAGAGGAGGAAATCTGCAGATCTGCGCTGAACTTAGCAGAAAAAGGACTGATCGGCCAATTCACCGGTTTGTGGCCATCCCCGAGAGCAGTCGAAGAATGGGTCAAAAGGAACTGGCTACCCTTGGTAAACGAAGGAATCAAGATCTATTTTGTAGGCAAAGGGTACTTCGTTTTCTTGTTCGACAGTACAGAGGATAGAGGTCTGATTTTCAGAAACGGGCCATACTTCATGGGGCCCCAAGGACTCTACTTGAACAAATGGTCTACCGATTTCGATCCAGCGCAAGATGTGCCCAAGGCGGTCCCTGTCTAGGTACGCCTACCGCATCTTCCCCTGCATTGCTGGAATCAAAGTTCGCTTCAATCCATAGGAAACGCACTTGGAAAATTCATAGACCAGGCCCCAAGGAAGGATCAATACTCTTGTGCCCGGATCTGCGTGGAGGTCGACCTGGAAACAGGACTACCCGAAGCGATTCAGCTATCGGTGGCAAATTGGACACATATTCAAGAGCTCGATTATGAACAGCTGCCTTTCAAGTGTCGATTCTGCCATGAGTACGGGCACTTTGCAAGATACTGCAAAAAAAGAACCGAGGAGGCAACAGAGAAGGACAAAGAAGATCAATGGAAACAGGCAAAGAAGACAACATTCAGCAGGCAGAGTAACAAAAACAAGGCTAAAGGGGCAGAGAACAAAGTAGATAATGGAAGCACAAGTAACCAAAACGCTGGAAGCAGTAAAACAAAAGGCAATGAGGGGGATAAAAACCCCTTTGAAATCCTCACTCCTCCCTCAGATCCTCCGGAAGTAGGGGAAGAAGAACCACCACAGCAGGAGAATATTGAAACCATGGAACCAGGTAATAACCTAATCCACAATCCAAGCAATATTTCTTCCCCTTCATACGCAGAAATAATAAAAAAAAAGAAGAAAACCATAGAGAATATGGGATCATCAGACGATGAAACATTCGAAAGGACAACAAAAAGGGTTGGACGAAGATCAAACAAGGAAACCAGAGAAGAGGAGTCAGAAAGACAAAAAACCCTTGGCAGCCAAGCTACCATTGAAATGACACTAGGGAGGAATATCAGACCTAGGGCCTCCAAAGGAGGAGGGCCTACCCCTTCAAGTGGTAAATGATGCAGTTGATCTCTTGGAACTGTAGGGGTCTGGGTAATCCCAACAAGGCAGATGCTATCAAAGACTTATTGAAGATGGAGACCGCGGACATCCTTATGCTCCAAGAGACCAAAGTAGAAGGGGAAACCCTTCTAAACACCAGCATGCTGAAATGGAAATTCGATTCAGGAAAGGCTGTTAGCGCAAGGGGATCGGCCGGTGGAATAGGCACGTTTTGGTCAAAAAGCTCATTCATTTTGGAACGATCCACAGAAACCCAACATTGGATCCACACAGATCTGCGACACACGGTAAGCAATCTCTCCTTGGCTCTGTTTAATTTGTATGTCCCTGTCCACTATGAAGAAAAGAGAGAGTGTTGGAGGACACTAATGGCCTATATAGATCAAATCAACCCTACGAACATAGTCATTGGAGGTGATCTGAATATCATTCTAGATCCCAAAGAAAAAAGAGGAGGATCATACTCTAGAGACCCCTTCGTCAACACTGTGGGAAATCTGATTACACAGTGGGACTTAGTTGACTTCAAACCGATAAGAGGAAAATACACCTGGTCCAACAATAGATCAGGGGAAAATCAAATCTCAGCCAGGCTAGACAGATTCCTTATTAGCAGCACATTAATGTTGGACAATAGAATGGTCTTTTCCAAGATCCTCCCCAAGCTAACATCAGACCATAAGCCAGTTCTCCTCTGTATCAAAAAAGAAGAAGATCTCGGTCCTCTCCCTTTCCGCTTCAGCCCTCTCTGGGCAGGTAAAGACGGATTCTATGAAACTGTCCAAACGGCCTGGAGGATAGCTGTTTGCGGCTCCCCAAGTTATGTGTGGGAACAAAAAATAAAAAACACCAAAAAAGCTCTGAAAGACTGGATTAAAAAATCTCTGCAAACCCCAACTAGCCAAAGGAAAGAAGCAGTTCTTCAACTGGAAAGAGTCCAATTCGAAATGGAGGAGAAAGATCCCACTCCCACAGATTTAGACATAGAAAAAACTGCTCAAAGGAAAGCATATTGTTGTTTCAGAACTGAAGAAGAATACTGGCGCTTAAAGTCCAGAAGCTTGTGGCTCAAATCCGGAGACAGGAACACTAATTACTTTCATAGACAGTGCAGGGCAAGAGTTTCCCGTAATCACATAGCAGAGATAACAAGCACAACTGGACAGGTGTATAGTGGATTCACACAAATCAAAGAAGCAGCTGTTACTCATTATCAGAATCTCCTAAGTGCGGAAAGTAAGGGAAATGAGGAGGACGCAGAGGAATTCCTCTCAACTATCCCTAACCTAGTCAAAGAGGAGGATAACGATTCTTTGTTGACCCCAGTCACGGATGAGGAGATAACTGATGTAGTTTGGTCCATGGAACCGGATAAAGCTCCAGGACCCGATGGGTTCTCAGCTCACTTCTACAGAATATCTTGGGAAATCATCAAAAACGACCTTTTCAGATTGGTAAGAGGAATCCTGAGGAAGGCAAAAGTAGGTGGAGGAATAAACTCTACATTCCTAGCCTTAATTCCCAAGGAAACAAACCCAAAGACCTTCGACAGATATAGGCCAATTTCTCTCTGCAACACATCTTACAAGATTGTGGCCAAACTGCTGGCCAACAGAATCAAGCCTCTTCTCCCAAAGCTCATCTCTCAGGCACAAGGAGGATTTGTAAAAGGCAGACAAATTCTGGATAATGTCATTCAGATTCAAGAAGCTCTTCATTCCAGCTTAAACCGGAAAGAACAAGGTATGATCATTAAATTGGATATGTGTAATGCCTTTGATCGTGTTAATCGCTTCTTTTTGTATAAGGTTCTTGCAGCATTTGGATTCAAACAGGACTTTATAAACCTCATCAAGGCCTGTACAGAAAATGTATGGATCGCCCCAATGGTGAACGGCAGACCAACGGATTTCTTTCAAGCAACCAGGGGATTGAGGCAGGGCTGCCCTCTTTCGCCCTTTCTATACATCCTGATGGCAGACGTCCTAAGTCGCAAGCTAACCCAAGAGAAGCAAATAGGTACCATCCCAGGGATAAGGATAGTTCAAGGCATAGCCCCGGTGAATCATGCGCTATTCGCCGATGATTCAATTCTGCTGGGGGGCGCATCCATAAGAATTGCTAGCGCTTTCAAAACCATTCTTCAACAGTACTGCGACATCACTGGTGCATTAGTCAGTGAAAGGAAGAGCGCAATTTACAGCTGGAATATCGACCAGCACGCCACAGACAGAATAGCCAACGTTCTGGGGTTCAAAGGATACGCTTTGTGGGAAAAAATCAAATATCTCGGCTTACCTCTGACAAGGGGATCCAATCGAAACCAACTGTGGGAAGAAGTCATATCCAAATTCAAAAATAAGATAACAGCGTGGGGCGGAGTCTGGCTCACCACCGGAGGCAAACTCACCCTCATTCGATCTGTGCTCTCTGCCCTGCCCACATATCAAGCCTCGCTGCTGCTGGCCCCAAATCAAATTACTGATCAAATATCCAGTATCATTCGAAATTTTCTCTGGAGCGGAGGGAAAGGTAACAAGGAACGCTTCCATCTCATCAAATGGGAGACAGTGAAACGCCCAATAATTGAAGGCGGCCTTCAGATCCGCGATCCCCATCATGCAAACCTGGCACTAGGAGGTAAACTCCTGTGGCAATTAATTACAGAACCATCACACCCAATCAGTCAGCTGATAAATCTCAAATATTTACAAAAGCAACCAATATCAACTTTCAAACCTGTGCAACCTCAAAAAGGAACGCAGGCCTGGAGGCTGTGTTGCAGAGGGCTCGAATTTTTCCGAAACCATTTATACAAAATCCCTGGGAATGGCAAAAATTCGATGTTATGGAAAGAACGTATCATGAATCACTCCCCTCTATCCACCAACAACGAAATAGCAGAGCTGAGAGCTTGGTTAATTTCTAAAGGGGTAAGGAAAATTGAAGACATAGCACAGTGGGACCACAAAGGTAACTGGCAGCGCTGGAAGTTGCCAGCCACCCCAAACCACTTAAAAGATCAGTCAAAAATCCTGTTAGAGGCAATAACAGATTTCACTCCTGTGCATAAGGAAGAGGAAGATCAATGGGGATGGGGGACAACAGGAGAGTATACGGTCAAACAAGGCTACTTTCAAATGCAAGAAAAACAGGGGTCACAGTATCCGGATTCAGTTTGGAAACAGATATGGGAAAGTTTCAGCATCCCCAAGATTAACTTCTTCAGCTGGACCTTATTCCACAATAAAATCTTGACTGGTGACAATTTGTGCAAAAGGAACTTTGCAGGCCCGCACCGTTGTGTCCTCTGCAAGAACGCTTCAGAAACAGCAGATCATTTGTTCATTGATTGTGAGTACGCTCAGAAAGTGTGGAACAGCTTCTTAAGAGGGCTGAATGTGAGCCCCCCAACACGCTGCCAGATCACAGATTTGTTTTTGACATGGAAAACTCGGTACCCCCACAGCATCAACGAAAAATCTCTTTGGCACAAGTTATGGATCGCTGCTCCGAAATACGTTTGTTGGAAGGTGTGGCTCTCCAGGAATGAAGCTGTCTTCAATCACAAAGATACAAAGGCAGAAGCAGTAGCAAGGCAAGCCAAGGATCTCCTCCTAGAAACTCTGAAACAAACTAGCGTCAAAGACAACAACCTCACAAATGAAGAAAAGGCGTGGCTGGAAGGTTATACTCCCATGCCAACCACTCAAGCCATCATCCGTCCAAAACACAAGGAAAACTGGCAGTACAGAGACAACTTGGACAATTTTCAAAACTGGTGGAAGTCACAAGGTAAATGTACAATCTTCTTTGATGGGGCTTCGAAAGGAAACCCAGGCAGGTCAGGAGCAGGAGGCGTCATTTACTTTCAGAATGGTGGAAAAGAGGAATTTAGTTGGGGACTTGGGATAAAAACCAACAATCAAGCTGAAGCTCTCAGTCTACTAAAAGCTTGTCAACTGTCCAGAAAAGGAAATGCAAGTGAAATCATAATTTTGGGAGATTCAGAACTGTTGATAAGGTCATTACTTCACAAGAAAAGTCTCAAGGATCCAGTACTAAACAAGCAGCTCGCAAGAGTAAACAGACTATTGAAGGAATTCTCATCAGTAAAGCTCCTCCATATCCTCAGAGATTTAAACACTGAAGCAGACAGTTTAGCAAATGTAGGATGCAATCTTGAAAAAAGCATGATCAGCATAAATGCAGAGACTCCGAAATTGGCAATCATTCCTTAGGGGCATTAGGGAAACAGGAAAATGCAATGAAAGTGATTTGTAATACTAGCTTGGCTTTGGCCTTCAATAAATAAAATACCCGTTTCAGTTAAAAAAAAAAAAAAATATTAAAGCTTATAATATTGCGTTATATTAAATTTTTAATATTAAGTTTAATTTATATTTATCTGACATTAACTTCAAAAATTTGAGTCAATAATCAATAATAACAATAAAAACTTAATCATAATATAAAAAATAATAATACATTTATAAAATTATGGTTTACAATTACAAAATTAATAATATTAATATAATAAATAAATATAAGATAATTAATTTAAATATATAAAATTAATAACATTTAAATCACATTAATGAAAATATTAATTATTAATAGGAATTTTAATTAAATTATGATTTTAGTTTTAATTATTAATATTAATAATATTAATATTATTAATAACATTAACATTAAAACTATAAATAGTATTAACAACTTTTAATATTATTTAAATTTGATATTAAATTTAATTTTAAGATGAATAGTTAATATTAATTTCAATATTCATTATTCTTAATATTAATTAATTTGTATATGAATATTACTTTTAATAATGTTAATACTTATAAATTTTAATTTTAATTTTTAATGTTAATTATTGATATTAATAACATTTAATTAACAACGATTGTGTGAATATGAAAATCAATCATTGCCAACCATATTCAATCATAGCCAATCATGTTCAACCATGGTCAAATGTCGCATTGTGACAAAGATTGTCTCAAAATGAAAATCAATCATGGTAAAACATGGTAAATATGAAAATCACGGATGGTCAACCATGGTTAAACGTCACATTGTGACAAAAATTGTCTCAATATCGAAATCAACCATCGTCAACCATCATCAACCATTATCAACCATGCTCTAATGTCACATTGTGATAAAGATTTCCTCAATATCAAAATCAGCCATGGTAAATCATGGTCAAAGATCATCAATAGACATCATCAACCATTATCAACCATGCTCTAATGTCACATTGTGATAAAGATTTCCTCAATATCAAAATCAACCATGGTAAATCATGGTCAAAGATCATCAATAGACATGCTTACAGTATGACAAAGATTGTCTCATAGTACAACGTCACATTGTCACAACCATGGTCATCCATGGCCAACTATGGTTAACCATGGTCCAATGTCGCACTCTGACATAGATTGTCAATATGAAAATCAACCATGGTCAACCATGCTCCAACGTCACATTGTGACAAGGATTCTCTTTATATGAAAATCATGATCAACCATGGTCCAATGCCACATTCTGAAAAATATTGTCTCAATATGAAAACCAATCATGGTCAACATGATCAACCATGCTTGTTTTAGGGTTTATGATATTTATCTTAGGGATTATATACCTTGGGTTTACAATATTAATCCTTTGGGTTTTTTATGCTTTTAGTATTAATCCATCGTTTTTATTAGTACCTTTGGTTTAGAATATCAATCCCTTGGGTTTATTAATCTAAGGGTTCATATTCCTAAGGTATAATATTATTGATAGGGTTTATAATATTAATCCTAGGGATTAATATAGATCCCTTGAGTTTATAATCCACTAGGTTTATAATATAAATTCCTTGGGTTTATGATATTAATCATAGGGTTTATGTTCCTAGGTTTAATTTTAAGCCTAGTGTTTACAATATTAATCCCTTGGGTTTATTAATTTTAGGGTTTATATTCCTATGGTTTAATATTCATTCTAGGGTTTAATGTTATTCCCCTCGGTTTTTAATCCCTTGGGTTTTTAATATTAAACCATGGTCAACCATGTTTGTTTTAGGGTTTATAATATTTATCTTAGGTTTTATATACCTTGGGTTATACTATTAATCGTTTTGGTTTTTTAGGTTTTTAGTATTAATCCCTTGTTGTTATTAGTTCCTTAGGTTCATATTATCAATCCCTTGGGTTTATTAATCTAAGGGTTCATATTCCTAGCATATAATATTATTGATAGGGTTTATAATATTAACAAGTGTTTAATATAGATTCTTTGGGTTTATAATCCATTAGGTTTATGATATAAATTCCTCGGGTTTATAGTATTAATCATAGGTTTTATATTCGTAGGGTTTGATATTAATCCTAGTGTTTACAATATTTATCCATTGGGTTTATTAATCATAGAGTTTAATATTCGTCCCAGGGTTTAATATTCGCATTGTTACATTACAAAACTTGGGTTTAATACAAGGTTTATAATATTAGGACTTTTTAATATTTAGTTTATAATACTAAATTTTAATATTGGCTTTATAATTTGTGATACTAGGGCTTATAATATTAATCATAGGGTTTAATATCAATCCCTTGGGTTTATCGATCACTTGGATTTTTAATATTGATATTTTGAGTTTATTAATCCCTTAGATTTATAATATTAATCCCTTGGGTTTAAAATTATTCCCCTCACTTTATAATCCATTTAGTTTATAATATTAATCCTTTATGTATATTAATTTCTTGGATTTATAGTAATAATATCTTGGGTTTATAATATTAATCCTAAGGTTCATAATATTAAATTAGGGTTTATATTCTTAGTGTTTAATATCAATCCCACGGTCTAATGTTATTCCCTTCGGTTTTTAATCCCTTGGGTTTTTAATATTAATCCAATGGGCTTAGTAATCCATTGGGTTTATAATATTGTTCCTAGGGTTTCTAATATTATTCATAGGGTTTATATTCCTACAGTTTAATATTAAGCATATGGTTTATAATATTAATCTTAGGGTTCAATATTAATCCTTGAATCATAGCCAAACATGGTCAACCATGGCTAAATGTCACACTGTGACAAGGATTGTCTCACCATGAAAATAAACCATGTTTATTTCAGTCTTTGTAATATTTATATTTGGGTTTACGAATGTTGGATTTATAATATTAGTCCCTTGGGTTTAATATTATTCCCTTGGGTTCACAATCCCTTGGGGTTTTAGTATTAATCCCTTGGGTTTATAATATCAATCCCTTGGGTTTATTATTCCCTTAGGTTTATATTATCAATCATGGTTGAATGTCGCATTGTGACAAGGATTGTCTCACCATCAAAATAAATCATGTTTAATTTAGTGTTTGTAGTATTTATATTTGGGTATACCAATGTTGGATTTATAATATTAGTCCAATGGTTGAATGTTGCATTTTGACAAAGATTGTCTCACCATGAAAATAAGCCATGTTTATTTTAGTGTTTGTAATATTTATATTTGGGTTTACCATATTAGTCTAATGGTTGGATGTCCCATTTTGACAAATATTTTCTCATCATGAAAATAAATGATGTTTATTTGGTCTTTGTAATATTTAAATTTGGGTTTGCGAATGTTGGGTCTATAATATTAGTCCCTTGGGTTTAATATTATTCCCTTAGGTTCATAGTCCCTTGGGGTTTTAGTATTATTCCCTTGGCTTTATTATTCATTTGGGTTTTAATATCAATCCCTTGAGTTTATTATTCCCTTAGGTTATAATATCAATCATGGTTAACCATGGTCAACCATGGTTGAATGTCACATTGTGACAAAGACTGTCTCACCATGAAAACAAATTGTGTTTATTTTAGTCTTTGTAATATTTATATTTGGGTTTATGAATGTTGGGTTTATAATATTAGTCCCTTGGGTTTAATATTATTCCCTTAGGTCCATAATCCCTTTGGTTTTAGTATTAATCCCTTGGGTTTATTATTCATTTGGGTTTATAATATCAATCCCTTGGGTTTATTATTCCCTTAGGTTTATAATATCAATAATGGTAAACCATTGTCAACCATAGCCAAACATGGTCAACCATGGTTGAATGTCACATTGCAATAGGAATTGTCTCACCATCAAAACAAACCATGTTTATTTTAGTGTTTGTAGTATTTATATTTGGGTTTACCAGTGTTGGGTTTATAATATTATTCTCATGGTTGAATGTCGCATTTTGACAAAGATTGTCCCACCATGAAAATAAGCCATGTTTACTTTAGTGTTTGTAATATTTATATTTGGGTTTATATTATTCCCTTGGGTTTATTGGGCTTAATATTATTCCCTTGGGTTCATAATCCCTTGGGGTTTTAATATCAATCGCTTGGGTTTATTATTCCCTTAGGTTTATAATATCAATCATGGTCAACCATGGTCAACCGTGGTTGAATGTCACATTCTGACAAGGATTTTCTCACCATGAAAATAAATCATGTTTATTTTAGTCTTTGTAATATTTATATTTGGGTTTACGAATGTTGGATTTATAATATTAGTCCCTTGGGTTTAATATTATTCCCTTGGGTCCATAATCCCTCGAGTTTTAGTATTAATCCCTTGGGTTTATTATTCATTTGGGTTTATAATATCAATCCCTTGGGTTTATTATTCCCTTATGTTTATAATATCAATCATGGTAAGTCATTGTCAATCATAGCGAAACATGGTCAACCATGGTTGAATGTCGCATTGCGACGGGAATTGTCTCACCATCAAAATAAACCATGTTTATTTTAGTGTTTGTAGTATTTATATTTGGGTTTACCAATGTTGGGTTTATAATATTATTCCCATGGTTGAATGTCGCATTTTGACAAAGATTGTCCCACCATGAAAATAAACCATGTTTATTTTAGTGTTTGTAATATTTATATTTGGGTTTATGAATGTTGGGTTTATATTATTCCCTTGGGTTTATTGGGCTTAATATTATTCCCTTGGGTTCATAATCCCTTGGGGTTTTAGTATTAATCCCTTGGGTTTATTATTCATTTCGGTTTATAATATCAATCCTTTGGGTCTTTTATTCCCTTAGGTTTTTAATATCAATCGTAGCAAAACATGGTCAATCGTACCAATGTTGGATTTATAATATTAGTCCCATGGGTTTAATATTATTCCCTTCAGTTCATAATCCCTTGGGGTTTTAGTATTAATCCCTTCGTTTTATTATTGCTTTGCATTTAGAATATCAATCATGGTCAACCATTTTCAATCATAGCAAACCATGGTCAACCATGTTTGAATGTCGCATTGTGACAACGATTGTCTCACCATCAAAATAAACCATGTTTATTTTAGTGTTTGTAGTGTTTATATTTGGGTTTAACAATGTTGGGTTTATAATATTAGTCCCATGGGTTTAATATTATTTCCTTGGGTTCATAATCCCCTTGGGTTTTAGTATTGATCCCTTAGTTTTATTATTCCTTTAGGTTTATAATATCAATCCCTTGGGTTTATTATTCCCTTAGGTTTATAATATCGATCATGGTCAACCATTGTCAATCATAGACAACCATGGTCAACCATGGTTGAATGTCACATTGTGACAAGGATTGTCTCACCATGAAAATAAACCATGTTTATTTTAGTCTTTCTAATATTTATATTAGGGTTTACCAATGTTGGGTTTATAATATTAGTTCGTTGGGTTTAATATTATTTCCTTGGGTTCATAATCCCTTGGGGTTTTAGTATTAATCCTTTGGGTTTATAATATCAATCATGGTCATCTTTATTAATCTCTTGTATTTGTAATATCAATCCCTTGTGCTTCTTGATCCCTTAGGTTTTTAATATTTATCTGTTGGGTTCACTAATTCCTTGGGTTTATAATATTAAACCATTGGGTTTATTAGTTCCTTGGGTTTATAATATTAGTCCCATGGGTTTAATATTATTCCCTTCGGTTCATAATCCCTTGGGGTTTTAGTATTAATCCCTTCGTTTTATTATTGCTTTGCGTTTAGAATATCAATCATGGTCAACCATTGTCAATCATAGCAAACCATGGTCAACCATGTTTGAATGTCACATTGTGACAACGATTGTCTCACCATCAAAATAAACCATGTTTATTTTAGTGTTTATATTTAGGTTTATAATATTAGTCCAGTGGGTTTAATATTATTTCCTTGGGTTCATAATCCCTTGGGGTTTTAGTATTGATCCCTTAGTTTTATTATTGTTTTAAGTTTATCATATCAATCCCTTGGGTTTATTATTCCCTTAGGTTTATAATATTAGTCCCTTGGATTTAATATTATTCCCTTAGGTTCACAATCCCTTGGGGTTTTAGTATTAATCCCTTGGGTTTATTATTCATTTGGGTTTATAATATCAATCCCTTGGGATTTTAGTATTAATCCTTTGGGTTTATTATTCATTTGGGTTTATAATATCAATCCCTTGGGTTTATTATTCCCTTAGGTTTATATTATCAATCATGGTTAACCATGGTTAAATGTCGCATTGTGACAAGGATTGTCTCACCATCAAAATAAATCATGTTTAATTTAGTGTTTGTAGTATTTATATTCGGGTATACTAATGTTGGGTTTATAATATTAGTCCAATGGTTGAATGTTACATTTTGACAAAGATTGTCTCACCATGAAAATAAACCATGTTTATTTTAGTGTTTGTAATATTTATATTTGGGTTTACCATATTAGTCCAATGGTTGGATGTCCCATTTTGACAAATATTGTCTCACCATGAAAATAAATGATGTTTATTTTGGTCTTTGTAATATTTACATTTGGGTTTACGAATGTTGGGTCTATAATATTAGTCCCTTGGGTTTAATATTATTCCCTTGGGTTCATAGTCCCTTGGGGTTTTAGTATTACTCCCTTGGGTTTATTATTCATTTGGGTTTTAATATCAATCCCTTGGGTTTATTATTCCCTTAGGTTTATAATATCAATCATGGTCAACCGTGGTTGAATGTCACATTGTGACAAGGATTGTCTCACCATGAAAATAAATCATGTTTATTTTAGCCTTCGTAATATTTATATTTGGGTTTACGAATGCTGGGTTTATAATATTAGCCCCTTGGGTTTAATATTATTCCCTTGGGTCCATAATCCCTAGGGTTTTAGTATTAATCCCTTGGGTTTATTATTCATTTATGCTTATAATATCAATCCCTTGGGTTTATTAGTCCCTTAGGTTTATAATATCAATCATGGTGAACCATTGTCAATCATAGCCAAACATGGTCAACCATGGGTTTATTATTAACTTGGGTTTATAATATCAATCATGGTCATATTTATTAATCTCTTGTATTTGTAATATCAATCCCTTGCACTTCTTGATCCCTTAGGTTTTTAATATTTATCCGTTGGGTTCACTAATTCCTTGGGTTTATAATATTAAACCATTGGGTTTATTAGTTCCTTGAGTTTATAATATTAGTCCCATGGGTTTAATATTATTCCCTTTGGTTCATAATTCCTTGGGGTTTTAGTATTAATCCCTTCATTTTATTATTGATTTGCGTTTAGAATATCAATCATGGTCAACCATTGTCAATTATAGAAAATCATGGTCAACCATGTTTGAATGTCACACTGTGACAACTATTGTCTCACCATCAAAATAAACCATGTTTATTTTAGTGTTTGTAGTGTTTATATTTGGGTTTAACAATGTTGGGTTTATAATAATAGTCCCATGGGTTTAATATTATTTCCTTGGGTTCATAATCCCTTGGCGTTTTAGTATTGATCCCTTAGTTTTATTATTCCTTTAGGTTTATCATATCAATCCCTTGAGTTTATTATTCCCTTAAGTTTATAATATTAGTCCCTTGGATTTAATATTATTCCCTTGGGTTCACAATCCCTTGGGGTTTTAGTATTAATCCCTTGGGTTTATTATTCATTTGGGTTTATAATATTAATCCCTTGGGTTTATTATTCCCTTAAGTTTATATTCTCAGTCATGGTCAACCATGGTTGAATGTTGCATTGTGACAAGGATTGTCTCACCATCAAAATAAATCATGTTTAATTTAGTGTTTGTAGTATTTATATTTTGGTATACCAATGTTGGGTTTATAATATTAGTCCAATGGTTGAATGTCACATTTTGACAAAGATTGTCTCACCATGAAAATAAACCATGTTTATTTTAGTGTTTGTAATATTTATATTTGGGTTTACCATATTAGTCCAATGGTTGGATGTCCCATTTTGACAAATATTGTCTCGCCATGAAAATAAATGATGTTTATTGTGGTATTTGTAATATTTACATTTGTGTTTACGAATGTTGGGTCTATAATATTAGTCCCTTGGGTTTAATATTATTCCCTTGGGTTCACAGTCCCTTGGGGTTTTAGTATTAATCCCTTGGGTTTATTATTCATTTGGGTTTTAATATCAATCCCTTGGGTTTATTATTCCCTTAGGTTTATAATATCAATCATGGTCAACCGTGGTTGAATGTCACATTGTGACAAGGATTGTCTCACCATGACAATAAATCATGTTTATTTTAGTCTTTGTAATATTTATATTTGGGTTTACAAATGCTGGGTTTATAATATTAGCCCCTTGGGTTTAATATTATTCCCTTGGGTCCATAATCCCTCGGGTTTTAGTATTAATCCCTCGGGTTTATTATTCATTTAGGTTTATAATATCAATCCCTTGGGTTTATTATTCCCCTAGGTCTATAATATCAATTATGCTGAACCATTGTCAATCATAGCCAAACATGGTCAACCATGGGTTTATTATTAACTTGGGTTTATAATATCAATCATGGTCATATTTATTAATCTCTTGTATTTGTAATATCAATCCCTTGCGCTTCTTGATCCCTTAGGTTTTTAATATTTATCCGTTGGGTTCACTAATTCCTTAGGTTTATAATATTAAACCATTGTGTTTATTAGTTCCTTGGGTTTATAATATTAGTCCCATGGATTTAATATTATTTTCCTCAGTTCATAATCCCTTGGGGTTTTAGTATTAATCCCTTCGTTTTATTATTGCTTTGCGTTTAGAATATCAATCATGGTCAACCATTGTCAATCATAGCAAACCATGGTCAACCATGTTTGAATGTCACATTGTGACAACGATTGTCTCACCATCAAAATAAACCATGTTTATTTTAGTGTTTGTAGTGTTTATATTTGGGTTTAACAATGTTGGGTTTATAATATTAGTCCCATGGGTTTAATATTATTTCCTTGGGTTCATAATCCCTTGAGATTTTAGTATTGATCCCTTAGTTTTATTATTCCTTTAGGTTTATAATATCAATCCCTTGGGTTTATTATTCCCTTAGGTTTATAATATCGATTATGGTCAACCATTGTCAATCATAGACAACCATGGTCAACCATGGTTGAATGCCACATCGTGACAAGGATTGTCTCACCATGAAAATAAACCATGTTTATTTTAGTCTTTCTAATATTTATATTAGGGTTTACCAATGTTGGGTTTATAATATTAGTCCCTTGGGTTTAATATTATTTCCTTGGGTTCATAATCCCTTGGGGTTTTAGTATTAATCCTTTGGGTTTACTATTAACTTGGGTTTATAATACCCAGATGCGGGTGATTAAGACAAGCAAGAGTGGCACGGGCCATCACGTGGCCGGGTGTCAAGACCTCAAGGTGGGACGGTACCACGTTGCAAGAAATTCAAGGGGAGTAAATAAGGCGGAGGCTGGCAAGGGGATGGCATTAATGCCAGTCCTCTCGGCTCGAGGGAAGCAGGTAAGCATGCGAGGGAGGAAGGAGGTTAAGTGGAAGAGTATGGCGGGTTTGCAGGTTACAAGCGCGTCTGGTTCTGTGACCCTCCTCTGTGCTCGCCGCAAGGTGAAAGCAGAGCCGAGGTGGGAACCTGGCAAAGGTGAGACGGCGGAGAGCACAGGGAAAACGACGGTGAGTTCTCTGTTGAACGTTTGGTTGACATTCCTTGCTGTTAGCGAGGTGAATTTGCAGGGTCATTGGGTACGCCAGATGCATTTGCTTTGTCACTGGGTTGGTAAGGTCTGTGAGGAAGATTTAGGAATTAGGAGTGCGTTCTGGCAAGGGGCACTGGTCGCCCGCTCGTGGAACGAGCCCTCAGGACTGGTTCTGGTTCCTGAGCGAGATTGGAGGCCGCATTCGGACATGCCACTGGGAGCAGCGTTGATTTGGGCGACTATCCAGAGCATTGACGGTGACAGCATGCCTCGAGACAGGCTGCGAATGGGTAGCAGGAGAGGAGGAATTCAGGGACGCGCTCCGCCGAGAGATGACCATCACTCCCCCTCTTCCTCAATTGAGGTCACCTCCCATCCTCGTTGGTTTCAGGACAGCAACGACGAAGTGGGAGGGCAGAGGGAGAGTAGCCCAGCTGAGGGAGACAGTCGCAGGGAGCTTCCAATTCTCAGGTATCGCCTCCCCTGTCCGCATGTTAATTCCTCTCTGATTGTGACAATTGAAGTTGAACATGATTTGGAGCCTCAGCAACAAAAGCAGCACAACAGCAGGGATGAATCCCCTATTGCCTGCCTGCCCATGGGTGGAGAGAGCGGAGGAGTTCAGCCTGTGCTTGTACCGGGGATGGGATGGTCTGTTCCGTATACTGCAGGAGAGAGGAAACTGGAAAGACCAGGCCTCCATATGAATCCAGACGCAGGCCCCTCGGTTCCCGTAAACCTTCATCCGCCGGATTTGAGCAAAGGAAAACAGAAAATGGAGGACTTAGATTTCAATTTGGATTATGTTGCTGATTCCCTGGTGCATGCGGCTCCCTGGCCAGGTCCAAGGGAACTTGCCAGAAATGACAGTCCTCACAAAATCATCCAGCTCTCGGATTCTGAGAACACGCTTCACTTCGGATGCCGAATTAAAGAGCAGCTCCAGTCTACGAATGAAGAATGATGTTGCTATGGTATTTTTGGATTTTTGTCTCAATTTCCATATGTCGGCCTTCCTGTCCAAGTGTCCAATGTATGTGTTCAGTGTTATATGTCTGTGTCCAAGTGTCAATATGTTTATGTGTTTCTTCTGTTCAGTCCAGCCATGGACAGTTTATCAGTGTCATGTAATAGAGCTCGCGGGTGCTGCAATGTGGGCAAGGCCAAAGAGACTGAGAAATCTTAAACCTTGCCCTATGTAATCTTTTTGTATATATGTTTTACACAGTTAATAGAAGTAGTCATATTCAGAAAAAAAAAAAAAACTTGGGTTTATAATATCAATCATGGTCATCTTTATTAATCTCTTGTATTTGTATTATCAATCCCTTGCACTTATTGATCCCTTAGGTTTTTAATATTTATCCGTTGGGTTCAATAATTGCTTGGGTTTATAATATTAAACCATTAAGTTTATTAGTTCCTTGGGTTTATAATATTAGTCCCTTTTGTTTATCTTATGTTTTATATACCTTGGGTTATACTATTAATCCTTTTGGTTTTTTAGGATTTTAGTATTAATCCCTTGTTGTTATAAGTTCCTTAAGTTTATATTATCAATCCCTTGGGTTTATTCATCTAAGGGTTCATATTCCTATCATATAAGGGTTCATCTATGGCTTACAATATTAATCATAGAGTTTAATATCAAACCCAAGGAACTAATATTACAAACCCAACATTGGTAAACCCTAATATAAATATTGGAAAGACGATAAATATGGTTTATTTTCATGGTGAGACAATCCTTGTCACAATGTGGCATTCAACCATCGTTGACCATGGTTGTCCAATATTAGTTCCTTCGATTTATAATATTATTCCCTTTGGTTCATAATCCCTTGGGTTTTTAGTATTAATCCCTTGGGTAATGATAAACAAAAGGGGCTAATATTATAAACCCAATGTATACCAACCTTAAGATAAATATTAAAAATACTAAAATAAACATGGTTGAATTAATAAAACCTATTAATTAACTAATACTACTAATTATTTTAGAGGGCTCATAATCTGACAAAGAACTTCAACTGATCCCAATGGAGAATCAGCTAGCCATTATTACTCCCACTCCCGACACTGGTGGTTGGCGACGAGTGGAGAAGAAGAAGGGTAGAAAAGTTTAGTCTTGCTGGAAGATTTTTTCTCTTTTATTTTCTCTATTTTTGTAGCTTCCTGTCATTACAGGAACAATCATCTGCTATTTTGTGTACTTTTCTCTGTTTGCTGCCTGTCATTACAGGAACAACCATCTGAATATGCCTCATGCATCTACAAAATGTAATTTTATCAATATGAATAAAATTACGACTTTTTTCTACGGAAAAAAAATACTGCTAATTATTAATTATTAATATTTAATATTACTAATATTATTATGAGTTTATATTATTGTAATAATATTAATATAATAATCATAAATATATAAATATATAAGAATATCATTGTTATTATTTATATATTTATTAATTATCATAAATGGTTGGTCTTTAAAAAATTACACATAATAATTCACTTATCACAATTCTAATTATTATCGGATCATGATTATTATTATGAGCTATTATTATTATTATTATAATAATTCAATATTATTATTATTATTATTATTATTATTATTATAATAAAATAATATAATAGTAATTATTATTATAATAATAATAGCTATTATATTATTATTATATTAATTATACTATTATCTTATTAATAATTATATTTGTATATTATTATAATAATATAATAATAATAATTTTATTTTATTTCTTGAATAATATAATGATAATTTAATTAATTAATATTAATAATATTATTATGAGTTTATATTATTATTATAATATTCATATAATAATATATATAAATAATATGGTTGTTAATATTTATATAGTTATTAATAATCAGTTGGCTTATCGGCCGTATATCAATCACATTGGAAAATGTGGTTGATATATATGCTTGATATATGCCTATCTGCCTATATCAACCATATTTACTTTACTTTGGTAAATATGGTTGTGCTAGTTTTATTAAAAATACTAGAGGGAAGATCTCATTATTGTGACATATACTTTTACTCAAAGGATTTTTTCCATAGTCCAATTTGAAACACAAAAGGATCTAGATTATGCTCTAAATGAAGGGTCTTGGTTCTGCAGTAGAGTAGGGCTATTCATCACGCCATGGATTCCCTAAGTTTAATTCCAACACTATGGTGGTCTCTAACATGCCGATTAAGGTGAGACTTCCAAACCTCCCCTTTATTTTATGGTCTCATAAAGTACTTGAAGATATAGGAAACATTGTGAAAAAAAAGGGAAGATTTGGAAAGAACAAACAACAGTCTCTTTAGATTGATCTTAGCAAAGGGATCCCAGATCATATAAATTTGAAACAATAACTTCTATTAGTCACAAGTTCTTGATTATGAGAACACAACTTTGATGTCGTGTTTGCTTTCAAATAGGGCATTTATAGAACTTGTGTAGACAGAAAAAGAAGAATCCTAAGAAGAAGGTCAGCCTAATAGAGAAAACGAATGGTAGTTCTCATAGCATCATCCTTTTCCACATAAAGAAGAAGATATCAAATAAAGATGAATGGTAGTTCTCATAGCATCATCCTTTTCCAAATGAAAAAGAAGATATCAAAGAAAGTCAACTTGAAAAAGAAGAAATGAATGCTACGGCCTAACAGGGAGACTCTCGACATGAAGACTCTCTAAGATTGGATAGAATTGGGGGTACAAAAAGAGTCTGTGTTTGAGAGAGCTTGAATTTTGAAAAAAAAATCCTACATGTGGGACAAGAATTGGATAGAATTAGGGACATAAAATGAGCTCATATTTGAGAGAGCTTGAATTTTGAAAAAAAAAACCCTACATGTGAGACAAGAATTGGCTTCAGTTCTTGGATGGTTGGGAAAAACTACAAAGAAAGAAAAAAAAAAAACAAACACTTCTTACTTTTCTTTGCTCTTTTATCTCATACTTTGTGGTTATCATTAAAAAATACTTTGTGGTTCTCAATCATTAAAAAAACTTTTTTGGTGTGTTCTTAGCTCTTTAATTTCTACTTATATTTTCTGATTTTACATGCATACACAACATATATATATGTTTAGGAAATATAATTTTTATACCATTAATAAAAGTTGTTTTTCTTTCCTTCTTCTTGGGAAACAAAATTATATATTTTACGATTATAATAAATTTAACTTGTAATCGATTTTATATTTTGAATTTGAAAGGACAACAGTCACCTAAACTCTATTTAAAAATAAATCTTAATTGTTACCATGTCCAAATAAAAGCTGCACTCAATTTAGAATTTCTAAATCAGCGCATCAAAACCCAACAAACAAGCAAAGTCTACAACAAGAATATTCACAAGTATGATATCAATTTTAGGAGGTTATAAAACAACCCACAAAAATTGGACAATCGACCCACAGTACAATACAATTAATCCGAAACCCACCGAAAATTTGACAATCGACCTACAACAGAATACAGTTAATCCGAGGAACGCCTCATGGAGGATAGCGTGCTATAGAAAATCACAGATGATGCGTTTCTCCAGAAGACATACGCTCATTGCGTAAAGCAATGATACAATCTTGATCGTCAGATTAAAGTATCCGACCATTAATCTGAGCCGTCAATTTCTTCGCAAATCTCCTTAAATTGCAGGGTTAGCGCCTTCCAAACCCTCGTTCATTTAATTATTGGGTAGACGATGTTTACGTTCGAATCTTGGCGTTTGCTAGTGTTAAGCAGTTAATTTGTTTGTTTAGAGTGAGGGACTGAGTTTCCGGGTTAATTTTTCTTGGCGATTGGACGGGCGCAGAACCAGGTCTTATTGAGGCCCTTTTCCTTACGAGCAAGGTTTATGATGTGATAATCCAGAACTAAAGACCTGTCAGAGACTACTACCATTTTTTGAAGCGGTTTATTTAATGGAGGCATCAGATTTCATCTCCCTTTCAAACCCTGTGAAGATGATTAGCGAGCGTTCTCATACTATAATCTTGGACATTTATTTTTCGGGATCTCGAAATTGGAAGGGTAAAACTATGGAAAATTATGTACAGTAGATCTAAAATAGCGGGAATTCGATTAGATCTTGTATTTTCGTTCTTTAAGAAGTTTTTGTTCAGAAGTGAAAGGTAACGTATGGATGTAAAATCCAGTAGCCGTTAAAACTTTCTTAGGATTTTGATATGGTGTTGCCTTTGCGGGTGCGCTGGTAGGCAGGCCATTGTAGGCAGGCCATCTTATTAATAAAACGATTTTATTTTGGTTTTTATCCCAGTCGTCCGAGCCGGTTCTGGTCCGACGTTTTTGTCGCTTCGTGTTTACTGCGTGTTTGTGTTGGAATCTTTGATTGATTGTTTGATGTGGCTAACTGTCAATCCCGTTTCGAAAAGTCCCTTTCGCGACACGCCGAGACAGTTCTATCAGGTATGGAAAATCTCACAACATACTCAGGGAATTCCACAATACACGGAATTTTATCAGCTACGCAATCGAAATAAACTGAACTGTGCATTTAGTTTTAGAAATTTGACGGGCTTCACTACTAAAATATTTTATTTTATTTATTTTAATTTTAAATTTATAACATATGTTCTTAATCATTAAGCGACTCATAATGATCGGATCTTTATCAACTAATCTTAAGATTAATTTTTAAGTAAATTATTAAATTTTAAAAAATAGTATCTCGATTTGTTGAAATCGCTGTAGAATCACGATGCACATTCATGAAATTTATGACGAAGGATTCATCATTTATTCAATTTAATTTATAGGATAAAGATGAAATCGTTTAAATTATGATAATTTCAAGCAGATTGAAAGTTAATTATTGTTATGTTCTTGTGTACATTGACGTTGGTAAATTTTGCAGAGCCGTTTTGGAAGTCATTACAATCAATAATATTATTGAACTGTTTGGATTAAAATTTTCACAGACAGACTTTCATACAATGATTTTCACAAAAATTACTTGTCAGCTGGAACATTTTGCCACGAGATTGCTAGTTGAACGGACTTGATTTTTATTGTTATCGAATGACTAATCCATATGTCATCTCACTTAAGCTCTCTCGTTAGCATAATGTGATCAAGTGTAGGATTGTGTAAGAGTTTGTTTTATAAGCAAAAGGTGGCCACTTAACTTGGCCACCTTCGGCCAGTTGACGAGGAGAATATAGTTCGATCACTACACACGTGGAAGCAGTCAAATCAGAAGACAAAGGAGATGGGGCCAAAAATGGTTAAGTTATGGATGACCGAAGTAGGAGATGATTATGGGGTAAGGAGGAATGATGAAGTGGTAGTTGGACCAACAGTCCAAAAGTGGGTGCTCATACTTCGGTAGCCAACACACCATCCCACACAATCACCCATATGAGGAAATAAAACACTGATTCCCATGCAAAGGAGGCATTTGCAATCTCGAGGATTCATCGAAGCAAGGTTGCTCTCGACTCTTGAAGCAGTGTCTACAAGAAAGACAGTGAGCAGTTTTCAGCGCAGGAGCACCTACAAGATCCTACAGGAAAACCTACAGGGTCCTACAGGATACAGAACAGTCATCTACAGGATTAGCAGTGGGAATTTAGAGAGGAAAGATCAAAGGTTGGCTTCATCAGGCAGTAACCAGGAGGTAGGAGCTATACCTTCCCACATTTTCCAAGTTAAAAAAATATAGAAAAACCCTCCATTTGGTTAAGGAAATCACAGTCTAAGGGAATTATATACAGAGTTTTCATTTAAAATATCTCACCCATTAGAATTTGGAATTAGACCCATACAAGCCTCCACAATTATCAGAGGAAAAATGACAGGGGGATTTAACAAGAGGGAACCCACAAACACAATGAGAATTCATCAGCACCCTCCTGTAGTAGAAATCTTCACAAGGCACAATTGGATGGGTTTCTTTGAAAAAATGAGGGGATACAATGATGAGGTGGCCAGAGACTTTGCTCTCTCACTCATACCACTAACTAGGACCCATGCCACTGCTGTGGTGAAAGGCCTCTCAGTAGAAATCACCCCTGAAGTCATAGGCAGAATCACCACACTTCCTTTAGGGTTGCCTTGGAGAAAGGAAGATAAGGGTAACAACCAACTTGCAAAGAAGAAATTCTTTTTGGAAGGAGAGGAGGCAATGGAGGACAAAAATGGGGTTAGAAGAGAAAGCCTGCCATACCCTTGGAATGAAATTAGCTACCACCTCATTAAATATATATCATGTGAGGGGAGATACAGTGTGGTATATGGATACCATTTCAGGATTCTCCAAGAACTGAGATTTGGAGCAGACACACCTCCTCAAAACAGACTAGGCATACCCTCCTTTCTTCTTTAATCAGTGATATATATGAGCATCAAAGTGCAGGAAGGGAAACATCAACATCTAGCCCATCATGGGTTAATCAAACTTATCCTAAAATATTCCCTCCAAAACCTAAGACTCCCTATTACATGGACAACTTTCAGAGACATGCAGGCAGAGGGAGAAATAAAAGCTCTTGAATATGACAAAATCCCCACTGCTAGTGAGAGGGATGAAGAGGAAATAGAGGAGGAAGAAGAGGAAGAAAAGGAGGAGGAAACTGATGAAGAGACAACAAAATATGCAAAAGAAGAAACTGATGAAAAAAATGAGGAACTGGAGGAAGAAGAGGAAGAGAAAGACAAGGATGAGAAGGAGAATGGAAAAGAGGAAAAAAAGGGCAAGGAAGAACAAAGGTCTACAATTCAAGGCAAAGAAGGGGAAGAATCACCAAGGGTATCTCCAGAACCCACTGAGAAAGAGGCAGCAACTGCTCTTACTGCCCTAAGTACACCTATCAAGCAAAAAGGGAAGAGACAGAGACAAACCCCATTGTACTTTAGGACAAGAAAAAGTACAAGGATCAAGTAAGGAAGACCTCAAACACCCACCAAAATTCCTATTGTCATTGAAGACTCACCAAAGCAGCAAGAAAAGATAGCTCCTCTTGTGAAAAATCAAGGAGAAGGATCATCAGGACAAGCCTCTCCCAAATCTCCCATCACTTATGTTAGGAGGCCTGTTACCAGGTCTGCCTCATCAAAGGGAAAAGGTCCCCTATAGGAGACGCAGAAATACCTACAAGAAGCAGAGGCCATCTTACAAGAAACTCTGCTAAACCTACAGGAAACTCAGAAAATGGACCAAGAAGGTATCACTCAACAAGAAACAAAGAAGGAAGATCCAGAACTGAGGGAACCTAGTCCTCAACCCAACCTTGACTCTTACTACAGGTTCATTGAAGCGGGTAGGGTCATTCCACAGAAATTTTCCATCCCTTTATTCTTTGAACTTGAAAAAGAAAGGGAAAGAATACATAGGTGGATGCAAAATTCCAAATCTAAAGGAGTGGAGGATATAGGCCACATGGAGGAGAAAGTAAAGGAGATGGACAAAGAACTGAGCAACATAAGGGGCAAAGAACTCCTGCAACCTCTGCGTGGATGACGCGGGCCCTTTTGGCCTCTACTTGGCTCCCTCTGGCTCTATGTCTGCCTCTCTGCCTCTGCACTAGTCTTCCAGCACTATCTCTGCCTCTCTACCTTGTACTCAGTGTCCCCCGCCGCAACTCTAATCACTGATTCGATTTCTCTTAGAAAACCCCGCTCTAGAAAATCGAATGACTCATCACTCCGGTGTATCTCCAACTGACCCTCAAGCCTCCTCTTATACTTTTTTCTGTTGGGTTTTCAACGGTCGAGATTGCATCTCTAATCAATGGCTAAGATTAGATTTGCCTTAATCCATGTCATTTAGAACCTTCTAAGCCAGTTTTATATTAATACCCATTAATATTTTTATTTTCCTAAGTTTACACTTAGGAACCCATTAAAAATATTAATTATTTTAATATCTCCTTCACCGGGTAGAATTTCCCCAAACCATTTCTAGGTCTTGGAGATTTCATGTGCTTTAGCCTCTCCACCAATTTTCATGGCTAGATCACATCCGATGCTACCCCAAATCAACAACAACAAGAGAAGCCACAAAAAGAACATGATATGGGACCCAAAATCTATGCACTTGGGACAAATTTTAGTTTCATGGGGGTTACAGTAAAATCCCTTCTCAAGCTAGAAAAACTTGCTTCACTCCTCTCCAAGGTGGATCAGTCAGATGGGAAGAGCTTGATTTGGGCTCTAAAACCAACCATGCTTTCCTTAGTACAACACAAGTATTTGGAGCACCCTTGTGAAGGGGTCAAACTTTCAGTTGCCTCTTGTCTCAGTAGTATCATGATGTTGACTGCACCTATACCCCCTTACAATGATGACATTATGAGGAGTCTTCAGGTTGATAGTGGAGACCTTTCAGAACTTGGATAATAGCAAGGACCCCACCTTTGGGAAGAAGCTTGAGATTCTAGAAGTCATGGCCATGGTTAGAACATATGACATCATGTTTGATCTAGAGTGTGATGACCTGATTCTTTAGATGTTCCAATGTTTCCTCAGCATCAATAGACATCATCAAGACATGGTCAAAACACGTATGCAATCCATTTTGTCATGTACGGGAATTGGTGATGCCATTTGCAGGGAGTTGCAGTCTAGATTGTTTACCATTTGGAGGAGAAAACAATTCATCTCACTTGTTGCTTATGAACTAGACAAAAGGTTGGTTGTGCAGAATATTGGGTTGTTCAAAAGATAGTTGACCAAGGAGGAGTTACTCAGGTTTAATGGATCATGCATCCAGAAAGCTAAGGAGAAAGGGTCTTTGCTTCATTTGCAAGGAACATTGGGGGCCTAACCACTCATGTTTGGGTGACACTGACGAGATGATAGGGGTAGATTAGGAGATTCCTTCCGACTTTTAGGATGAGGATTCTTCTTCTATAGTTGAGTCCATGGGTTTTTATGAGGATACCTCTAAGGAGCATGAGAATTCATATGGAGTTGTTGACAGTAGCCCTAGTATGCATCTATGTGAGATGGAGGAGTATGATGAGAAACGGATTGTTCCCATGGGGAAGGACGATCAATGAGCAAATGTGAAAATTTCAAATCTAAAATCCTATTACAACAACTGGAAATTATTTTTCTAGCTGTTAATTAATTTAACTATTTATCTACTACAACAAATACCAAATAAGTCACACTTCATTCTTCACAAATAAACTACAGAAGATAGTAGCGTTGGAACTGAGAAATATGCTAGCACACACATAAAAATTGATAGTTATTTTTGGACAAATGTCCCTGGAGAAACCCAACTTGGGAAAATAGGTGCAACAACTGAGGGTTTTTATTATTACGCAACAATGAAATTATTTGAATACAATCTGGATGTCGAATACTGGGAATCCTACAAAGAAAATACTGGCAAAAATATCTTGAGGGAAATTACCCTCACTCCGAGCAATCCCAACACTCGACTGCCACTAAAAATCAAGTCGTCCACCTAGCTCTATGCAGCTTCTACATCACCTCTACGCAATTTGCTACACGCTCAAATCGAACAAACTGAAGATCAATCCATCCTTCCTATTACTGACTGGGAAAACGCTTTAATGGCCCTCTCGAACCTCTGCCCAACCTCTAGGACTGAAGACATCTTCCTTTCTTAGCAAATTAAACCGCCCTCTTAAGCTTTTGTGTTGCCTCTACGCAACTTCCTAGAGAAATCTCGACCTTTCTCTGCAATGCGCTCACCAGATCTAGAAATCTTCCTCCTGCTTCACTGTCTCTTCCTTTCTTTGTATTGATTTGGGGTAGAATCGGATGTTCTCTAGCCCTCAAATTTTGCAAGGAGGCTTGGGCACGTGTATTCCAAAGAACCCAGAAAGTATTTTGGGAAATTCCACTTAGAAACGATTATATTAAAATAATTAATATTTTAAATGGAGTTCCTAAGTCTAAACTTTGAAAAATTAAAATATTAATGGGTATTAATCTAATTGTGGGTGTAACTTCTAGAAAAAGATGAAGATCAATTCAAAAGGATCTGAGCCTTTGATTAGGAGTTAATCTAGGCCATTGATTGTCCAACATGAAGATATAAGAAGGGGCTTGAAGGTCATTTGGAAAACACACCGAGAGATCAAGAGATTGAATTTCTAAAGTGAGAAATTCTTAGGAGGAAATTCTGATCCAGGAGATTTATTGCAAAGAGGGGCAGTGAGTATCTGGAAGAAGGAAGTTTTCCTGGGTCTGAGAGTACGAGGCAGAGAGAGCGCAGAATGATGTCCAGAGAGAGGTAGACATTGGCCCATGCAGAGCTGACGCAGTGGTAGCGCAAGCCTTATAGGGAAATCGAATTCCTACAGAGGAAATCGAGTTTCGGTAGAAGGGAGCCGGGATGTGAGACCGAGAGGCAGAGATTTGGATTTTCCAGCCAGCAGAGGATCCAGAGAAGGAGCAGTGTGATACCCAGTAAGGGTGACGTAGGAACTGCGTAGGAGTGAAGTAGTTCTACGCAGAGGCTCCAATTCAACATGATCAGACTCAGATTCTCCCAGTGACAGGGTGAGATCATTTCACAATTCATTTTGTCCAGTTTCTCTCTATATCGGATTGCTAGTAGAGCATCCAAGAATTGTACTAATATTTTCTCCTGCATAATAATAAAACCCTTAGATCTGCTGCACCGGTTTTCCCGCATTGGGTTTTTCTGGGGACATTTATCCAAAAACAATGGTGTCATTTGTGTTGTATTTTCTTTCTTGCTCAGTCTCTTGTTTCTACATAATATTTAATTAAGTGAAGGCTGCAGTAGTATTTACTTCGATATTTATGTAGAACACAGTAAATAACTTGTATGGATTAACAAGTAGGAGAAGTAACATCAGTTTGTTGTAATAGGAATTTCGGTTGAGGATTTTTCACACTTTGTCTCTACTTCCCTATTGAAATGCAAACTCTTCAAGCACTGCTCTCTCTCTGGAGAAAATTGGACTCTCCAAGAAATCGCACTCTACAAGTGTGTGTTCTCCATCTATCCATCGATTGGGACTCCAACAGCTAAGATTAAAACATAATCGATGGCTGAAATTATTTTTGGATCGATCTGTGTGAGTTTTTAGATGATTCACACGTTTTTCAATTAATACTAATTAATGTTGGTATCATCCTAAGACCCCTTTTTCCTCCTAAAAACATGTCATTTACCCATTCCTTTTCATCATATATTCCTTAGAATCCTTGAAAATTAATTATTAATAGTCTTATAGTTATTAAAATGCATAGAAATTGATTTAGGAATCTTATGTTGAAGAATTAGAAGTTTTTGGTGAAATGGTTACAGGAAGTTTCAACATCCTGTAATCAGCTCATTGTTTGACATGTGTCACAGCAGCTGGACTAGAGCGAAAGGCATGGATGAAAAATAGAATGTCCAAGGATGGACGAACACCTATCATACAGCCGAATCGACCCTCCTACATGCGCGGTCAACTCAGGTCAAAGCATGGCACACTGGCGACAAAGGCAGAAACAACAACTCATTCTATCTTGATTTAGTTTTTTGTTCTTTTTGATCAGTTAGGATAGAAACATTTTGAAAAGCTCGATGTAATAAAAGCGGCAACAGCCAAATTCCGAATGTAGATTCATTAATGACATGGTTATGTAAATACAATCCAAGTAATGGATAGAAGGTTAGAATCGTTGTATCGTTCTAAAAACTCTGTTTTGAAACTTAATACTAAGAACCCAGTTGCAGTTACGATTTGTATCTCGTGCATTGATTTGATCTTCAGTCGATTATAGTCCAGTGTACCTCTGGAGTGCGGACGGGCCCTGCACTCAACCAGTACACTGTTCTTTCATTTTATTTGCACTTAGGTTATCGTGTGGTTTGCACAGTAGTTACAATTATTTGGGTTTCGATTTCCATAGCTTTTGATTTCCATTGAATGTATATGGCTTGCGCTTATGGTTGGTTTGCGTTTATGGTAATGCTGAACAGTCATCACTGAGATCTGGAAGTGCGTCCTGTAAGGGATTCGATCCCTGTGTGTCTTTTAAAAAGCACTGTCATAAACTTTGTTTTCATTTCACAAACCATTTATGATCTCTGTATATTTTGATATTGTATAAATGTTAGCGAATGCTGGGTGTTTACTGAACAAGGGTTTTATGTGTAATGTCTTTGTAAGGAGATTGAGATCATTGTTGCAGTGATACACAGTGTTTAGTTTCAGTGTGTAATTTGGTAAATGCATTTAATGATAGCATTGTAATCAGTTATATTAGCAGGGTGACCTGAGTGTTTGGATGATAGGTGACATATCCCAGTCTTCCGTAAAGAAGCCCTGTGACCTACATCATAACCACTTAGTCAACAATCCTTTATGTCTATATACTTTATACGCATGCCTCTAAGCTTACGCATCCTGGTCGATAATTAATATAGTATAGTCTGGTACCCTAGCTAGAACACTACATTTTGGCGCTGTTGCCGGGGAGGCGTACTTAAAGGATTCAAACAAAAAGAAAAAAATTTCAACACACAAAAATAAACAAAAGCACAGTTAGAAATCATGTTCATTTATGCCTAGATTTAGAGACAATCAAGGGAGATTTGTAAAAACCCCCCACCATCTAAAAACTAACCCATCATCATCAGGAGCAGACTCTCTAGGGAATACAACACCAGCTGAGGAAGTTATCCAGACATTGGCAGAAATTTTTTATTCAGGAGAGGAACTTACTCTTAGTGAGAGGGAAACTTTATTCACACATAAATCACAGAAGAAGCACTTTCCTAGACCTTCTACACAAGGCGATAGTAGTACAGTTACTGAACAATCTTCCTTCCTCCTTTTTCCACCAAGTGACACTGACATAGAGAGACCAATTAGAACGGCTGAGGAAGGATCTGGATCAGTCCCACGCCAAGGAGATGAAGAAGAGTCAACTTTTAAGTTCCCTATACATGAACCACAGGAGGATGAGGAGATCAAAATGAAAAACATACCCCCATCCGTCCTACCAAATTTCTATGGTATGGCTTCAGAGGATCCAGACTCATTCTTGTTCGAGTTTGACATTGTATGTCAAACTTATGGCTATACAGATGATGCCCATAGGCTTAAATTGTTCCCAGCCACAATAAAGGCATCAACCTTAAAATGGTTCATGGGGCTAGGTGAGCATGCTATAGTTGATTGGGATGGTATGAGGAGAATATTTCTTAGGAAATATCAGCCTTATTGCAAATCCAAAGACTCTAAAGATAATATCTTTAGAATGAGTTAGCAGGAGGATGAAACCTTAGAGGAATATTTAGAACGGTTTGTCTAACTTACAAAAATCTGAACACCGAACTATGCCTCCTGATTTGGTCCGCACAATATTCTTGAAAGGTATCCGAGAGGAATACATGGATGATCTCAACCTGATGGGCAAAGGTGACATTTCTGCCTTACCCTTTGAAGAAATCGCTGAGTTGTGCGAAAAGTATTCAAGGATTAAAGCTAAAATGGGAAAGAGAAGCTTGTCATCAAGGGTCACAAAATCTGCCTCTGCAAGTGTTACTAGGGCCGAAATAGGGAATCTTTTAGAAGAGTTTAAAACAGATTTATTAAGCACTCTAGGCAACCAAATTGACACTTTAAAAGCCAAAAAGAAACAAGAAGATGAAGATCATATCATGGCTATCTTCTGCCCAAAGTGCCGAAAGAAACATGCATTAAAAGATTGCCCTCTAGAGAATATCCAAGTTTGTGCTTTCTGTACTGAACATCATGATATGTTTAACTGTCCTAAAGTTAAAATTTTGCAGAACTGTAATATGGCAGCCAATACAAAGATGGAAAACGTGTATTACATGGGCACAAAGCGACCATGGCAGCCACGGCCAGCAACCCAAGGTATGTTTCCGAATCAAAATCTGCAATTTCCTATGAATGATCAAATGTATGCACAAAACTCATGGAATATACCCATGCCATGGCAGCACCAGAACCAACCACAAAACCAATGGAGACCATCTCAACAGTACTCCCAATCTTATAACACATATCCTCAATCATACCCACCTTACTCACAACCATATCAGCAATACCAACAGCCGTATCCATCACATTCTCAACCATATCAGCAGTATCCTCAGCAAGTTGTCTATCAGCCCCAACCTCCTCAACAAGCACTGCCTTCTCCTCCACTAATAAATGCACCACAACTACAATTTCTAGCTAACTCACAACCTCCCAGACCTAATCAAATTCCCGCTCAAACTGTCCCAAATCCGAATAATAGAGCAGAGAGGCCAGCCTACAATGTAGAAGAAGGAACCTCATATTCCACACTGCCTTTGCAAAACATTAATTTGAGGTCTGGTAGGGTGCTCAACAAATATTCTCCAATAACAGATAATCAAGAAGAAAACTCAAAAAAGGAAAATGAAATGACAAATCCAACAAAACCAATTAATGATACCAAAGAGAAACAGATGCAACCACTGCATCCACCTTTTCCAGACCGATTGGTCCAAGTAAAACCACCACTGTCTATACCACAGTTTGATGTCTTAGATGATCTTAAAAATGTCTACATAAAAATCCCACTGCTGCAACCTATCAAAGACATTCCTATCTATACCAAAGCCATTAAAGACATGTGCCTCAAGAAGCCTGCCAGGAAAAGGATTGATCCTCAAACCATTCATGTTTTAGGAAATTTAGCAGGCCTTATGACCAATACCATCTCCATGGAGAAGTATGTTGATCTTGGCATTCCCAAAGTGACCACCATCATTAACAACATACGGATTCCAAACACTTTGATAGATCTTGGAGCCGCAATTAATGTCATGACTCTTGAAACCATGAGAACACTCCAGCTCATGAATTTGCAACATACCACGATTGTTCTTGAACTAGCTGATAGGTCCAAAGTCATTCCTGAAGGGATTTTGGAAGACATCATTGTCTCACTGGACTCTTGGGAGTATCCAGTGGATTTCCTAGTCCTTCAACCCAAATCCAATTTAGGAGGACACCCTATCATCCTAGGTAGACCATGGTTAGCGACTGCTGATGCATTTATAGGATGTCGATCAGGTAACATGATCATTTCAAGGGGGACCGAAAGAAAACAACTCACCCTTTATCCATCGGCACAATCACCAGCAGTAACACATAACTTGTGGCTTGATGATAAATTTAATAATAAAGAAGAAGTACAATCTGTTTTTAGCATTGACCAAATCTATGATTTCCAGGAAGACAATAATGATTTGGTGGAATTATTTCTTTCTCAACCTGATATGTCTGAAAATTTGAGAAATGAACAATATCATGCTGCAGATTTACTTTTGGCTCAAAACTTTCAAGAAACATGCTCTATCCAATCATTGCAAACTACATTTCACGACATTTTTCCAGTTCAATCCATCACCAATACACAGAGTCAGATCATAGAGATCAGTCCAGGGAAAACTTTGAACATAGGCAACCACCTAGACTCATCTCAACAAGAGAAATTGATTAACCTCTTGAGAAAATACCAAAAAGCCTTTGCTTGGGACTACACCGATATGCATGGGATTCACCCCGACACATGCACTCACCATTTCTATACAGATAGCACCATTAAACCAGTGAGGCAACCACAGAGAAGAATGAACCCCATGCTCCAAGATATTGTCAGAGAGGAGTTGCAAAAACTTTTGAGAGTTAATTTTATATATCCTATCTCTGACAGTCAGTGGGTATCCCCATTGGTGATAGTGCCCAAGAAGAATGGTAAGTGGCGCATTTGTGTTGATTACAGGCAGCTGAACAAAGCAACGCTCAAAGATTACTTCCCACTGCCATTTATTGACCAAGTGTTAGACACCCTAGCTGTCAAATCATCATTTTCTTTTCTTGATGGTTTCAGTGGCTACAACCAGATCAGGATAGCCTTTGAAGACCAGGACAAAACCACATTCACTTGTCCTTGGGGGACCTATGCCTACAATGTTTTGCCATTTGGACTTTGTAACGCTCCAGCTACCTTTCAGAGAGTTGTGTTAGCTATTTTCGCTGATTTAATTCATGATTGTGTTGAAGTCTACATGGATGATTTTTCAGTATATGGCAATTCATTTGAACATGCATTAGAAAATCTTGAGAGAGTTTTGAAAAGATGTATTGAAGCTAACCTGTCCCTCAACAATGAAAAGTGCTTTATGATGTTAAACGAAGGGATAGTGTTGGGCCACTATATTTCTTTTCAAGGCATCCAGGTTGACCCAGCCAAGATCCAGATTATTGCTGATTTGCCAATTCCACAGAATCAAAGAGAGGTAAGAAGTTTTCTTCGGTATGCAAGCTATTACCGCAGATTTATTGAAAATTTTAGTAAGATAGCTTTACCTTTGTTTCAACTTCTAACCAAAGATGTATTTTTCAACTGGAATGAGAACTGCCAACAAGCATTCGAACATCTCAAAAAGAAACTATCCACCGCACCAGTCTTGAGAGGGTCTAATTGGAGCCTACCATTTCATATCTTTACAGATGCATCCGACACTGCAGTAGGTGCATCCTTAGGCCAAAAAGAGGAATATTGTACTCATGCCATTTATTTCATTAGTAAAAATCTAACACCTGCAGAGCTCAACTACACAGTTACAGAAAAGGAAACACTTGCCATCATTTATGCTGTGAATAAATTCCGACATTACATAACTGGTTATGAAGTCTTTGTACATACTGATCATTCGGCCATTAGACATTTAATGAATAAACCAATAACTAGTGGCAGAGTTACTAGATGGTTACTATTGTTACAGGAATTTAACATCACAGTGTTAGATAGACCAGGCAAGGAGAACCAGGTGGCAGATTTTCTCTCTAGACTGCAAAATCCAGGTGAGGTTGTTCCAGTTGAAGATTATTTTCCAGATGAAAACTTATTTGCAATTTCCATAGTAACTCCTTGGTATGCTGATTTGGCCAATTATTTGTCTACAGGAAGGACACCTCCACACTTTACTGCAAAGGAATGGAAGAGACTAGTCAAACAAAGTGCTAGATATTCATGGCTTAATGGCAACTTATTTTACACTGGTTTTGATATGATAATTAGGAGATGTGTAAGAAATGAAGAGGTCATTGATATTTTAAAATCTTGCCATGATGAACTGTGTGGTGGGCATTTTGCAGCAAAGCGGACAGTATTCAAAGTTCTTACTCTTGGATACTACTGACCATCCATTTTCAAGGATGCCAAGAAGTATGTAAAGAGTTGTGACGACTGCCAAAGAATGGGCAGGCCCACAGCTACCGATGAGATGCCCCTTCAGCCCCAAGTTCACTTAGAGCCATTTGACAAGTGGGCTCTAGACTTTATAGGACCCATTAACCCAACCTCCAATGGTAAGAAGTACATCCTAGTATGTACTGATTACGTCACAAAGTGGACTGAAGCAAAAGCACTGGTTAGAGCAACCGAACACACAGTAGTCAATTTCCTTTTTGAGGAGATTTTTGTGAGGTATGGAGTACCAAGGGAAATTGTGACTGATCAAGGTACTCAATTCACCTCAAAGCTAGTGAAGGACATCACAGACAGATACCAAATCAAGCATAGGAAAAGTACCCCTTACCATCCACAGGCCAATGGGCAGGTGGAATCCACAAACAAAACCTTGGAAGGCATCATTACTAAAACTGTTGCAATGAACCAGAAAAACTGGGAGGAGAAGCTCAAAGAAGCACTCTGGGCTTACAGGATTACCTGGAAAGATACTACAGGATTTACACCATATCAGTTGGTGTACGGTAAAGAGGTAATGCTTCCTATTGAGTTCCAAATACACACTTTTAAATTGGCTGCAGATTTACAAATTGATTTGGACCAAGCACAAAAAGAAAGAATTCAGCAGTTGAACCAGCTGGATGAGATGAGGCAGCAAGCAGAAGAAACCACCATCCTCATGCAAAAACATAGGAAGCAGTGGCATGATGCACATATTAAGACAAAGCAGTTTAAGGAAGGTGACTGGGCTTTACTTTTTGATTCAAAGTTCAGAGATCATAAAGCTAAGTTCACCACCCATTGGATGGGCCCCTATGAAATTGTTCAGGCTTATGACAATGGTTCAGTCAAGCTCAAAACTATTGATGGATAAGGTCACTCCTTCACAGTCAATGGTCATCACCTGAAACTCTACACCAAGCCCATCAGCAAGCAAGATTTTCTCCATACACTATCTCAGCAAAGAGAGGTTGAGGTACTGCAGCCCTCAGCTGCAGTATCACTGCCTTAGTTTCATTTCCTTTCAATTTCAGAGTTAAAAAGAAATAAAAAAAATACATATATAAAAAAAAATAAAACAAAAACAAAAAAAAAAAAAATTTAAAAAGAATATAAAAAAAAAACAATAAAATAATGCGTTAGATGTGAAAACCAGTCTCTGGCACACTCTAACCTCGAATTCCTACTTGAAAACCAGTCTCTGGCGGGTATGAATTCTCTTTCTTTTGTTTACTATTTGTTTTATCAGCTGAATCATGACTTGAGGACAAGTCAAAATTTTAGTCGGGGAGAGAGGCGTCAGCACTTTGTTCTTTTATCTCTCCATTGTAAATTCTTAAAGATTTCTTATTCTATATCTTCACTGTAAATTTCCAAAGCAGCTTGTTCCAGCATTCCAGACTTCAATAAATAAGCTGTTTTGTCATTGTTTTATCTCAGAGGGACCTGGTTATAAACATTATGCAGGGGGACCTGTTTTGTCCAAACAACTATGCTACCAGCACCAGCAGTAAGGGACCTGTTTAAGACATTCAGAAGGGACCTGTTAAAGAAATTGATACCAAGGGCTACTTCAACAAAGTTTCATCAAGCTTCTACAAGGATTTGGGCACCAAGACTCCATCAAATGCCCAAGCTCAGTGAACCTGTATCAATATAAGGAGCTGCATGAACATTTTCAATCTTTCTCAAGGGACCTGTTACATTCAATCTTTCTCAAGGGACCTGTGCATTCAATCTTCCTTAGAGGACCTGTTACAACAAGCAAAAGAACAGTCAAAAAGGGACTACCTACTCAGCATGTCAATACAACAATGACCAACAAAAGAGTAATATGTTTCTTGTTCTTAAACATTTAATTACTTAGATTGATTGTTAATGTAATTTTGATGACTGTGAACTGTTATGATTGATTTCAAGGATATCTACATTTCCTATCATCCCTTATTCCACCGATTCTCATCATTCTCATAACATCAACCCATTCATACTTCTAAAACCCATTATCAACACATCAACCTTGTCATACATCCCACAGTCATACCAACATCCTCCATCCGACCGAATACCATCTGGAATGGGACACGTGGCGGATTATGTTTTTAAATATAAAGGAAAGAGACAAATGTAAATCGGCCTATCTATTTCATTCCACACAGCCAAATCATAATTCCACCACCCAACGTACCCAATGATTCAAGGGACTTCCCGAAACCATACCCAGCATTATATATACATGCTCCCAGCGTTCTTGTGGTGACATCTGTGTAAGCGTATAGCACTCCTCTATTTTCAAATGAATGAATATGATGTGAAGTGAGTACAGCCGGTTATCCCACAGTCATTCTCGCACTTGATTCCCATAATTTTCAAAGTATAATCGGGAGCAGTGAGCGCCGGAAGAAGCATTATCATTTAGGTTCGATTATTATCATTTGGGTCCGATTTACTCAGTGAGGAATGGGAGCAGTGAGTGCTTAAAGAGAAAGTATAACCACCCTGTTGCGATTTCCACCACAGTCATAATACAGTCGACCAACCGAGCATCATATTGAAGACTAAGGAAAGCGATATACCAGGTAACCAGTTTGAAATTTCTTTGTTAAAATTGTAAGAACATAAACAGAGAAGGGTTAGAAGCACGACCCTCTACCACCATGACTAATAGGGTCGAACCGAGTGTGTTCGACAGTTCACAATATCATGAGGATTGCATCGAAATTCTTAGAGAAATACAGTGGTTACCATTCCTAGAGAAATTCCATGGAAGCAATGAGGAAGTTACCAAGCAATTTGCCTTCACCTTCAATGGAGAAAAAGACCTGATAGGTAACTTCTCATTCAGGGTTTCAGAGGATACTATAGCTCAGGCAATAGGGATTAGTCCAGAAGGGGAGAAGTATTTTAAAACCAAGCAATTTAAAGAAAAATCGTGGACACAGTTTATGTCTAGATCTAGAGTCGCATCAGTGAACTGGAAGAAGGGTGTTCCAAGAAGTCGGTTGATGCATCCCTGGGATGAGATGGTCTACATCCTTCAAAAATTCATAACCTGTGAAGGCCGCTACAGTATTGTCTATCTATACCACATTAAACTACTCCTCCATTTGAAGAAACAATGTGTTATCAGTATACCATATTTTCCGTTACAAAGTTTAACCAAGATGTCCAAGACTATCCAGAAGCAGAAGGGGAATGAAGACAAGAGCCTGTATCATTTTGGCTTAATCAAAATCCTTATTGAGCATGAATTGCAAAGAAGAGGGAAGCCATGGAAAGAATTTCTAGTTGTTAATCAAATTAGAGATGAGGAAGATAAAGAATAAGTGCAAGAGGACTCAGGGTTCATGAAGGACATTGATGAAGAAATTCTAGTATCCAAAACCAGCAAGGCACCTCTACCTGTGGGCAGCATAAGGACCAGGAACATGAAAAAGGAAGATGCTAAGAGGGCCGAGAAAGATAAAATTTTCACCACTTACTCACGAAGAACAAGGAGGACACCAAAAGCCCAGTTGCAAGAAGACCAGCTTGAATCGAATGCACCTGCACAAATGGATGTTGAGAGTGGTGACCACTCACTACCAGGACCAGAAGTTGATATAGAGGTAGAAAGCAATAATAAGCAGGAAAAATGTTCACCACCTCCCATTAAGAGACAGAAGAAATTGGAAAAACAAATTGAAGAATTAAAGGAAGAGCTCATGGAAGCTAATATGTTAGAAAAAGTTATCAAGAGGGAAAATGAAATGCTCCGGGCGCAGAGTAAGGAAACTCAGAAGAAGAATGAAAAGTTAAAGGAAAGAATCAGTGAACTGGAGGCTGAGCAAACTGAGATTTCTAACTGGGCCACTAAGTGGTACAATCAGAAGAAGACCCTCAAAGAAAAATACAAAAAGTTAAAGCAGGAGCTCAAGGGTCAGAAAGAAAACCAGGTGAAAAAGAATGTGGACACATTGCTCAAGGCAGCAAAGATCCAGTCAGGGACAGAGTTCAAGGGAAGCACTTCGGGGATAGCATGAGGACATGCTAATTCCTTAAGTCGGGGAGAGATGTTGGTATCATCCCAAGACCCCTTTTTCCTCCTAAAAACATGTCATTTACCCATTCCTTTTCATCATATATTCCTTAGAATCCTTGAAAATTAATTATTAATAGTCTTATAGTTATTAAAATGCATAGAAATTGATTTAGGAATCTTATGTTGAAGAATTAGAAGTTTTTGGTGAAATGGTTACAGGAAGTTTCAACATCCTGTAATCAGCTCATTGTTTGACATGTGTCACAACAGCTGGACTAGAGCGAAAGGCCTGGATGAAAAATAGAATGTCCAAGGATGGACAAACACCTATCATACAGCCAAATCGACCCTCCTACATGCGCGGTCAACTCAGGTCAAAGCATGGCACACTGGCGACAAAGGCAGAAACAGCAGCTCATTCTATCTTGATTTAGTTTTTTGTTCTTTTTGATCAGTTATGATAGAAACATTTTGAAAAGCTCGATGTAATAAAAGCAGCAACAGCCAAATTCCGAATGTACATTCATTAATGACATGGTTATGTAAATACAGTCCGAGTAATGGATAGAAGGTTAGAATCGTTGTATCATTCTAAAAACTCTGTTTTGAAACTTAATACTAAGAATCCAGTTGCAGTTACGAATTGTATCTCGTGCATTGATTTGATCTTCAGTCGATTATAGTCCAGTGTACCTCTGGAGTGCGAACGGGCCCTGCGCTCAACCGGTATACTGTTCTTTCATTTTATTTGCACTTAGGTTATCGTGTGGTTTGCACAGTAGTTACAATTATTTGGGTTTCGATTTCCATAGCTTTTGATTTCCATTGAATGTATATGGTTTGCACTTATGGTTGGTTTTGCGTTTATGGTAATGCTGAACAGTCATCACTGAGATCTGGAAGTGCGTCCTGTAAGGGATTCGATCCCTATGTGTCTTTTAAAAAGAACTGTCATAAACTTTGTATTCATTTCACAAACCATTTATGATCTCTGTATATTTTGATATTGTATAAATGTTAGTGAATGCCGGGTGTTTACAGAACAAGGGTTTTATGTGTAATGTCTTTGTAAGGAGATTGAGATCATTGTTGCAGTGATACACAACGTTTAGTTTCAGTGTGTAATTTGGTAAATGCATTTAATGACAACATTGTAATCAGTTATATTAGCAAGGTGACCTGAGTGTTTGGATGATAGGTGACATATCCCAGTCTTCCGTAAAGAAGCCCTGTGACCTACATCATAACCACTTAGTCAACAATCCTTTATGTCTATATACTTTAGACGCATGCCTCTAAGCTTACGCATCCTGGTCGATAATTAATATAGTCTAGTCTGGTACCCTAGCTAGAACACTACAATTAATTAACCCCTTTTCCTAAGTTTAGACTTAGGAAATAATTAAAAATAAGCTAATAATCTAATTGAGACACTTCTAGGTGGAATTTCCAGAAACGATTTTTGGTTTATGGAGAACTCATGTGTTTTATCCTCTCCACAAAGTTTCGAGACTAAAACACCTCTGATGCTATAGAAACTAACACTCCCTCTTAGCGAGGAAGGTGTTCTCTCCAACTCTAATGTTGCACCTCTTTCCACAACACCTTGTTTCTGTACCACCCTCTACCACGTTGCTGATGTCTAGCCACTATGAATGTCGGCCACTGCCCACCAACCACTATGCAACTCTGACGTTGCATCTATGCTGCTGCTGACACTGCCATAATACTGCCAACTATGTGTCTGCACTGAAACTCTCTCTCATCTGTTGCCGCTGCAATTGCAACAACTGCAACTGAGAAGCATCCTAAATACTAAATCAATTGTGTCTGCTGCATCTGTCTCCTGAGCCCTGACTGCTACTAGCTACTGCACTGTCCACTGAATAATCTGCGCTGCTACTGAGCCTCCTACTCTGCTGCCAACACTGCACTGCACTCCTCAGCATTTGACTGCTACTAGTCTGCAACTGTCACTCGGGTATCTAACTGCATCACTGACATTGATCCATCCTGCTACTAAATATTGTGGGCCCCCATAGCAAGGTAATGATCCATGAGGAGGACACCTCTCTGCAATTCTTGACTATAGCTCCATGTTTCCCCACCTCACTCCTAGAGGTATGGCTACCATCATAGCGAATTTTTCCTCCAACCTGGAGGACAACTTGTCTATCTCGGCTAACGCTGCCGCCTGGTCCTGCTTCTCCTGCTTTTCCTTATTCCTGAGAGGACACTGCGTACTGTAGTGACCGAACTCACCACATCTGAAGCACTTGAACTTTGACAAGTCCTTCTTCTTTTCCCCCTGCCCCTGACTGGGACCCTTCAATGCTAAAGCCTCATTTTCCTCTTCCTTCTCACTCTTCACAACCTTACTGCTGCTTCCGCTGATGATACTCTTCAATAGAGCATGCCTCAACTCCTCCTGTTGTAGATCAGCCCACATCTTGTCCCATCTTGGCAAAGTGTCTCTACCCAAAATGCTTTGGAAAAATACCTACCAATCCTTTGAGACACTATTTAGTGTCGGTCATACAAGCTCTGTGCGTTGGGGCGCCTACCCAATGGTTGTAAGTTGTTCTCTGACCTCCTAAATCCAAGTGAGGAATGGATCTATATCCTCACCCTTCTACATCCTGACGCTTCTCAGCTTCTCCTAGAGAAACATCTTCCACTGCTCAGAAGAACTCTCATATAGCTGGGAAATACCATCCCACATCTCCTTGGTCGTGTTCTTCCCAGATATATGTGAGAGTATATGATTTCAGACTCCATCCAATATCATCTGCTTTGCCTTTACCATTTCTCTTTTGTACTCCTTCAGCTGATCAAGGTCCTGGGGTATTGCTACCACATTATCTTTATAGGCTTTCAAGCCATATTCATCTAGAAGGAAGGACATCCTAGCCTTCCAGATGACATAGTTGGAGGCTCCCTCCAACCTATCCTTATCTCTAAGCCTAGTTGTGGCCATCTCAAAAAAACTTGTTGAAAACTCTCTCTTTCCCCCTGCTCGACTACTGGAATTGCTATTCGCACCCCCTGCTGGAGTGAGAAAATATGCTCACAGCTACTGCCAATCTGTGACTAGAAAAATGAACCTCTAAAACTCAAAGTCCCCTAAGAGAAATTTTCCCTCTACTATGTGTGCTTTTCTCTTCCATTCGACGTTGGTTTTGCTATTGCAAACTGTTGCAAAACTCTCTGTGTCCAACCAAAGAATCTGCTCAGTGAAAATTTGAGTTGTTGTTGCTCCCTTTTCTTCCTAGAATCACTATTCTGGGCAAATCGAATTTTTTGTCACCCTGCAACTAAAAATTGAACCCTTGCCCTAACAATTCGTACTTCCTGGCTAGGCACTGCGCAGCACTAGAAAATTTCGGTCTGCTGCTCCCTCTGAATAATGAAACTTTCTTCTTTCGCTTCTGAGCTTCTTGGCTAATCAATCACGCTCTGATACCATCTGAAAATTTCAAGTCTGAAACCCTATTGCAACTACTGGAAATTATTTTTTCTAATTGTTAAATAATTTAACAATTTATCTGCTACGGAAAATAACAAATAATACAAACTTCAACCTCCACAAATAAATTGTGGAAGATAATAGCGTTGGAACTGAGAAATATGCTAGCACACACATAAAAATTGACAGCTATTTTTGGACAAATGCCCCCAGAAAAACCCAACTTGGAAAAACCGGTGCAACAACTGAGAGTTTTTATTATTATGCAACAGTAAAATTATTTGAGTACAATCTGGATGTCGAATACTGGCAATCCTGCAAAGAAAATACTGGAAAAAATATCTTGAGGGAAATTACCCTCACTCCGAGCAATCCCGACACTCGAATGCCATTGAAAATCAAGAGGTCCACCTAGCTCTGCGCAGCTTCTTCATCACCTCTACGCAGTCTGCTACACAATCAGCCTGGAAAAACTAAAGATCAAGTCGTCTTGCCTGCTACTGACTGCAGAAATGCTTCTCTAGCCCTCTAGAACCTTTGCCCGGCCTCTGGAACTGAAGACGTCTTCCTTTCTCAGCAAATCTAACTGCCCTCTAAAGCTTTTGTGTTGCCTCTGCGCAACTTCCTGGAGAAATATCATCCTTTTTCTGAAATGCACTCACTGGATCTGGAAATCTTCCTCTAGCTTCTGGCTTCACTATCTCTGCTTCCCTACTAAAGCTCGAACTCTTCCAGCACTGCTGACTCTCTAGAAAAATCGAACTCTCCAAGGAGATCGAACTCCATAAGTGTGTGTTCTCCACCCATCGACCTCCTCTTTAATCTCCAGTTGGGACTCCAACGACCAAAGTTAAAACATAATCGATGGCTGAGATTATTTCTAAATCTGTCTGTGTGAGTTTCTAGATAATTCCACATTTTTTAATTAATACTGATTAATTAACCCCTTTTCCTAAGTTTAGACTTCGGAAATAATTAAAATAGGCTAACAATCTAATTGAGACACTTCTAGGTGGAATTTCTAGAAATGATTTCTGGGTTATGGAGAACTCATGTGTTTTAGCCTCTCCACAAAGTTTCAAGACTAGAAAACCTTCAATGCTATAGAAACCAACAACAAACTGGTGAGATGAGGAACTGGTGATTCAGCATGGAGAGAAAATAGAGGAGCATGAGTCAGCTGAGGAGGATGATATGCACAGTACGCATGATGATCCATTTCTCGAAAGCTAGTTGGAGGTTCATGTTGAGCCCATGATAGAGGAGGATGAGCAACCACCTTTTAGACCAGCCATTGAAGAGGAGCAGACAGATGCATAGGCAGCTAGCAGAGCTGCAGTACTTTCAAGCAGCAACCCTCTCTAGGAGTACATAGACAGGGCTTGCAACACAGTTTGCCCACTTTTCCCACTATAAAGAGAGGGAATACGTCAACCTCTAGGGAATTTGTCAGCCTCTTCTGCCCTATGCATCAGCTTTCTCGAAAGTTTCGATTGTTCCCGGCAGTTTCGGCTTCTTCCCTCTGTGTCAGCTTTGCCGGCAATTTCAGTTGTTCCTGATAGTTCCCGGCAGTTCCGGTTGTTCCCAACAGTTCCGGCTTCTGCCCTTTGCGTTAGCTTTCCCGGCAGTTCCGACAGTTCCCGGTAGTTTTGGCAGTTCCCGACAATTCCGGCTTCTGCCCTCTGCGTCAGCTTTCCCGACAGTTTCAGCAGTTCCAAACAGTTCCAACTTCTGCCCTCTGCGTCAGCTTTCCCGACTGCTGTGCTGATCCTCCCAGCACTATCTTTGCTTCTATATTTACTACCCCTCAGCTACAACTCCAGATCACTCTCTCAACTTTCTCAGCAAACCCAGCCCCAGAAAGTCGAAATCTTGATCTCTTGGTGTGTTCTCCAAGTGACCCTCAAGCCTCCTCTTATACTTTTCTCGTTGAAAAATCAACAGCCGAGATTAAGTCCCTAATCAAAGACTAAGATTAGATCTGGCTTGATCCATGACTTTTGGACCATTCTAACACAATTTTATATTGTAGAATTGAGGCTTCTGTGATCCATAACAAGTATATGATAGGGGTTTCAGCGTAAATCACATTATTAATCGATTGTCAAAGCGTTTCGAACCAACAAGTGTGGTTCATCGTCAGGACAAGTTGAAGAACCAGATCATGGCTGCATGTTAAATAGGGGGAGAGAAGATCATCCAACAACTATATTTGACTAGAAACAACTATAATAGTCCAGGAAACGACTATATTTGACTAGGCTAGACCAAAGGATAGGGACAACGACTATATTTGACTTGACTCAGCCGAGGGATAGGGATAGGGAGAATTATTTTAGATAATTTATAAGTTAGTTATTTTATTATTAATGATATCAATGAATTGTATTTAATTAACTTAGATCCTTTCAACAAATAACCCTTTGGAGAAAGAATATATTACTATTTAAGATAATATTTATAATTAATTTTATTCAAAGGCTCAAATATTAAAATTATATTATTAAAAGATATGGAATGAGTCAATTAATGATTTGCAGAAGAAGAACTATCTTATTTAGTTAAGTTAATATTTATAATTTGAGGGTTGAAATATTAATATATAATCAAAAGTATAAATAATTTGTTAGAAGAATAACTAACTTATTTTGTTAATTAATTTATTTAATAATAACCCTTCATATTATATAAGAAGTAAATGTATATTAAAAGAAAAACTAATTTTAGTTTTTTATTCATTTCTCTTATAACCCCGAGGAGAAATGAGATAATATTTATAATTAAAATATTCAATATTGTAATATTAATTGGACTAAATGGTTTATTAGAAGACTAACAAATGAGAACAATTGTTGATAGTTATTGATAGTTATTGAGAAATAGTTATAATTATATAATAATAATAATAAATAATAGTTATAATGTTAACTAACCTATAATAATAATAGTTATTATAATAATAATTAAGTTAATTAAAAAGGAATTATAAAATATAATAAAATTTTACGAACCTTCGCTTATTACCAAACCAGAAGGGAATAAATTTTATATTAATTCACATTAATATTTTATTTTCCCTAAGTTTAGACTTAGGGACTCCATTAAAAATATTAATTATTTTAATATCTCCCAAACTGTTTAGAATCTGTCCAAACCCTTTCTGGGTATTGGATACCTCATGTGCCTTAGCCTCTCCACCAAATTTCGTGGCCAGATCACATCCGATGCTACCCCAAATCAACACTTCCTCTTAGCGAGGACTATGCTCTAGCAATACTCCTCACTAAGTATTACTTTGATCATCTGACATCGGTCCCTGATGCTAGGCCTGTTGCCCATCATCTGCACTGTTGTATCTCGTACTTCCACCCATTGCTCTGCCACTGCCACTACTGCATTTGTATGACAACTCCCTCTGCATCCATGCTGCTGCCCATGGCCTTGCCACTACTACTGCTGCGTCTGCACTGCATCCCCTCTCATCATGCTGCATCGTGCTGCCCATAACACCGCCACTGCTAACTGTTGCACTGCAACTCAGTTACTGAGAAGTAAGTAACTGATCTCCCAACTCTGACATCTCTGTCAAGCTAGAGACACTCCCGATGTTGAAGCTCCCTTTGTCACTGACAAGTGCTCCCTCTCTGACCTTTGCGCTGCTGCAACAACTCCCTGCATCTCGCACCGTTGCACACCTCTCTATGTCATCATGCACTGGTGCAACACTCCCGTGCCTTTCGCACTGTTGCAGCCTGCTAGCCTCGTGCTTTCCTGGGAATCCTACACTGTCACTCCCTCTGCTGCTCCATCCTCATTCGTCTCTACCGACATCTGCCAGTACTGCTACTCCTCATCGGGGCTCCCGTAGCAAGGTATAATCCAAGAGGTTGGGTACCTCGAGGATCCTACCCCTCATCGCCTGTAGTCCGCCTGACTACAACTCGATGTCTCCCCACTTCTTCTCAAGTGGCACATGAGTACTCATGGCACAATCGTCATCCCTCAAGGCGAAGGCCTTGATACGATGTTTATCTAGAATGGACAGGATCCTGGCCTTCCAGACCACAAAGTTGGACGCTCCGTCTAGCCTATCCTGATCCCTCATCCCATTCATGGCCATCTCTCTACTCTTCTCTGTCGACTCCTTCAAGTCTCTCTACTTCCCGCCTGGAAGTTCTTGGTTTGACTCTTGCTAAGTCTCTTTACTTCCCATCTGAAAGTTCTTTGTTCGACTCCTCTGAGTCTCTCTACTTCCTATCTGGAAGTTCTCTTCTAGACTCCCTCCGAGTCTCGATTTCCCTCCTGGAAATCCTTCTGCCAACCGTCAAGTTGCCCCTCTCCGATTGTCTGTGCAACTACACCACTAATCTGGATTCCTTGGCTAGAAATCCACCTCAGTAGCAACTCCCTCCCCTTGGTCTTGCCCTAATAGGTACTGTTCTGACTACAGTTTCCCACCAGCTTCACTCGGCAACTTACCCACAACCTCCTATACCCTAGCAACTGAAGGATTGAGCCACTTGGCTCTGCGCAATTCCGACACCGGCAAATTAGCTCCCCCAGCCAACTGTGTCAGCCCTCCTGGCCTCTGCGTGAACCTGATTCTTCCTCCCTTAGCCTCTGCGCTATCTTTCTCTGGCCCAGAATGATGACGTAGTCCCTCTGCATCACTCCTTCCTCTGTCGCCTTCTGAAAGGATCAGCTTTATCACTCGGGACAGCTGATTTCTGTTGTTTCTTCTCTGCTCGGCTAATGTCCTCAGTTCTCCTATGATCTGCAACCACCCTCTGATACCATGTTAGAATTTCTAAGTCTGACACGTTAGAAACCCTTCATGCACTTTACTGATTTATTCCTACCTACTTGTTCTATTAATTAACAAGTTATTTACTATGTAAATACTAGAAATAAATACAAATACATGCTCAACACATTATAGATCATCAACTCAAGGAAATAGAAACAAGCACACATGTGACACCGTTGTTTTTGGACTAATGTCCTCGGAAAAACCCAATGCGGGAAAACCGGTGCAGCTTTCTGAGGGTTTGATTTATTAAGCAGTTTCAGAATACAATCTGGGTGGCAAATCCGGCTCACCCAACAGAGAAAAATCTCGGCAGTAGTACCTCTCCTTCGGAGACAGATGCTCTGGCTGAAACCCTGGATAAACACTCCGACAGCTCCTCAGCTCCAATCTGCCCCACGAAAAAGCCCAGCGTCAACCTCTAGGGACTATGTCAGCCTCTTCTGCCCTCTGCGTCGGTTTTCCCGGCAGTTCCAGCTGTTCCCGGTAGTTCCGTCTTCTGCCCTCTGCGTCAGCTTTCCCGGCAGTTCTAGCTGTTCCCGGAAGTTCCATATTCTTCCCTCTGCATCAGCTTTCCCAGCAGTTCCAATAGTTCCGGCAGTTATGATTGTTCCCAGCAGTTCCAGCTTCTGCCCTCTGCGTTAGCTTTCCCGGCAGTTCTGGCAATTCCCGACAGTTCCAGCTGTTCCATCTTCTGCCCTCTGTGTCAGCTTTCCCGGCTGCTACGTTGATCCTCCCAGTACTATCTCTGCCTCTCTACTTGTGTATTCATTTCCCCTCAGCTACAACTCCAGATCACTCTCACAAATTTCTTAGCCAACCCAGCCCCAGAAAGTCGAAATCTTGATCTCTTGGTGTGTTCTCCAAGTGACCCTCAAGCCTCCTCTTATACTTTTCTCGTTGACAAATCAACGACCGAGATTAATTCCCTAATCAACGGCTAAGATTAGATCTGGCTTGATCCATGACTTTTGGACCATTCTAACATAGTTTTATGTTAATTCACATTAATATTTTATTTTCCCTAAATTTAGACTTAGGGACTCCATTAAAAATATTAATTATTTTAATATCTCGCAAACTCTTTAGAATCTGCCCAAACCCTTTCTAGGTATTGGAGATCTCATGTGCCTTAGTGTTAAATTATGGTATGTTCTATGATTAGAGAAGTTTACTTATTTTCTTCTTATTAGCCACTGATTAGTAATCACATATACATTAAGTAAAGTGCAGATAGAACATTAAACGATCGACAAAAAACAAGCCAAGACAAGAGACATAAGATGTGGCGGCTAGCCAGGTACAAACCCCAATGCGGGGAAACCCTTTGATCAAATCTTCTTTTATCTTCAATAATTCCGTAGAGAGAAATAGTACAAAATCAGAATTCTGTAATTTTATATCAGTAGCAGCAAGCCCTAGATCAGCAAAGTCAAACTTGGTCAAAGGAGATGAAATTGAGCTACAATATGCTTGGTCAACTAGTCCTCGAACAGCCTGAAGAAGCAGCATATAAACAGCCCCAAAAACACAGTCAAACTGTTTTTCACTGAAGTCAACTTGTTGTTGACTAAAGTCAACCTACTACCCCAAACTAGGGTAGTCAACGCTGGTCAATCCAGAGGTCAGATTGCCTCGGTTTGCGTGCCAAAATGTGTGGCCTGCCTAAGAGAGGCAGCCACACCAAAACTGCACTCTTCTAAGGTCAACGCTTGGTCAACGCTGGTCAAAGAGACCTTCAGCAACTTCTACGTCTTCCTTGCCCTTCTACGTCCTCCTTCCCATGTGTGAGTTGCTCCTTGTGTAACCCAAAGCTAAGGAGAGAGAGAGAGAAGAATGAGTGAGATGAGAAGAGTTGATAATGAATCAACGTCACTTGTACTTATATGATTTGCTAGGCATGTGTGCCACGCATTTAGCTGTTGGACGACCTTGACAAATTGTCAAGTAAATACAAATAAATTCATATCTCCATAAATACTTGTTGGAATCGGATGATCTTTAGATCAATCCTACACCTCTCGACAAGAGGAATCTAGGAAAAATATCAGCTGCCATAAATAAGATGACCCACATGGATTTTGGCCCTAGTTGCCAATTTTAACACTTAGCCTCTCCACCAAATTTCATGGTTAGAGCACATCCGATGCTACCCCAAATCAACAATGTCCATGCTTTGGATTGGTGGGAGATCATGAGTTGATATCCTATTGACAAAGTGTCATTCTTAGTCAGGAGCATAGTACAACATGGGCCCTTATAGATAAGTGATACTACATTCTCCCATTGGCCGTAGGATGTAGGTTGACCACTCATCAGCGTTCCAACACAACATCAACATAGTGGGATTGACCTTGGTTTATGCTAGGGGTTGGATTGGAGAGAGGTGATGAGTTAGTATTCTATTGGTGGAGCAGCATCTACGACCAAAGATAGAACATAGCTACAGCCATGGGGTATGGGCGATGATGATTTGCCATGGTGGCTTTGGGATCTAGTTGGATCCATTGATGGTAGGCTGAGTCGGAAATTGGTTTGGGATCTAGGTATTGAGGGATCCATTCACGGTTGGAGGCACAATGTAGCGCAGTGGTTCATATCCTGGTATCAGTTTGCAGATGCCTCTGTGGTGGAAAAATACGGATTGCTTGAGGGCAAACAATTTTCGAGTGGGAGGATTTGTCATGTCCCCATTTTTATTTTCCTCTATAAAACAATCAGGATGGATTTCCAAGGTATGTGATGGCCAAGCCACCAGAGCAGGATAATGTCATTAGGGATCCCGGGGGATTTTTGAGGAGTTTTTATGGGATCTAACGAAATTTTCTTAGCATATTCATTATCATGAGCAATTCCACACAACTTGTTTCTGCTTCCGTGGCTTTCTGATAATTCTCGTAAAACAGGTTTATTATTGAGCATAACTTAATTAATTACACTTTAGGTGGCATTCTAAGAGAAATATTTGATGGAACACCTTAGGGTAATAGCTCATTGGAACCGGAATGAGAAGATCTACAGAATGAGATGTTAAGAAATGAATTCCAGTGGCCAGAGAGAGTAGGTGGGTGTTATCACCAAAAAATTGATCATCTAACCCAATTTACTAGATGGATCGAAGTACACCATGTAAAGCCAATTTTACCATAGTAAAATTGCTTTCACTGTGAGAAATAACTTAATAAACCATCTTTTTTAAGTAATTTATAGTCAAACCCATGAAGAATAATTAAATAAATCACTATTTATTGATTTTCTTCTAGGAATAATTAATTAAACCATTTATTATTATTATTATTCCTTGTCATATTTGACCCAATCATGAAAAATAAACAGATAAATCATTAATTATCTTATTTTTCTACAAGAATAATTAATTAATCACTAATTAATTATTATTCTTTGTTAAATTTGACTAAATCCCTTAGGAATAATTAAATAAATTCTTATTTGTTTATTATTCCTTAACTAATTCCTTGAGATGATAAATAAATCATTTATTTATTTATTATTTCTAAATAAAAGTTTAAATATTTTTTCCCTCATAAACAAATATAATAAAATATTCCAAGTGGTTATTCCAAGAATGAGATCAATAATATTTTATTGTTGCTCATTATTTGAGGATAACTCAATATTTTGTTATAAATAGAAAGGTTTTCCATTCATTATTCACTTTTGATTATTTTCATTGTTACACTCACTGTTGTAACTCTGATTATTTTCATTGTCGCACACCATATTTTTGTTGGGTTTATGCATTATAGAGGAGAGAGACTCTACATAAGCTGAAGACGTTTGAGGATAGCCAAGAACCCATCCCATAGAGGGGGATTGGTAACATTTATCTGTTCCCTTCATGGATGTTATTATTAAATTATTCTTTACATATCTAGTTTCCATTGGATGGGAGATGGCAGATCAGATGCGGCTATGTATCCTTCCTTGTTTGCTGGTTGAGGCAAAGCAGTTTTGGCTTAATGTTTTGGTGTGATTTTGGTATATGTTCTAGTATATGTTTTGATGATTTTGCTATATGCACATATGTATATGGATGTAAATACTTCCATGAGCTAAGTTATAAAGCTCCAATTAGTGGTATGGGTGTCATGTTATTACGATGTCATGTTATTATGTTGTCATGATGGTTTTATTTCAGCAGGGTGATCATTGTAAATATTGCATCGAGCTATGTTATAAAGTTCCATGGGTAGTATGTTTTCTTTTCAGCGAGTTTTCTAAGGTCTTGGTGTGGTATAACATCGAGGATGGTGTTCCCCAAGGGGGAGGGTTCGTAACAACTCTGGTGAAAATTCCATGTAATAAAAGTTAATAAAGGAAAAAATAATAACCATGACTGATGGGACACTTATTCCAAGTTGAATGTTGGGCAAGACATCCTAGTGGGTTTTCATTTGATTGTTTATGGCTAAGGAAATTGGCAAAGGCAATGGCTAAGGCTTTGGAATGACAATATGGCATTTTTGGCACATTTATTTATGAAAATAATGGAAATTAGGAGAAAAGGGAGGTGAAAGGTCACAGGTTGCATCACTAGTACAAAATGGGAGATTAGTGACTACGCGACTAAAAAAGTTAGTCACCACAATTATTTCAAGTGAATTACTATTAAATTTGAGCAATTTTAAGTGACTGAACCAAAAATGACTAACTTAAATGACTAATTTAGTCTAGGGATAAGATATATGACTAGATATTAAGTGACTCAACTAAAAACGACTAACTTAAATGACTAATTTAGTCCAGGACTAAAATATATGACTAGATAATAAGCGACATAATTAAAAATTAAAAATGATTAATGTAAATGACTACTATAGTCCAAGAATAAAAATATGACGAACTAACAAGTGGTATAGACCAGTAGGTTTACATGGGGTTTAGTCCCCACTTGGTCACAATTTTAAACCTCATGGGGAGGGGCAGAGGAGTGGAAGCCACTTTGGGGGAATTAAACTTCCCAATGGTGTCCAGGCTTGACTAAAGCCTCGCACAATCCTGGTGATAAGCATCCCATTCTGGGTGTACCGATCTTCTTACAACCAATAAGTAGGCTGACCCCAGCCTAGGCGTTACCTAGTTACCAAAAAAAATTAAAAAAAAATGTTTGATTACTTAAAAAACTAGAATATCATCATGCTCAAAAGCATAAGATACATGGAGGTTTATCTATGCTCCCAGACCTTAATGTGCGAAGAAAGGATGAGAGGACAAGAAGGGCTTATCAACAACAAAATTTAAAAATTAATCTGGTACCTGATGTAAATTTTGTTTTTGTTAACAAGTTACTAGAAATTTTATGCATTACTAAATAATTTTGATCCATCTTAGCTTAGATCCATCTTAACTCTGGATTTACCAAATATTTAGAAGGATCAAATCTCTTTTCACTCTAAATAAAATTTACACCTCAAGAAATTAGATCCTTCTTAGCACTTAGTAGATCTTGAGTTAGTCGGCTAAACATCTCACACATCTCTATATATTTAAAAAAAAAAAATGAGATCAGTCTTTCAACAATTTTTCACATCCTGAAGATTAACCACCGTTGCTGGTTCGAAACGTCGATTATAAACAAACCTAATGCGATGTTTCCGAAATATATGCTACATAATCATGAAACTCGTAGAAACCTCAAATACAAAAAAAGATATAAACTACTATAGAAAAAAAATATTCCCAATTTCAACTATTATAATATGTTTGACATCCAAACTCTCTACCTTTATGACATTATACCTTGTAATGTAAAAAAAAAGATACTATATAATGAAGGTTTTCAATTACATTACATATATATTCATTCTGTTAATTAAACATTTTAAAATATTATTTTAAAATGATTTTTTACAAAATAAAACTTTTTCATATTTAGGCGCCATGTCAATTTTTCACATCCTGAAGATTAACCACCGTTGCTGGTTCGAAACGTCGATTATAAACAAACCTAATGCGACGTTTCCGGAATATATGCTACATAATCATGAAACTCGCAGAAACCTCAAATACAAAAAAAGATATAAAATACTATAGAAAAAAAAATATTCCCAATTTCAACTATTATAATATGTTTGACATCCAAACTCTCTACCTTTATGACATTATACCTTGTAATGTAAAAAAAAAACTATATAATGAAGGTTTTCAATTACATTACATATATATTCATTCTGTTAATTAAACATTTTAAAATAATTTTTTACAAAATAAAACTTTTTCATATTTAGGCGCCATGTAGTTGAAATATGAAATTGAGTCAATGCATAGAGAAAGCATAAGCGTGCTAACTCTAAAATGTTTATTGATCTTTGGAGCAAGGGGAAAATGAAGATGCAGTGAATTTAACAAGATGTGCCTAGGGTTTTTGCTTCTTTCTGTTGTTGTTTCAGGGTGTTTGGTGAAACTAATGAAAATGCTTTGACCGGATTCAGTGTTGGGGAAACTGTTGTTTTGGTTTTCTTGTGCTTGAGATGATCTGTATTTGATCTGGTTTGAATAAATTGGTTAGAATCTTGACATGATTTGGTGAAATTAGTGGAAATATTGAGACTATTTGATGGAATTAGTTGAAATGTTGGTCGATTACTTGATCTTTTGGTGTTGTTGATGGTTAATCTACTCTGCAATGGATTTGATGTGGGAAGTGAGTTTATTTCTAAGGAATTGGTCTGCAACTACTGAGACTTTCTGGTTTACTTCGATAAAATATTGGACAAAATTTCAACATTGTTTCTCTGACTTCGAATCAGTAGGCATTTTGAGATTAAAAAGGCTTCCACACTTGCATATTCTTTATCGTTTTCTTTCTAGCTTCCCTTAGCCATGCTTTCCCCTTGGATTTGGTCAATATGCAAGAAAATTCGGTATCATTGCTCTATGATTGATTTATAAAAAATATTATTACTAGTTAATTTAAACTGAGATAAAGGTAAGTGGTCTTTGGTATGGAAAATGGTCAAGGATAATTGATGAGCTATAGGTATAATTTGATAAAATTTTCAGGAGGAATGCATCGCATTTAAATCCAGTCCACACATTGAGCGAGGTGATGGCACAGGTGGAGAAATGGCAGATTAGTTCTTGAACACACTTTGTTCGTAGTTAGGTCTTGTTCAGGTACTGTGAAGAATCAAACCATTTCTCCTTCGTTTGTTTTCTTGCACTAAAAACTAATGATATAGGAAAGGGTTTCTATGTTGGAGACCCGGTGTCATGATCATCCTTGTAAATGAATTTACTGCAGCAGTTTTGTCGTCATTTGTTTTATAAATTGAAAATGGTAAAGAATTATTTGGATGTGAAGTAGGGGTATAGACTGACCTCATGGGTGCACTTCCTTTGTGAGGTGACAAAAGGGGGAAATGGAGGACATTGGAAAAGCACATGGCCAGAATAATATTTCTAGAGATCCTGACAGTTTAAAAGTCGAACTTGCAAGATCATAGTGAAAAATCGTTCTTCCTCAAAGCTGGAACAACCCAACATCACAACAAATAAAAAATACATTTGAATGTTTTTGCCTCAACAAGCAAACATTTCACTTATAATAATTTTTTCTTTCCAAATATTGAATTCTATAGACCTGCACTTTTTAAATTTCTTTGTCTAAACAAAGTTTTAGGTACTATACAAGTGCCATAAACCGTACATTGTTCAATTCTTTGCCTAGTCTAATCTCATAAAGGAGAGTGACTTGCACATTTATCCTAAGGATTTCACCTCCACATCCAATGTTATTTGGTTTTTTTCTTCGATGCAAAATGATTCTTTAAGGTTCAATAGTCCTGGTGGTCATCTCGTTCCTTTGTGGTCTTTGGCTTGAAGGACCCTAGAAGATTTGATAGTTCTCCTTTGTTATGATTTATAATATCTACTTCGAGTTGCATTTACAAGTTTATAATACAAGTTTAGTGTCACTTTCTAACCAATTATCATGAATTCCTAGGAACAGAGTTTGAATGATTGGGGAGAGGAACAATAGTAATCATGAACACAAATGTTGGGAATGTCGCAATGGAAATTCTTCAGTCACTGATTATATGCAAGGGCACCACTTTAAACTCTAACATGGTAAGTAAAAACAAATTTTGTTTCAATCTTCTATCATCGTTCAATGTATTCTTTGAATATTGAAAATAGATTGATTATAAGGACCAACTTTACAATAAACAATGAATGTTGAGTTAGACAAATAGCCATTTTTTATGGTTTAACAAGAATAATTTTTTGGTGAATTCTTCCTCTTGCACTCTTGCATTTAATGTTATTTCTAGGATCAAATCTCTAATTATTAATGGGTAGGGAACCTTGTTAGGATTCAAGTTTTTTGGCTTATTTTTCTTTGTTAGAAGTGCTTCCCAAAACACACCCCGAGGCACTGCACTAAATAACACATACTTCCATTGATTTATATTCCAGATCTGAGGAATATCTATTCCACAATTTGCATGTAGGGCTTCAATCTAGTTGCATATGTTTTGAGCATGCCATTTGAACAAGGCAGAGCACAACGAGAAAGGAATTCTGGCAAATAATTGAACACTTTATCAATCTCACTAGTGAATCAAGGCCCTGTTAACTCTGTTAGGAATTTTATATACCAGATATAGCTATCAGTAACACCATCTGAGGGCATCAATGAAGATTAGTAAGGGGATAACAAACTCCTCCCTAGATTGCGATTCAAATCTACATAGCACTAAAAAACCAGACCTAAATCTTTTCTCTCCATGGCAGAGCAACCCAATGTGATGATAGTCACAAGATGCACAATTGGAGGTATTAACTACATGTTGGCCCTTGGGTTGCTTAGCAGAAATGCTGAATCGTAGCCACGACTCGATCCTTGGCATTGAAAAGCATCCTGGTGTGCACTTGTTGGATGGTGATGAACACTCAGACTAGAGTGTAGCCGACGCAGTGTGGACTGTGATTAACAAATATGGGCGCATAGACCTCCTTGCCAATAACATTGGCGTTTAATGTGTCGAGCCCTTTTTCAAGTTGCCATTGGCTCTCCTCCAGTCCACTTTCGGGACCAAGGGCCAACAACTATCAAAAGGCCGAAATCAGTTTTCCCTAGACCGCATTTTGTAGATATGAAACACCCCACTTTAGCTTTAAATTGAGACGCTAGTTTACTACCCAACCAGGCTCCAATGGGATGAAGTTTTCTCGGTTTGTTGTTTTATATTTTGGACTCTATTGGGGTTAGCCGGGTTGGAATTTTTATATGTTCAATTTCAAACATGAGGAACTAGTGCCAAAAATTGCATCGTAACTAGAAGAATTACGTAAATGAAAAAATGAGCATTCATTTCAAGCTTGGTTTCCCATTTAGTTTTGAGGGTTTTATCGATTTTAGAATTGAATTCTCAATAGTTGATGAATTGTGGCGAGGTTGATAAAGTTAGGGGTAGAAATTGTTCTCTTTGTTGATTGTTTGCATCATATTAACACTAGATTGCATTACCAAGATTATAGCACCACTGGAACATGTGCTATGTGAAAGGCACTGATAACTTAATTCTAATGTGAAGATACAGAAAACAAATCATTGTTCCCTCTCTTACCTAGATTGTAAAGCAAAATTGAACAGAATAATATATGTCTGGTTAATAAACATGTTTCCTGCTATAGAGATTAGGTGAAATCTACTACATTGATTGGAGCTGTAACAATAGTGATTTTCATGATGATGATCCCAAATCTAGCTCACGTAGTAGTAATGATATAAGCTTTGAGAGGCCAACCATAGATGGGGATTCTGAATGCTCAAATTCTAAGGGACAATGGTTGCCTGATGCTGAGGGGAGGGTTGCAAACAGTGCCTGATTTACTCTTGACAGTCAGAGAGATAAAAGTGTGCTCTACATGCAAAACTTGTTTTGTTAAAGCTACCTCGGTGGCTTCCAAAATGTATACAGTTGATCCCTAGCCAAGGACACGAATTGTACCATGTTGCAAATCAAGTGCTTGTGTTCCATAACAATCCAACCAAATTCTTGGAGTAGTAATGACTCTAGGTCCCTTTTCCAAAGAGCTCCCAATCATCATTCTTTTAACATGAAAACAAATGATTTCCCTTAAAGAGACATGGGTGCCCCATACTCAAGGTATGGTCCCATACTAATGAATACAACAAGGGAATATCTTAACAAATAGCTTCACCTCCAGGCTTTCTGCTGCCAAGAAAAATACCCAGAATGGACCTTTTCCTATTGCAACGAGTCTCTTTACCAATTTCCATTCACTTCTTGGGGAAGATATAATCAAACATATTTAACAATCACAAATAATGGTTTCCCCTGGAATATGTGCAAGAAATTCAGAGATTGTCTAGAACAGACTATTACAGAATGAATCTAGAGTGAGGACAAGTGGCTATCATGAGTCATGGCTACTCGGAGATGGGGGTGTTGATGCTCAGTGCTTTAATATTCTCCTTATTTATCCTAGAAATCTGCAGCCCTTTTTTTTATTGAGGGCATACGATTTTGTACAAGACTTGGCTGCCTATAGAGGCTTAGCCTTACTGTAAGAGCCCTATCCTAGGGTCTGCTAACATATCTATTTCTGAAGAATTTAAATGCAATAAGAGACAATAGTTTACTTACTTACAAGACTTTTAAACAAATAAAATTTACCATTTACATTCTAATCTTTATAACTTATGGTGAATATTTCATTCTAATAAAATTTACATGAGTAATCTATGGAGGAATACCTGTACCGGTGGCTAGTGGAGATGCCTTTGTCCTGCTGCTCCTGTTGAATGCTCCTCTTGATGGACCCAACTGGATTTACCTCCCAGCCAACTAGGAAATAATCCCCAGCCTAGGAAACCTCCACAGGGTCCCTAGCCCTCCGAGCTCAAGTCCAAACAGATGTAGTGTGTGTGTGTGTCCAAGATGAATGATGTAGACCAAGATGAACAATATTTCTCTCCTCTCAACAACCCAAGAAACCTCCATAGATTCCTAAGGTCTCCAAAATTACAACAAATCCTAAAATCACAATCAACCCCACAATCATAAGCAAGACACCACCTCCCCTTTTCTCCCTTCCCCCTTCCCTTTTTATACCCTCCCTCTCTTCTCCATCTCAACCATCTCTCATTAATGTCATTAACTTCTCATCCATCCTTACAGTTGACTTCTCTTCTCCCAAGTAAATCTAGGAGTACATTTGGAAATATGACATGAATATAAAATTGGGAAATTAGTGGGAGAGGACCATGTCTTCTCCCAAGTAAATCTGAAAGTACATTTGGGAATGTGAGGTGAATATATATATTGATAATTAAATGGAGAGCACTATGTCTTCTCCCAAGTAAATGTGATGGTACATTGGGGAAAGTGAGATGTAATTAAATGAAGAGGACCATGTCTTCTCCCTAGTAAATGTGAGGGTACATTGGGGAATGTGAGATGAATATATATATATATATATATATATATATATATATATATATATAGTCTTATCCCAAGTAAATGTGAGGGTACATTGGGGAATGTGAGATGAATACATATATTATTTGAAATAATGGAAGGAGACCATATCCTACCTAATATTGAATTTGAGAAGGTAAGTTGTGAGTTTGAATAATAGAAATCATGAATTTTATATTAGACCAATATTTCTCAATATTTTCAGATAATGTAAACATTAATCAAATTTGTAGGATAAGATTTAAGTGGGGCATTACATACACCCCTCCTTCAGAGAACTTCATCCTGAAGTTAGAATGAAAAGATACAAGGAGTTCAAAAGCATAGCAACCAGAGAGAGTTATAGCAGTAAAATTTGATAAGTCAAACAATGACATTACTTCCCATCAAGAGTCTTCAACTGATCTATATCCTCCTATCCATCCTAACCTACTTCCGTTCCCACCCTATCCATCCTTTGCTGCTTTATCAGTGGAAACGGCCATACTAACCACTGATAAAACCGACATGGTGGAAGCATCGAATACATCGACCTAACTTCCCTAGCAGGAAATTGGAAATCGCCATCACACATCTAGGGGATCGTGTCCACCACTGCCCTCCCATGATTCCAAGTTTTAGAGGATACACAGTGGGAAATGCCTCCACCCCTCCTTCAGAACTAGGGTCCACACCCTAATACGGACCACACTATAGAGCTGGTTGGACTTGTCATCAAATAATCCAGTCAGGTAGTCTTTGCCACCTATCATTTGCATTTTACTCATGTCATAAGAGTGCATATCCAGTAGATACCAAATGTAATAGAACAATGTGCATTATACCTTCCCCATGAGATGTCTCGACCTTCCCTCAATGGAAGAGTAGCTCTCGGCTATCATATAGTTCTTTCCCCCTGCGGGTTAGCTCTCATTCATGCATTTATATAACAACAAGACGTATAATCATCACATTATTAAGTCTAGTATCCACGTGTCAATTTCGTAGTTCATACTAGAAACAATCATAATTTCACTATGTCATTCATTAGATAAATCATATCCACTTAAGCCATACATGAAACAACAATAGCTCTGATAAGTCATGTACTAGATAAATCATCACCAAGCAAGTCATACATCAAATAATTCCATCATCAAAATCAAACCTAAGTAGTTTCACATGTTCAACCAAATGCATCAATATTACACAATGTTCATAAATAAATAACATGGAACTGCAAATTAAAACCTTAACATAGGTAGTTGTCTACATCAAAATGGGCATCATAAATGCTCATGTGACATCCTTGTGGAACTCCTCAAATCAATTAGAGTTGAAACAAATTCAACTGTCTGTCATGGAAAATAGCATTTGAACCTAGATATGCTATAAGGTGGTACCAAAACCAAAATAATGGCAAGCAACGGATTAGTGCACTATCAATTCCACTAGAAGGTGCTAGTATAAGTTTCATGCATATAGTTTCTTTAAAACCTTAGTGAATATAAAAGTCCCACTCTTCCAATTTGATGGTTTTTCATCTTCCAAACCAATTAGTTAATCTTGAAAATAAAAGACTCAAAACTTCAGAACTGTTTCCAGCATGATTTTCATATTTTATTTTTTGTAAATTGAGAGAAATGTCCCCTAAATGTCAAAGGTTCAAATTTATTATATATTTAGTCATTGTTTACTAGTACTAAAACAATTTCATGATATACAATGCAGCTCACAATATGACCAGACAAATGAGAAATAATTATCGAATGGAATAATTTCCTTTGCCCTGCTGCTATTAGTATTTCCCTTCTAAATGGCACCTCATTTTTAAAGATGCCTACTCCTTTCACAAGTGGCCAGTGACCACAAAAGTTGTGAAGAAAGTTGAGGGTCCTTTTATCCAAAACTAGAGACACATTATTTTTCACGACATTTTTATTCAACACTAGAATAAGGGTAAAAGTGTATTCTAATATTTTCATTGGTCTTTCATTGACTAAATAAGCTCCCATTCTAAAATCCCAATTTCTCTACGAATTGATCTTCTCACTTAATTTAAGATCATTAAAAACAATTATCACAATAAGCCTTACACATGTCCATGGTATTCAATCTATGTTTTCACTAGAAGATTCCACCACCCATAGAATAAGCATTAACGTGACATATAGGGTATTTCAACACATCCTAATCTGAATTCCCATGCTTCATAGTTGTTTACTTCTTAAACTCGAGATTTGTTATTATGACTTCCTCTATGAAGAATGACAAATATACTATCTGAAAGATAATCCTACTATCTGAATGGAAAATATACTTTATTTTTAATAAGAATAATGATAATCTACTATCAACAGAATTAAAATCCACCCTCGTATGTAAAATAGAACTGACTACATTCATTATATTGGGACACATTTTGGGCATAAATTACTGGCTCCATTGTAAATCTATACATGGATGCTAATGGTCCTTGCTGTGCACGTTGAGGAAAAGGGGTCAGATCAGGTGAAAGTTTGGGAAATTTTTTGATAGATAACTCTGCAACCTATTACCTAAGCTAAAGGAAGTCTATGTTATGCATTGCAACATTGACCTTGGGGCATGCTTCTCGAAACAATTTCAAAAGAGAAAAAAAAAATCCTATGAAGAATGTGGTCACATCTTGCACTTGACATGTGGAACGTAAGGCATGATTGTACAATCCATCATATAGGAATCACACCACTAGGGCTAGGTATGAAACCTACACAAGGAATTTCTTGTACACAAGTATATTCTTCATTGTATCTTCATCATGTTGTATCCCCTAGATGAGGCTTGAGATTACCTAATGGAACTCTTACCTGACTTCACATTTTGTTACCAACCACGATAAAAGCAAAGCTTTCCATATAGGCTAGTTAAAACATTGCATGGCATTGCCATAGACCTAAACAAAGTTCAGCAAGAAGAAAATGCATTTTTTCCAAACTGACAATGTAAGCTTTTAAGAATCATCCCAAAAGCCTAAAAATGTTAACGGGGTCTTCAATTGGCTTTAGTCAAGACAATGAGGGTCATTAAACAAAATAGGTAGGTTATTCCAAATGATCCATGGTTCAAGGGAAATGCCTTGACTTATGCAAGAACGGAAACAATGGCTAAAACTAGACCTTATGATGAGTAGGTAATACATATTACTACATACAATTAATTATATGAAAAAGAATATCCACAAGATGGCAAAATTGTTGCGGACTTAAATTACCATTGGATGATAATGAAATCAAGTATTTCTAAACAATTTTTCTATTTCAAAACTCATGTAGTGTGTTTCACACCTCCACTTCTATCACAGCCTTACAAATTCTCAACATAGATTAAACACAGCTTTACAAATTCTCAACATAAATTAAACAACTCATAAATTAAATGACACATCAATATTTTAATAGCTATCAACATATATTAAGATGTATTAGACATTTAATTTATATAGCTTTACTACTTTTTAATAACCTCTAAAATCAACTCATACATAAAACCTAACGCCGCCATACTTATTATTTCTTAAATTATATATAAAATCAAACACTGCCATACTTATATAAATGTGAATAAATGAAAGCAATATATCCTTACACTAAAAAAATATTTTAAATCCTAAATCAAACCTTGTCCCAAATACTTATATAAATATGAATAAATGAAAGCAATATAACCTTACACTAAAAAAATGATTTAAATGCTAAATCAATCCTTGTCCCAAATACTTTGTTGAAAGATTCCTTTCTTAGTCTCGTTGCCATGACTTTTACTTTCAGATGAGCTCACCCTTCTGTTAGAATGCCTTGAAAAGTGAACTCTCTTTGGTTCTAAGGTGCTAGAAGGGTACCCACAACCAAGAAACATAATCAACACAAATGCCCTATTGGATTAGTTTTCTCCCCAGATAGTTGTCATGCTTGGTGTCACCATTTCTGATTCATTTGCCTTAGCGTTTGAGCTTTCCAAACGTTTTGGGTTTGTTGGGTCCTTTAGTTTTCAATGAGTTAACTGATTGTTGTTCTTGGGAAGTGAGATTTGAGGAAATTCAGTAGGTGGGAACTAAATGTTCCCCAAAATGGAAGAATTCAGCTTCTGCTCTTCGTGGCAGGCCTCACAATTTTTAGTATGACAGGCATGTATTTTGCATGTATCTTTTGAGAGAAAAAAAAATAGTACCAACAGTTCTTTCATTATTTCATATCTGTTTCACTTCTTGAAGCATGCCCACTTCTTGGTTTGATCATATGCTTTTATTTCCCCTGCACAGCCTTTGAGTTTAACTAATATGATTTTGATTAGACCATTTTCTTAATCTAGATTAGGCACTTTTCTGCCATTCTGAACATTTTTAAATGGATAGTATAAAATGTGGACTCTAGACTCTATGGTACAGATGTCATTAAGCACAAGCTCAAGTTATTAAGATTGGGCTTTAAACTTTAAGGCCCAGTCTCTATGAAAGGTTCTCTTGAAGTGGAGAGGAGGATTCTCCACATGAAAGCAAATGATCCAAAATCAAATTGCAGTAGAACCCAATGTGACTATTATACAAAGCACTTGCTTTATTTTGATGGGGCCTGCCAAGGAACATCATGGTTGTGCAAAGATGGGGTACTTTTTCTTTACAATCATCATTACTTTTCCTCCAAATATGGTGCAGAGCAAGGCACTAATAACAGAGTTGAATTCTTTGCACTTTGAATATTGTTGAATGCTGCAAATCAAGGTATAAGGTAATTGCAGGTGTTGGGGAATTCAGAATTGCTAATGGACTGGTGTAATGAAAAGTATCATATTACAAACTTGGCTCTAGGCCCTATCATGCACAGAGCAATGGAGGTAAAATCCCAGTTTGATCTCGCACATCTACAAAGATTTTAACACAAAAGTTGATTCTCTCTTAAAGAATGTTCTTGCCTTACAGAAAGGAACTCTAGTCATTCAATAGTTTAGGGGAGAAGTGGCCTCAACTAAAACTATTTTTCCTATCCTGTGATTATTGGGAAGGGTTGCTCCAGGCTAGTTAGGAACATTGAAAATTATACATGGATAAATGATGAGAATGATAATTTTGTGGACTTTTTTTGATGTATGGAAGAGTGTAAATAAATAGTGGACATGGTAGGTTTTGAGAACATTATCAGACTTTAGAAGGAGCTATGAGGCTTGTTGATGTATATTTTGATTTCACTCTTGGAATAGCAAATATAACGATTTTTTTTTTCATGGAAAAAAAGCAGGTGCTTTATGAGGAATATGCAAACATGTTCTATAAAAGAAAAAGCTCATGTTCATAATTGGACTGTTAAGTTGTCAACAAGGGCTTGATTGGTTTGTAAAGTGGGGTCATTTCCATTTCCCCACCAAGTTTCAAATCCCTTCAAGTACGTGTTCACCCCTCATGGGTCAGCAAGCTATTATTGCACACAAGTCCTCAGTGATTCTGGAAAAATAGATACCCCCCAGTCACACCTGCTTAGTCAAAGGATAGCTTTCATAGCATGTGAGATATATCCACTTCATTGTAATATCCAATACTGGACAATGCTGCTTGCTTTTGTTGATCAGAAGCTTCTATCAACAATAACAAGAATACCAAAAAAAAAGGGACTATTACGTGATTATCATCAGTTTTAATGAATGAATAATTGGTAAGATAAAATCGATCCTATAAACACCCAAAGGAATAAGTTTGGAAGTTGAGCAAAGCTGATATTCATGACATAGGCTGATAGAAGCTACCGAGCTAATGTGACTAGCTACCATGCAATTCTCATTATTGTCTTGTAGGATCCAAGCCCTTACTTAGAAGAGACCATGTAAGCTGTTAATTAAGAACTCTTTAAGGATGGACAACAATGCAGGTAAAATTTGAAAGTCCGGAATAAAATTAAAGAACTGCCAAGTCAAAGTGGGATAGCAGATGGCACAATAACTAAAATAATTATAAATTAAATTCAGATTTATCATTAACCAACACTAAAATAGATTGTTGCTTCTTTCTGGGAGGAATATAGTTGAACTAGAATACAAACAACAATCTTAACCACATGGTTGTTGATGGTCAAATACTATGGTTATGCATAACAAAACTAAAACATGAAACCCTCGCATAAACATGCCAGACCTCTTCAAATCAGACAGATTTCACTAAAGCAATATCTGTAGCAATCTATGCTACCTCTAATCTATACATCTAAATGTTAATCAACTTTAGGGCCATCAATCCTTCTTTATTTCGAACGAAAACTACTCTTTTCCAGGGAACACTCTCTGTTGACAAATTTCAGAGATATTAAAAACAGTAACTAACCTCAGGCTCACTGCCATCAGAATTGAATATTTGCATGGAGTAGTCGGTGTCATTAACTCCAGGCATAGCAAAAATGACCCCATCAGCCCCAACTCTAAAATTTCGGTCACACAATTTGATAGCCTGCTCCGAATATATTTTAGGCTCCATGGAATCTCGATTGTCGACCAAGATAAAGTCGTTGCCTAGGCCATGATACTTCACAAAATGCAGCACGTCCATCCAATCAGATCTGAATGTGGATGACATGTTATACTGGTCATTTCTCTAGATGGTCTCACTGTTTTTTTTTTGGATTCTTTTAAGTTGAAAGGTGCTCATAAGTTGGATTTTTATGCAATGGGACTGTGGCCTTGAATGGCAGCCTATAGTTGAGGAAATTGCAGAATTGTATGCTTCCCAGAACAATATAGAAGAGGACCCTGGTCCTCCTAAAGACAATGAGGCTGTGATTGAAGAAAAGATCTGTAGTCTTATGATGGAAGATGAAGAAAATAGCCCAGAATTGAAAGGTGAGCAGAGTCGTGAGTCTGAAAATGATCAAGAAGCCATTATAAATCAAGAAATTGGCACATCCAGCCCCCTGGAAATTGCAGAAGCAGCCATGGATAATACCAATTTTTTTGAAGATGTGTCAAAGCCTAGATTTGAAGGTAATAAATCAGCTATTGAAGATGGAAAAACCAGCAGCCCAAAAGAGACAGTTTCCAGCACTCATATGGAGATTTGTAGGCTCAAGTTTGAAGATGAAGCAGTAACTTTTATGAGGAGTGCCCGGATTTGGAAAAGGGTGAAATTTCACCTGCAATCACCATCATGGACACAGGCAAGACATATCCAAGCAACCTGTAACAATTTCCAGTGTGCCAAAAGCTATCATCTTAGCCCAAAAGACATTAGGTGGCCCAAATTTATTGTCCAGATCACAGTTGAATATAGATGAGACATATTTTGTTGCTGCCCCTTAATCTAAAGGTGACAAAGAAGCAGCTAGCCAAGAAAATATTGTTTCCAGCACTCTGTCTGGGGATGATGAAATCAGTATGTGAAAAGATATTCCTTGCCCTGTATTTAAGGCAATGAAGCAGCTTTCAATGAAAACATTTCCAGCCTTAGGAATTTTTCCAGATACAATTGAAGCAAATGCCCCATGCATCGGAGGATTTTCCAGAATTAGAATAGGACACTCTAATCCAAGACGTTTACTCATGCTGGAAGGGGACACTTCTCTGGGTTAAATTTAGGGTTTAGAGTTTTGCTTCTAAACTTTGAAGCTTTATTTTGTAAAACCCTTGCCTTCTTCATCTATAAGAGAAGACAGAATGGATGATAATCATTCGTCATTTTTACAATTTTCCAGTGATTATAAAGTGTGGTGTATAATTTTGTGTTTTGCAGTTAATAGATAGAGTGAGGTTGAGTTCTACAGGCTCTTAGCTCATCATTCAGTGTTTTCAGTTATCTTGCATTACGTGCAAATTTGATAGGTTAACAATTATAACCTACCTAAGGTTTGAAAGAGTGCATATCTGCTTACCGGGAATTGAACATTCAACAACAATTCTTGTACTGACACTGGAGTTACAAATTAAAAAATACTCTATGGTGAAGATGCAACATTTCGTCATATGATTCATGTTGCATTTCTTCACGGCAGAAGCATAAGAAATTGTTAAAGGAGAAATAAATCAGCCCCACAACTCTATAAAAGGACTGACTCACAAACAATGGCCATATTTGATATATGCTCATTAACTATTTTGCCCCTCTGCCATGGGTTTGTTTCAGTACGCTCGGGATTTATGCCATATGCTAAGAGCATAGGAATAAGTTTTGATACAATTGAGGACAACAGTAAAACATCAAAATGTCGCTAAAATAATATATGAAATAAACAGCAGCCCAAATTGCATATTTTTTTTTTGGATGTATTTTTCTCCTAAAATTGTTCAAACCAGACTCAGATATCGCTCAATTGGAATAGAAACACAATGAGTGAAATGAAACTATCAGTGGCCTCATTGTTGGCACCATGTCATTGTATAGTTGATGGTGCTTAGGAAACTCAATAACAACCTCAATGCTGTTATAAACAAACTCAGAAATCTGCGCATTTAATCCCTGGTGTGCTTTAGGATTACAACCATCATCAATACTAAAATTGTGATTGCCTCTCTACATTTTTTTCATATATTTTAAAGATGGGAGCCTCGCAAAAAAAATTGTTGAAGGACATAAACACAAACTGATAGGTTTGCAAATGAAAAAGACCAAAATATTTAATTCTACGCAAGTAGAATATTTGAGAACCTTGGTGTTTTAAAACAACAATCCTACAAAATAAAATATAGAAAAGGAAGCAAGATTTGTGAAATACCGCCTGATTCATCAGTGGAAAGCTCCCCTGGTTTAGCCTTAGAGGCCATGATACTTGAATCTTCAATCAAACTACTTGGGTTGTTACATCTATAATCCAGAGCTCCTCCAAAAGATGTTGACGCATGTGCCCATTTTGAACATGCCAACAAATTAGAGAAACTGTATCGGTGGCTAGTATGTAATGTCTTAGATGGGATCTTTCTAGAATATGCAGCAAACTATATTCATAAAAATTTGCCAAAGTTGTACTTATTAACAAAGAACCATGTTCTAATTTCCCTTGACTAGAGAAACAGGGTGTCTGATGAATAACACTTTCATTTCATTTGCCGAGAACATAAAATTTTCTTGTTGCAACAGAAACTAAAATGTTATTTTAGCTTAGATGGAAGCTTCTACAGGATTGCAAGGAAAATTTTAAAGTGCAATTTACAGGTTAGTAATGTCTTGGTCTTCAAAGATTCAACTAGATTTGAAAAATCTCTAGTAAGTAGGCTTCAAGGTCTAGATTTTGAACCATTGCTCTGATACGATGTATAAGAGCCCTATCCTGGGGTCTGCTAACAGATCTATTTTTGAAGAATTTAAATGCAATAAGAGGCAATAGTTTACTTACTTACAAGACTTTTAAACAAATAAAATTTACCATTTACATTCTAATCCTTATAACTTATGGTGAATATTTCATTCTAATAAAATTTACATGAGTAATCTATGGAAGAATACCTATACTAGTGGCTATTGGAGATGCCTTTGTCCTGTTGCTTCTGTAGAACGCTCCTCTTGACGGACCCAACTAGATTTACCTCCCGCCAACTAGGAAATAATCCCTAGCCCAAGAAACCTCCACAGGTTCCCTAGCCCTCCGAGCTCAAGTCTAACCAGATGTAGTGTGTGTGTTTAAGAAGAATGATCCAGACCAAGATGAACAATATTTCCCTCCTCTCAACAACCCAAGAAACCTCCATAGGTTCTTAAAGTCTCCAAAATTACAACAAATCCTAAAATCACAACTAATCCCATAATCATAAGAAAGACCCCACCTCCCCTTTTCTCCCTTCCCCTTCCCTTTTTATACCCTCCCTCTCTTCTCCATCTCAACCACCTCTCATTAATGTCATTAACTTCTCATCCATCCTTATAGTTGACTTCTTTTCTCCCAAGTAAAGCTGGGAGTACATTTGGAAATGTGACATGAATATAAAATTGGGAAATTAATGGGAGAGGACCATGTATTCTCTCAAGTAAATCTGAAAGTACATTTGGGAATGTGAGGTGAATATATACATTGATAATTAAATGGAAAGGACTATGTCTTCTCCCAAGTAAATGTGAGGGTACATTGCGGAATGCGAGATGTAATTAAATAGAGAGGACCATGTCTTCTCCCTAGTAAATGTGAGGGTACATTGGGGAATGTGAGATGAATATATATATTGATAATGAGTTGGACAAGGCCATGTCTTCTCCCAAGTAAATGTGAGGGTACAATGGGGAATGTGAGATGAATACATATATTATTTGAAATAATGGAAGGAGACAATATCCTACCTAAGATTCAATTTGAGATGGTAAGTTGTGAATTTGAATAATAGAAATCGTGAATTTTATATTAGACCAATATTTCTCAATATTTTCAGATAATGTAAACATTAATCAAATTTGCAAGATAAGGTTTAAGTGGGGCATTACACTTACCCTACGTTGTTGGATTTCTTGTCCTCTTATATAAATAGGGGAAGGAGAGGGACCTCTTATACATTGTTTTGACCATATTATCTTAGAGATGGGTAGCACATTGGACCTGCTCCTTCTCTTGACACTCTTCATCACCTTATCTCCATGTCCTGGAGTACTAGGTCTTAGAGTAGTGCACAATTATACTAGGGATAATATTTGATCTAAAGGAGGTAAGAAAACTTGTGATTGTTACAAACCCTAAAGGATCAAAAAGCATTGTTATTTTAACTCATGTGAGAGAAGAACACTAGATTAGAGGTGAGGAAACATCTTGAACACTTATGGAAGACTCCCAAAGAAAAAAACAAAGGGTGATGGTGTGTTACAAGTGGTATCAGAGCTCCTAGGTTCAACACTTAGACCTAATGGGCTCTATTGAAAAATTGAGTATGATTGCATGTCATTGGTGTTATGTTATCTTAGCCTCTATAGGGTTTTGTATGGAGAACATCATAGTGCACATGAATGTGAATAAATTTTTGGATCTGTGTATATTTATAACAGTATCTTGAGAGATATAGCTTTGATAAAAGTTTCTAGGCTTTGGGAAACTCCATTGTCCTTTGAAATATTATCACTTTGTTGGGGAATAGGTTTCTCAGTTATTCTATGCATTATTTCATTCTTTGGAATATAGGGAAGTAATCTTAGACCAACCTACAAATGTCAGGGAAAATCTCCTCTTGGCTTGAAAAGCTACAAAAAAGAGCAGATGAATGACCCATAGTTACTATTCAACAATCCATCACTCCACTACCTTATGTAAACCTTGTAAACAACAAAGTTGAAGCAGTACAGAACTTGCAGTTGTTCTGTATCCATTATGGTTATGTATGACAAAGTTAATCTAGGTGATCTCATCTCGTTTGACTGACTCATCATCTCTTCGTTTGGTAGAATTTTGTGTGTGAGGATATACATGCATCACTAAAGATTGTTTTCCTTTGTTGCACAATGCACAATAAAGGTTCTACTCCATTTTTCTTAAGTTTATGCTTCAACTCTGTAGAAAAGTCTAGATTTCAGGGTACCATTTTCATAGATCTTAATATTGGTGTACTTGAGTGGAGATTCGGGTTATTTATTCACTAGAGTAGTAAGTTAGGTTACAGTTTCTATTGTTGTTGAAAACTTTTGGTAAACTATGTATTTTAAAGTTTCTATTGTGTCAACTGAGCTTTAGAATTTAAAGTTCTTATGAAAGTTGCCCTGAAATCAATAGCCTTTGGGAAAGGGTCAAACTTATATTTATCTAAGATCTCAAAAAAAACATAGGGGGAGTTGTTCCATCAAAGTCACCTGGCACTTTCATCCAATCCTAATTACATAGTCGGTGATGGGAGGACTTTCCCTCGATAGGAGACTTGGTGTATGGCTTATGACATAACCAACTATTGATTTCTCACTACTAAATCAACATCCCATTGGCAAGTAAACCTGTATAAGAATGCCCCTTTTTCATTTCTCATTTTTAGTGGACTGTAAAGTAGTAGGGCACCATAACCTCCTGTCAAATTTTGGGCAAAGTATTGCAGCAAAGTTGGCACAATGGATATGTTTTATAGTAATAGTTGCATCCGAACTTTTCAACAAAGTTGAATCAAATTGACAAACAAGACAATGGACAAAGAAAATAAATCAACATAAATTTTGGGCCAATAAGTGTATATCTTTGTATTAATGAGTAGGAATAGGTGGCAAGACTCATATTTTATTTTATTTCGCATCCATAAATAGGGAGAACACTATTGATATCACACTATCAAATTCAGAGAAATGTTTGGGCTAATAAGAAATTGTGCCTCACATAGGACTTGCACTTGCCCATTCCACTTGCTCCACATTATCATGGGTCCACAGTAACATGCAGTAGCAAGCCTAATAGGGTTTGAAACTAGTCATCAACTATAGAAGAACCCATATGAAATTTTTTAGCTATTGCATTTTTCGAAGGCAGGTAAGGAGGCAAAGAAAGTAAGGGTGGTTGAGCTTTGAAGGGTCCTTGACTTTAGCAATGTGTTAGTTTGTCTATAGATCAGAAGGCATTATCCTTTATGATACAATGCATCATATCCAGCAAGTTATGTTCACTTGGTTACTGTGATGTAGTGTTTTCTGTGGATGGTTGAAGTGAATTAATTATGCACACTAGAGTAGGCACATTACTTTTGTAGGAATCTTGTGGCTGATGTATACATGCATGCTCAGATCCATTCTATCTTGAGTGAGGTGTTATTGTAAACTTTGACAGAGTCATATTTATAATGTCTTTGAGTTTAGTTAGGCACTGGAATTCCATTTTTAGAAGTGTCGTTTCAGTTCTCTTTCAGTATTTTGGGCATTGTTTCCATCTCTAGGAAAAGTGCATGGAAGAGAATGTAGTTAGATTTAGATTAGGGCACACTTTCCTACATAAGGAAGCACTCTATTATGGGCAATCTTCTCTTGCAAGTTGGGTGCACTCTTTTCAGGTATCTAGAGTTAGTGTTTTTGCATCTTGTATAGAGGACGCACCACAACAATGATTGTTGTAGGGAAAAGTATCTGATTCGGATGACCCTATCCCACTCTAAGGGTGATAGTACCTCAGCAACAACTGTAAAGAAAACTACTTAAGGTTTACTTCTTTATGAAAGCAAGAGAGAATGAGGAAATGCACTAACCGTTGCCTTGCGCTTAATGTCGAATCCAAACTCTTCTCTTCACTGCTTGCTCCCAGCTCCTTGCTCTTTTGCCGGCCCAGCTACAATGAGATCCTGCAAAATGACAAAGAAGGAAACTACAAGAAGCATGCAATCATAATTGATTCACGGATTAGCATAAATCAAATATACAATTATCACAAAACATCATTGAAACAAATGCATATAGAAGAACCTCAATAGCTTTTATTAATGAAGAAGTAAAGTTCTGAGAAGGTTACAACCATTGAAGGCCCCAATCCAGCAACACCTCCCAGCAGAAAGAATTTCTCCTCTTCACCTCCCTCAAGCAATCACCCAATAGTTCTATAGTGATACCAAAAGCATATCATTACTTTGCACAAAATTCCAGCTTCTTGAGCTCATAGGAGAGAGCTCAATATATAGATGAATTGAGAAAGGATGAGTCAGCTTGCAACTGATGTATAGCTGCCTTGTGTCCTCTCTCTCTTCAGTTGATCTTCAGTTCTTGAGTCCACTTGGAGAACCTTGCTTCCACTTGGAGAAACAGAGCCTCTGACTCATCACAAGGCGAAATCCCTGATCCAAGTGTCATTTTTGGAAGATTCCAGAGCAATGACTCAGTGTGCCACTTGTCCCATCTCGCTCAACGCAGGTGGCCTTTGTTCTACCTGCTTTGCAACGCAGGTACACCATGGAGGAGTTGAGTTTCAGCGCAGAAGCCTAGTGGAGCACCTGCTTTGATTTCAAGATTGCTTGTTTTTGAGTGTTTTCAGGTGGAGAACTGATCTGAGAGCTGTTGGTTTGCTGACCTTGTTCCTCTAGGGGTAGGAACATCATGTTTAGGGACTTTGGATCCCTTGGATTATTGACAATTCATGCCTGATGCTGCAAGGCACAAAATTGTCTATAACAGATGCCCCCTAAAGTATGAGGTCGTTTATCGGGTGAAATGCTTTATTAGAAGGATCCGAAGTTCATTCAATCTGCTGAGAAGTGTCCTGTAATAAGATACAATACAATACATTCTTTTTCATTCTTTTTCATGATCTAGCTGAGGCGGGCATTCCCATGCTCAGCTTTATAAATTCATTTTGGTACATAGCACAGACGATCGTCTGATGATAGACTGATAATTCTCTGTTGAAATTATCATCCTTTGAGAAGGATGATCATCTGCTGCAATGATGTACATATCAAATGTCTTTATATCCTGAATATATATCGCAACCCGGATGGATGAAACTAGATCCGGGGTCTTCAATCTCTTCCGATCTTCACTCGATGTACAAGTCGATCCATGTGAGAATTTCTTGAAGTCGAACATGGAAAGACATCGCTTGATTACCGGTCAATGATGTAAACCGTTAACAAGCGCGAGAGGAATCACTGATAAGGATGATGACCCTCAAGGTACGGCAGTACAATTCACATGGTGGGAATAAAGGACTTGGCGTCGACCACCATGCAAAATCTTCTGGTCGAAGGTCATTGATGTATACCTGTCGCCGGAAGTGAGAAACTTGCCATTGAGGCATGCAAGCTTCAAAGTACTGAAGGGGTTGTTCCTAGATCAACTCCTTGGATAATGAGCTGATGTCGACAAGGAGCGATCCGTCAAAGGAGGGCCTTAATGAATCCCACATCAGTGACACGGAACGGAGCTAGTGATTGTGATGAGGTGAAAACAAACTGTGATGTATGATTCAGGGTGGCGGTCATGAAATGGATGAAGGACAATGTATGGCAGTGGATGGGACACGGTTGACTCTTTGCAGAACAACATCTCTTGAACATATAACGACACTGATGTGATGGATTGGTAGCATTACCCCAAATGTGGATGGTGTGGCGAGGACCATGGTGATGAGACCGGTGAATGAAACAACCCAACCCGATGTGATACGGAGGACAAAGTGTCATGTTCAAGAGCGGCTTGCTACCATTAAAGCTGTGAGGTTCTCCCAATTTTTCCCCAGTCATTGCTGACCAGTACCTCTTTATTTTTATCAAGCTTGAGGAGGATAACATATGCTTGTTCTATAACTTGCCCTTCGGGCAAGCCCATCGCTATGTTTTAACGAGCCTAGCGATAGGGAAACTCGTTCTCGTCTAAAGACAAGTTTGTCGCTATTTAATGAATTTAACGAGTCTAACGACAAGGATAACTCGGTCCTTTTCATTTTTAGAGAGTCTGAAAAGGTACATAAAGTCAACTCCAAAATTCCTTTTTCGTCATCTAATCCCTTAAGTCCGAAAAAGTATAAAACAATACAGAAGGGATGAATTTTCGATTGCTTTAACGAGCCGAACAAAACAAGCGCTCGATCTTTTTGTGCAATAATCCCTCAGGTCCAAAAAGATTAAAATCTAGAGGAGGGATAGCTCTTCCGGTCTTTTTAACGAGCTGGAAGGCCAAAACTCGGCAAACTTTTCATATTTTACGAGTCAGTGAAAAGAGCTCAAAGAAGACTCGTCTTTTGAGGAACGAGTGATGAACAGGGTAGCAGCAGATTCCAGGTACAGGTTGGAATTTTCCAATCACGGCAGTGTCACAATGATGGCTAAGTGAAATCACTCTTCGCAGCTGTTCCTCAAAATGGGTAAACAAACATATGGAGATGAACGATTGGCCAAATGAACGGATGGAGGTGAGACTGCAAGAACACGACCAAGGGCTTTAATATGGCTGTCAAAGGTTACATTTACCAAGGTTATTTACCGGTTCATGTTTTTTTGGGTGAGCTTGAACTCTAGGGGAAGATTGCTCACAACTTATGTTTATTTTTTAACGAGCATGAACTATGTGCTAAAACTGCTCGGTGATGCCCCCAGCATAATAATGCAGACGAGGCATATGCCCCCTAAACTTTAAGGGGCAGTTCATTTTTTAACGAGCTTGAATGCGACCAAACCTTGCTCAATTATACCAGTCATAATACAAGAAACGCCTCAGGTGAGATAGCTATTTTTTAAGGAGCTTTATCTCACGAAGCTATGCTCCTATTTGGCAAGTTTTAACTTTTGCTCCACATCCTTTCTTTATGCAAGCTGGAAATGGCTAATCCTACGAGTTTAATGGGTTAGACCTACAGGTTTAAAGGGAGGACCTAAAAATTTAAAAAATAAATAGTCGTCCCGTGCTTGCACTCCAAAAGGTTCGCATGGCCCCAGGTATAAAGTATAATTTCAAGGCTACCCCTCCTCTGTCCCACCTCTGTTTTTCTACTTGTCGTCTTGCTATATTTTTAACGATACTTGTCTTCTCGTTATTTTTCGGTGCCGACGGTACTTGTCTTCCCATCAGTTCACTTTTTGATTTTTGCAAGATCGCAACAGATAAAACATTGGCGTTACGGACGGAGGTTTGCCTCTTACTTATTATCCGAAAAATGGTTTTGTTCGCTGCCGCAAACTAAACTCTCTTTTCGGCGATGTCTATCATTAGGTTGTTAAGGATGGTGACTACTTGTTGCAGCAATTTCATCTCTTTCTTTGGAGGCTGCCCCTACTTATCCTTCAAAACATATGTTTTAATGGGTGAGGCTTGCCTTCAAAGATGGTGGCTACTTGCCGCCACAAATGGATCTCCTCCCTTAGGAGAGCCTACTTTTTTAGACAAAGGGAGCCGATTATTTCGCTCACATAACTTTGACAAAAGAACTTTATCCTAGAACAACCCTCTCTTCCTTCCTTCGGACGGGGTACGGACTAGTCCATTCTTCTGCGGAAATTAACTTTATACCCAAGGTTTCCTCTGCCCAAGGCAGGCCAGGGTGCATGCCCCCTGGGTCCCAGTTACATCTTTCCGAATCACTCGCATTCATCAGGAAGTAGAACTGGGGGTGGAGGCATTCCTTGAGTGAATAAACCGTTAAGGGATGGTATTTGACTATTTGCGATGCGTGATCCTGGAAATGAAAGTTGGTCTACGAGCTTGACCATTCTTCTTTCGTGCGGAAAACACATAACTCTAAAGAGTGAGGACACTATCGCCTCCATGCAATATATATAGTCTCGTCCAAGGAGAAAGTTATACACCAAGGGTCCCTGGACGACCATGACGTTCATATGAACTGTCTTCCCTTTCAATGTAACTGGAACATTGGGGAGAATCCCTAACGGGCGACTGGTTCCTTTATCAAAACCTGATAGATTTCTCATCTCAGGTAAAAGCGCCGGGGAACCCAGTGCTTTCCAAGCAATAGAGGAAAGGATACTCACAGATGCCCCTTCATCAATGATAGTTCCAGCCATCACCATTCTGTAGATTTGGACGATGATTCTAAATGGGATACTGGCTGGTAACCGGGGTCTGCCTAGCTGATTCCAATCAAAGGACACAACCAGGTTGCTTGGTGGTGGGAACGAATACATGGCCGGATACGACCCTGACGATGTTCCTTCCTGCGATAAAGGAATGGGCGCATTGCCCTGATGCTCATCAGAGTCTGTGTTGATGAAAAGAATATGGACGGTGTCATCCTTATTCTCTTCAGTGAGGGTGTCATTTGAAGATGAGTCTTCAATGACGGAGTCATTTGAGGATGAAACCTCTGAAGGAAGAACCGGGTCAACTGCCGTTTCGACCTTTAGACTTTCGTCTGGTCTGGATTCAGTAGGTTCATTCTCAATGACTGACACTTCAGCTGACCACTTGAGGGGGCCGGCTGGATTTTCAACTATCGAGGGATTAGGCGCGAGTTTTTGGTATCCAGGAGGAAGTCGTAACGGTGATACCGGATGATCTTCCAAAACTCTCTTTGCCTCATCTAAGAATGGACAACGGTGGATGGCGTGATCGCCTTCACACAACATATAGGGTGATCTTGGTCTCCCTCTTCGTCCTTCACTCTCGCTAGTTGACGGACTGCAATCAACATGACTACCAGAGGTTGATGCTACCGGATTGTGCAACCTGGGGGACCAGTCTCTTAGTATCCAGGGAATACAAGGATAATCACGATGGAAGTGGGTCCCTTTGCAAATGACACATGGCGATTTAGGTCCGGTCGGTGCAGTGTGTGGATTTTTGTCAGATGTCTTTTGCTTGCCCCCAGTCGCCTTCGCCATAGGCCCCTTCTGCTTCTTTTCTCTCTTCTTCTTTTCCTTCTTCTCCATGGGAGGCTGACTTTTGCCGGCTCTACCTTGTGAAGATCAAGGATCAGAGGAAGAATTGTAAGAAGTGGAAGGCTGGTGGGTAGCTCTAGACTGGTCTGACTGTTGATTCGACTGCTCAGGATTAGTGGCGATCTGAACTACATTAGTTGAAAAGAGCCATATAGGTAGGCCAATTGCCAATCCTGGAAGTGACAATGTGGCCATATGAGGCGCACCAACATCTCCCCAAGAGGAGAAGGGATTGGGACTTCCACCAAGGTGACTTCCTTGGTTGGCGGGCTCCATACTTTTCAACTAAAAGATCAACGTGGGAATAACAGGTGATTATGTTCTGATTAAAATAAATTTTATTAACGACGCTTTAGACACAACTTTGCTTTTTCATGTTTTAAGAGTCGAGAAAAAGCTAAAGATGACTCTAGTCTCCTTCGATGTTTTAACGAGCCCGAAGTGACAAATGCTCGGATGGACTTTTTCAGTTATAGAGTTTGAAAAATGCCAAAAGAAACTTCTCTGGAGTTCTAGGCAGAGGGTGTGCCAAACTTTTCGCGAAACCACAGAATACGTTTTACGGTACGGGTGGTCGATCTTCGTGAATGCTGTGTTCACTGCATCGCGATCAGTAGGGCGGCCGACACGGCTTCCTATGGATAAAGGCTTTGTTCCTATAGGGGTCTCCCAATATATACGCGACGGTACGTGGGAGCACAAGTCCGTATTAGTGCCACCGACTCTCAGGAGGAATCACCCACCTTCGTAGAGATCGACAGTCACTATGTTTAACGACGCCGGAACACGTCTCTACCTAGACCTCTATGTGTTTGCGTTATGTTACAAAGCGTTGTTATGTAAATTGAATTTATTTTAATGTTGATCTTGTTTAGCAGTTTGCCTTTAAGGATCACCACTAGATGTATGTAACAAATTCCTGAATGCAGTCTAAGATGAGAAGCAAACTTTTCAATCTTTCAACTTTGAAAATCTTAACTACTGAGGGAGAAGAAAGGCAAATATTTTCACACAGATCATAGAGCACACACTAATGCAATATTTCCTAAATCGTCATGCAAACAGTCAAATGCAAAATGCACAATGCATGTATTTTCTTTTCCCTTTCTTAATGTTGATGTGTTACAAAAAGAAAGTTGTTATATAACTTTGATTTCGATTTAAAGCGAAAACAAACAAGTTTGTCCAAAATCAAAAGACACCTTAAGATTTACTTGTTTAATCACTGGAAATACATGAAATCAAACCATAATGACGAAAGTAAAAAGACTAATCAGCTATGGACAACAAACAAGCTAACTCTTCAGACCAGCAAAATGCCTAACACAGGTTCAGATCTAAGAGGCCAAAGCAAGACTAGTTCACTTTCGTTATGGGAAATTGTAAATGATGTAAGAAATACAAAAGAAAAAGTACAATTTCGTTATATAACAGAGGCGGAATGATGGCAAGTAAGGTTGGTTTCAGAATAGGTACAAGACTAACAGCTAGCAGCAAAATCTATAGTGAAAACAGGCAAGAAAAAGGGAGGAAACCCCAACTGCACTAGGCAAAATTGGGCCAACGCAGGTGCTGCACAGCCAGTCTGGCTCTCAGCGCAGGTAGCCCCTTCGGGACCTGCGTTGCAAAGCAGGTAGCCTGTGTACTACCTGCTTTGGAAAACGAAAGTTGCGTTTTCACAGTTTCCGGGTCACAATTTTCTCAAAAATTCACGATTTTTGCTCAAATCAGAAGCAATCAGTCAAGCACACACTAAGGGATGACAAGGAAGGTGAAAAGCTATCACTAAGAGCTTACAAGGATCCTTGTAGATCAACTCTTCAAATCATGAACATGCTCAGAAATGAGCTAGAGTAGCTGCCCTCTACTTCGCTTTTGATATAGTCAAAAGCTTTTCGATTTGGTACTCTTTTGTTCAGGAAATGAATAGCAAAATACTACAAACAATCAAACAGATACGTCTCCCCAGCGGAGTCGCCAGTTTGTTGTAGAGAAAAGTATCCGATTCGGATGACCCTATCCCACTCTAAGGGTGATAGTACCTCAGCAACAACTGTAAAGAAAACTACTTAAGGTTTACTTCTTTATGAAAGCAAGAGAGAATGAGGAAATGCACTAATCGTTGCCTTGCACTTAATGTCGAATCCAAACTCTTCTCTTCGCTGCTTGCTCCCAGCTCCTTGCTCTTTTGCCGGCCCAGCTACAATGAGATCCTGCAAAATGACAAAGAAGGAAACTACAAGAAGCATGCAATCATAACTGATTCACGGATTAGCATAAATCAAATATACAATTATCACAAAACATCATTGAAACAAATGCATATAGAAGAACCTCAATAGCTTTTATTAATGAAGAAGTAAAGTTCTGAGAAGGTTACAACCATTGAAGGCCCCAATCCAGCAACACCTCCCAGCAGAAAGAATTTCTCCTCTTCACCTCCCTCAAGCAATCACCCAATAGTTCTATAGTGAAACCAACAGCATATCATTACTTTGCACAAAATTCCAGCTTCCTGAGCTCATAGGAGAGAGCTCAATATATAGATGAATTGAGAAAGGATGAGTCAGCTTGCAACTGATGTGTAGCTGCCTTGTGTCCTCTCTCTCTTCAGTTGATCTTCAGTTCTTGAGTCCACTTGGAGAAGCTTTCTTCCACTTGGAGAAACAGAGCCTCTGACTCATCACAAGGCGAAATCCCTGATCCAAGTGTCATTTTTGGAAGATTCCAGAGCAATGACTCAGTGTGCCACTTGTCCCATCTCGCTCAACGCAGGTGGCCTTTGTTCTACCTGCTTTGCAATGCAGGTACACCATGGAGGAGTTGAGTTTCAGCGCAGAAGCCTAGTGGAGCACCTGCTTTGATTTCAGGATTGCTTGTTTTTGAGTGTTTTCAGGTGGAGAACTGATCTGAGAGCTGTTGGTTTGCTGACCTTGTTCCTCTAGGGGTAGGAACATCATGTTTAGGGACTTTGGATCCCTTGGATTATTGACAATTCATGCCTGATGCTGCAAGGCACAAAATTGTCTATAACAATGATGGAGTTTGCTTGTAAACCAGAGCCTTATTTATCTATAAAAGAATGACAGGGTGTTTCACTAGAGTAGTGAAACTATTATAGATCTAATCCAAAAATATAAGATAATAGAAATAAACTCAGAAATAAGATAGAAATAGATAGAAATGCTTCTTTATTGATCAAACCCTTAAGGTAGGGCAACACCATACATTCACTCCTTAAGGAAGGAGAACACTCCACAAGCCATATGCTTGTCCATACAATATGCCTTCACACCTCTCAATGGGGAGTCTCTAGCCTCTATATAGGCCTCATACTTACAATACCATGGGTCATTACCATGGTTCCCTCAATACCATCTATCTAATACCATGGGCCCATTACATTATTACTAACTACTTGTGGTCTCTTATATGATACGGGTTAACCACCTTATTTATTACTATGTCCCATCCCATTATTACATTATTCCCTTGGGTACCTCCCTTTGTACTCCATATTATCCCCCCTAGGTATATAACATTCCACCCCTCTTAACATGTTTTGTCCCTGGAACATGGGAAGAACACAAATAATAAGATCTACTCAAAAGAATAGTCCACTGGCACCATGCACGTGTATCTAGCCATCCAAGAGAAAGGTGAACCCTCAATCTTGCTGGTGCCTTGCTTGCTTGAGATGGAAGTTGACCTTGGCAACCCTTCTTTGTTGATGTGTAGTAGGTGGATCTTTGCTCCTCTCTATCTGTTATTCGGGGGTTGTTGTCCTTGTGGCTAATTGGTTGCCATCTTGTTGGTTGTTTTCTTGCGGGGTGATGATATGTTGAAGTTTTAACCCATGGTGCCTTTTTCTTTAATTCACCCCTTACTAGAGCCTGACTGTTATCTGGTGCATGTTGTGGTGCCTGTTGTGGTGTCTTATCTTCCAATATTACTTCAACCACTGAGCCCTCATATGATGTGTCAACACCTGTAACCTTTTCTACTTCAGCCTCTGTTTGTGTTTGATTGTCGACCATCAACTGCTCATCATCTGATGTGTAAGTGTCATTAGAGCTTTGTGCTTCTGCCTCCATAGTCTCTGCTTGGGTCTTAATGGAAATATCCTGCAATGTAATTTTCTTCTTTTTATACCAGAGCTTTAGGAATTTCTTCTGCACATTAATATTGATAGTACCCGCGGAATCCATCGAAGGATATCCCAAAACAACATCCATGTTATCCATTTCTGAAGTATAAAAATCACCATGCAACCCATACTTATCCCTAGAAAGCTTCAAATCCTTATAAACTTGAACATCCTCATCATCAACCTGTGTGTTTTTAATGTGTTTTGCTGGCACTTGCTATTTTTTTGCCAAGTTGACATTTATGAGATTTTGCTTGCAACTCAAATTAGACACAATGATTTTCTCCTTCTGAATCAATCCATGAACCTGCAATAAGGAAACACCAGTAGAAAATAACCCTTTAGGTTTCTTGGTTTCCTTCTTTCTTGCAAAAATAAAATCTTTGCTAGGTTCTTTGGTTATCTCCTTTCTAGTATGAAACCATTTGTCCAAAAGTAGTTCTTCAATTTTGTCAGCACAACATAACTTCAGAATCTCACTGTCAAGTGATTTCCACCATATAGCAACCTCATCTTTCAAATAATACCCTGTTTTGTCCTTCCAACACCCTGGGAAGTCAAACTTAAGATGTGCTATAAAATTTTCAATAGAAGACCCATTATTTTTTCCTGTAAAAAGCTTATTGTTATAAGCCATGAAGAGGGTTTTTGAAAACAAATCGCTTACTTGGCAAAAATTTGAAATGGCCACAATTCAGTCAATATTGCTCAGAATCCCTATTATGACCTGTTTTCGGAAATGGAACAACCATTTTTCATCTTCCCATGTGACATAAATCCCAATCTAGGAACTGGAATTTCAGATCCGCGCTACAACTCTCCCATCATCACCAAAAATTCTGAAAAAAGAGCTGATTTTAAATCAGCGATATCTCCCTCATCTGGACTTTGATTCGACTGGTTTTTTTTTTTTTTGAATTTGGGTACTTTTTCACAAGAAATCCAGATCTGCAATTAGATTTTGCAGATTTTGCACTAGAACATACAGATCTGCGCCGCAAACTCGTTGCCCCAAAAAATGTCTGCAACCGCACTAATTTTTAAATCAGCGAGATCTCCTTCATCCGGACTCTGATTCGCCTGATTTTTTTTTTTTTTTGAAATGGATTATTTTTCATCAACAACCTAGATCTGCAATTAGATTTTGCAAATTTTGCCCCAAATCATACAGATCTGATTTGCAAATTCACCACCCCGAGAAATGTCTAGAACACCACTGATTTTTAGATCAGCGATATCTCCTTCATCCGGACTTCGATTTGGGCGATTTTTTTTTGAACTTGGGCGTTTTTTCTCAAAAAATTCAGATCTACAATTAGATTTTATAGATTTTTCACCAAAACGTACAGATCTAATCTGAAACTTGCCGCCCCAGAAAGTTCCTGCAAAAATTTAAAAAAAATTCTCCACTTTTGCCAAAGAAAGTGCTTTGGTACCACTTTTTATAAATCTGATCCAAAAATATAATATAATAGAAATAAACCCAGAAATAAGATAGAAATAGATAGAAATGCTTCTTTATTGATGAAACCCTTAAGGTAGGGCAACACCATACATTCACTCCTTAAGGAAGGGGAACACTCCACAAGCCATATGCTTGTCCATACAATATTCCTTCACACCTCTCAATGGGGAGTCTCTAACCTCTATATAGGCCTCATACATAGAATATCATGGGTCATTACCATGGTTCCCTCAATACCATCTATTTAATACCATGGGCCTATTACATTATTGCTAACTACTTTTGGTCACTTACATGATACGGGTTAACCACCTTATTTATTACTATGGCCCATCCCATTATTACATTATTCCCTTGGGTACTTCTCTTTGTACCCCATATTATCCCCCCTAGGTATATAATAGAAACAGTGAGGGTTATGAACAATTGCTTTATAATTATTTTTTGCAAGTAATGGAAAATTATGTGATTGAGTTCCTGCACATTTTGTTTGTTGTCCATTATTCCCAGAACAATATTTTACAGATTTAGTTCTCTATTGTGTTCTAATTTTTCGTATTATGCAGTGTCTATACCTTTGAATATACAAATTAGAATTTTGATTTTATACAATCTACTATTTTGAGAAGTGTTTAGATGGTTTTCAGATTTGTAGCTCTATAGTTTGGTTCATAGAATTACAAATTTGTGTATTATGTATTCAAATTTAATAAAATGGATGGATGTGTATGAGAATTAACAAGGAAGTTGAGTTGTAATTTGAATTAGGAACAATAGTCTGGAATGGCTATGCAGTAATTGTTTCCAAATGATTCAAAGACAATTCTGTTCACAACTCATGAATTTTACTTGCAGAAAATCCTAGTTGTGTTCTCATTATCCATTATATCTCTTATAGATGTCCAAATCACTTATCTAATTTTCTTTTTATTGGAAACAAAACCAAATTATTGACCTTACAACTTGTTCTTTCAATATATTTTGTAACGTGGATTATATTAACATTATAGTCAACGATTAAAGAACATTATAGTATTATACAGAACACCACTAGAAAAACTCTATAAATATCCATTTGGGGTACATATATAGCAAGTTAGAAACTAATCAATTCGATAAAAAAAAATTTGGTTAGAGCTAAATGGATCCATTTCCCAATTAATTAGAGCGTGACAATTAGAATTTTGGATTCAACTTGTAGGAAAGTATATATAGTACTATCGATGAGTATTCAAAGGCAAAAAGCAATAGGAAGGGCTTAGTCCACTCCTTACAACCTTCCAGAATACTAAAGTGCTTAATTTTCAATTGCTAGATACTTATAGGATAATGTGGAACACTAGTAAAATGGGATACTGCAGGCAGATAAGATAAGATAAGATAATTATATTTATGTCCAACTAATGACCACAAAGTAGGTTAAAGGGACTGTTGAGTACAATGATGTCCATACAATGCGGGAGAACCAAACGGTCTCCTATAAAAAATACAATGCATGAATTTAAAATGTACAATGCAGGAACATAAAAGATACAATGTATGGAATGCCTTGACGGAGAAGATCTAGAGGCTAATGGGTCTGAGGATCAGACCCATCTCTCCTAACATCCAAGGTTGACTGAAGAACACTAAAAAAAGTTCCACAAAGTTTGTTGACCCAATGAAGGGCCAGTGGGAGGTGTAGATTGTCCACTAAATTGTTGTCTGGGGAAGTTCGCGCATTACTGAGGTCTGGAGGACCTAGTCTGTCTCCCAGGGACTGGTCTGAGACGATTTTGCTATTGAGATCTCATGTGGCAGGGTGAATTTGGATATGAAATGGTATCAATTGTTCTCGTTGTGCCCTTGTCTAAAGGTAGTACCTTGAAAAATTTCGTGATCCTCTACGTGGGTTCTGGTATGATGGGAAGCTAAAGAATATGTGCTTCGAACTTGAGAGCCTATGATCCATACCAAAATGTGAAAAAAAGTGGACAAGTTTGCCATATTTTCTTACTTCTTGAGATGGTCTTATTGCTCTACCTTCTATTCTTCTATCGTGGTCCCTTGATCCACAATATAAGAGTAAATTTTATAGAATTTTATCTTGACTAGTTTTTTATTTATTGTATTTTTTAAGGGTGCAAGTTCCTTTTTGATATTGTATATTAATCCAATGGTGATAAAAAATACATGCGTGTCTACTACTCTTGTACTAGCGAAACTAAACAAGTCTTTTGGTCCAAGAGAACATAGCTTCCGGAAATTTTTTATAGTTGAACTTTGATTTATTTAATTTAGATGCTAAACTAAAATAAATAGCTTCTAAATTGTTCTCATAATCAGAGTTTGTTCTATCCATCATAACTATACTAGTTTAGATATCATTTATACTATGAAATAGAAGTATATCAAAAAAGAAAATATTGTGCATGCCTAATCATATATTGTGACATCACTAGCCTTCTTTGGTTTATCCTCTTCTCGAGACTTTGTGAGCCTAGATTAGCTACTTATTTTGTGAGTTGAGTGACCTTGTTGTCCAAATTCTACACCTATAGCTGTATGGAATCTATAGACATCAAAATCTCTTGCTGCAGTTTGATCCTTTCAACTAGGACCTTACACATCATTGTTTTTATTTGTCAGTATATGTCAACTTCTTACACGTATATGTTAAACATTTCCTTTGCTAGTTCCTATATATGGAATACAGTTCCAATGACCTTATTGTTAGACTCAGTCTTGTCAATCCCCTGTCAGAATCAAATTCTCCAAAGTTCATTTCTCGTCATTTGCAGTTATTGATGATACTGTGGTCCAGAAAAGAGTCATTTCAGAGTCAAGGTCTTATAGTTGGTCTTCAAACATGTCGAATGATTCCTACAGGCTAGAGGAAGGTTCATTGACTTTCTATTTCAAGATGGTTATCATCAATAATGCGAGATTGATTCTTCTTCAAAACACTATTTTGAAGAAGAAATCATCAAATGTGTTTTTGTAATAAATATGTAACATGTCAAAATGTTTCAAATTCTACAATGGCAGCCCTGTTTCGTTTTTAGCAGCGCCACCATCCCTGCAAGCAGACAAAGAAAAGCCATCATTCAAGCTCAGAAATCAGCAAGGAAACCAAAGACAGAATTATATTAGAAAATGAGAAAAGTGTCAAGATCAAAACACGAGAAAATGGGTTATTAAGAAACAAAGATCAAAATCATTTCTATATGAGATTTCTCCAAGTTTATTAACCCATTTGTATCAAGAGTTATTGGGAAAATCTCAGAGGAAAGTTAAGTTTCAAATTGAAGAGCAAAACTGGATTTTATAAAAGGGTGGACTGAGTGCGCGGCGCACTCACCAGGCGCGGCGCACTGTGAGTGCGCGCGGCGCACAGAACTTCTAAACCCAAAAATTCATGCTATTCCTTCAGAAAGCTAAATGTACCATACTAAGTTGGAAGGTTTTCGTTTTTTAGTCCAATTGATAAAAATGTGTTTAAATCCAGCCTTATGCAGGCCGGGCTGGAGCGTGGATCATTGAGGTTGAATTGCAATTCCCGGTGCGATCCAATGAAGAAATCATAGAAAAGTGCAGGGCAGCAGTGGATCGTGGCACGCGGGAAGGAGGTAAAATCAGATTGGCCGTCATAGACCATCCAGAGAAAAGATCAGGAACCTTGAAAGAGCAGCTTGCAATCATCACCCCGCAATTAGAAGAGTTGCGATTAAGGAAGGAGGAGCACATTAAGTAGTTTACAGAAGTGAAAGGACAAATTCAAAAAATATCTGGAGAAATTTCAGGGTATTCTCAACGAACTGATCTTGTGTTGAACTTTATCAATGGGGAAGACGATGACTTGTCACTTAGAAAATTAGATGAATATCATGCATATCTTCAAGCACTCCAGAAAGAGAAGAGTGACCGCCTTCACAAGGTTTTGGAATATGTAAATGAGGTGCATCGACTTTGTGCGGTACTTGGTATGGACTTCTGGAAGACTGTCAGTGAAGTACATCCAAGCTTGCCTGAGTCAGCTCCTGGACAGACAAAAAATATTAGCAACAAGACATTGGAGGGATCATCACAGACTATTCAGACATTGAAAAATGAAAAGAAACTTCGAATTCAGAAGTTGCAAGATCTTGGAACATCTTTGGTTGAACTTTGGAAACCTAATGGATACTTCAATGGAAGAAAGAGAACGATATAGAAATGTTGTATGCAATCTTGGAGCATTAGATAATGAAGTTACAAGTGCAGGTTCTCTTGCACTTGATATCATTGACGAGGCGGAGGTAGAAGTTGAGAGATTGAATCTGTTGAAGGCAAGCAAAATGAAAGTGCAATTATCGGATAAGTACAATGTGCATCATTGATATACTTGGTGGGCTCCAGTATTGTAGCAATAATGCTACAACTCCTGGAGCTTCCTTCTTTAATTTTATCAACCCGGTAGTTCATAACAAACTTGGAAGCGACGGTGCTGTATGCACAAGTACTAGCTCTTGTCGTAGTTGTCACTTGGTCAGCTGGCACAAGTCCACTAGGAGCTTAAGCCAACTTCTATGAGCTCTTAGAAGAAGCTTTTTAATTGATGGATGAAAGCTAACTCGAAGGAAGCTAATCTAATTGCAAAAAGAAACTGAAAGCCAAAAAGAAAAGCAAACCCTAGCAAACCCTAATTCTACCAGCTAGTCCTACTGACGCAAAGGAGAGCATGCAAACTACTAAAAGAGATGCCATTACTTCTATGAAGGTAAAATACATGTGTCTAGACTACCTCTATCTGAAGAAAACATCTTTTTGTATTCTTGATTAAGTTATTAGAATTATCATGCATGTGCTTTTAACTATCTTTTCACTGTGCAGAGGTGGATCAAGGAGGAGAAGCACTTGGGAAAGGTTGGGAAGGTTCAGAGAGGGTCTAAAGGGTCCCTAACACCCTTCCAGAGAGTCTCACAAAGTTTGGCTGCCAAGAAACCGTGTTTATGAGCTTCTACAGGAAGTCTGCAGGGGTTCTACAGGATGTTCAGGATTTCTACAGGATGTTCTGTAATTCTTCTACAAGATGTTTCGAAATGGGATTTTGGAGCATGGATGGAGGGAAAAAGATGGAGGAATGAGTATGGAGGTGAAATATGGGTGTGAAGAGGCCTAGGACTTGGTGGATGAGGCTAAGGAGCGATTGGATTTGTTCAAGGATGGAGGAAGCAATGATGCACAAGAATGTAGGAATTAGGGCAAGGTGGGGAAAGTATGGAAAATGAAGGGTACGAATCATGGACTAAGGGTTGGAGCAGATTATCAGATGGATTATGGGTAGATAGAGAAGGACAACAGTACTCTGCAAGTGGTTTTTCAAACTGAACAAACAAAGACATGCAAGAAAACAAAGATCTTGTTATGCTACCCTAATATGATCTAGCTAACAGTAACAAGAATGGACAAGAGCTTTATTTATAACAAGAACCACGTATAACACATGAGCAATAACATTCCAAAAGATCTGAATGCATGACTAACTCCTACCAATCTATTCTAAACATAAAAAGCTACTTTAACCATCAAGAGCAACCTAAATAACAAAGCAAGACTTAAATTTAAAGAGCCGATTTTATTTTAAGAACGCAGCAAACACACATAAAGATAAACAAAGGATGTAATGGGCGCTTGAGATGGGCCCAAACCCAAGAGATACAGCCTCCTAAGAGAGATTTAGAGCTGGTGCAAAGCTGGATTCATCTTTATTGATCAAGAAATGAAGAGTTACATCAAAACTGTCCACAAGGAGAGCTTGAGAATGAGCTGAAAGCAAAGCTAATCTATTGCTTAAAAATCGAACTACAAAATGACTACAACAAGACTATGAAATGACTAACTACCAACTACAAAATGACTAACCACTAGCTAACCAAAATGAGGCCCTAAGCCTTCTTATTTATACAAATTGAGTACCCCAACAGGCCTCCTAAAATTTAGGGACTCGGCTGCCCAAAACTTGTAGTTAACAACAGTCCTACTTGACTTGCTTGGCTGCCCTTGTGCTAATTGATTTGGTGGCCTTTGAACTCCGAGCTGATGGTGGAGAATCCGAGGTAAGGGCCCATAAATGAAGGGGACACCTTCCTATAAATCCTCTCCCTTGTTCTCCCACGAATTTGGCTGCCAAGTGCTCATTAAGACCTTCAATTTTGTCTCCAAATTGACCAAAAAGGCTACACAAAGCACCCATTAGACTTGTTGGCATAATGACTAACCAAATTCATTCTATTAGCATAAATATAATCAAAAACATGCAATAAACTAATGAGAATGGTGGATTAAGTCAAATTAGGAAGTTGAATGAGCCCAAATAATTATCCATTTTTGGGGCTCATCATCACCCCCCTACTGAAAGTGTTGCTCATCCTCTGAGCAACCAATCTCTCTCCTCATCTTTGATGGCCCTGGTGGCCTCCTTGTCATGCCAAGCTTCTGAAGTGATGTCCTCTTTTTTGTCATGAAACCATGCTTCTTTGCTTCTTCCCACTGCCTGTTCCTTTTCCTAGTGAATTCTCAGCCTTGGTATGAGTGTGCAAGTATATTCAATTTGATGGCAGCAATGGTGGCGAAAGGAGATGAAACCAATGGAGGATAGAAGAAAAGAGTGGTTGCATGTCTCCTCAACAGTCTTCAAGCTTCAAATCCCTCTCCATAATTGATTCTAGCCTACCCAAAGGCTTCTATAGGATGTTTCTGGTAAAAATACAGAACTTCCTGTAGAAAGTTGAACCATGACTAAATTGTGTCCGAACCCTCAAAAGAATGAGTGTTCATGGAGGGGATGGGTGTGAGGATGCCTGAGAACTTGGTAGTGACCTTTCTGCTTCTGTTGGGAGGTCCACTTTCAGCATGGTGTTCCTGTAACCTGCAAAAATTTCCAGGGATTAAACTTGTTTCTTCCAACACTTTTTTTTTTTTATGGACAGTTCAGTATCCTAGTTCCCCAGATGATGAGCAGTTTAGTGGCAGCATTCTTCAAGTGCATGATTAGGTCCTGATACCCCTCAAAGTGCAGGTGCGTTTTGACCTTTGCAGAGGCATTCTTTCCAGCACACAATAACTTCATATACAGGGTGATATTGGAAAATGAAGTAGCAGTATTCTCGAGTAGCAGATCGACACAATAAGATAAATCCAATGTTTTTATAAGTCCATATGTCTGAGATGTTTTGATCAGCATAGGAAGGCACCTTGAAGATTCTGGGAGATATTTCAGATTTGAAAAAGTTCAAATCAGATTTTGAACAGGGTGCAGAATTATACCAGCTTACAGAGGAGCACTTCCATGAGACTTTTGACCTTTTTTTCTTTTTCCTTTTTTTTGTTGTTTTTGAATCAAAGTCAGAGTCTAAACCAACGCATATATTTCAATATGTAGGGTGCAAGCTCTGCAAACAAATCAACAGTCATGGTGGATTATAATACATGTAGAAAACACAAATATGAGCATTTTCTTTTATTGGTGTTGTTCTTGTATGATTGGGCAGATTTGAAGTTGAAGAGACACTGTTTTGAGAGAAGTGGATGCTGTTTTCCCATCAGTTCCAGATCAAAAAAATGAAAGGAATTTTTATGTTGGTTTATGTAGCCCCTGATTTCACATGTCTAGGTGCAGTTCTTTAACCAATTTATATGGTATTTGAGTGTTGTTTGAAGAGGAGCATATGAGGCGCTTTTTGGAAGACCAAGCACAATATCTACACTAGGAGATGGGGCACATCTGATAGGAGTTATAACCAGCAGCCTGGGCACATTTTCCAGGGTTTTTATGTGCCTTAGTTACAGCATAAAAGGGAGCATTCTTAACCATTGTTTCTGATGCCTGCTGACTGGGTAGAGGGAGCGCACTACTTCAGATCTGCTTTACCCATTTGCTGTGATGCCTCTTATTTCAGGCATTAAAACAGATTCTATTAGCAAGTGTTTTTCAAGCAAATTCATGCATGGTCACCCTCCAATTCAAAACAGCTCAATTCACCACTCTTTTGGAGTATATCATACATGGAAGAGTGTTTTCGATCCTACCTTTCTCGGGACTCCAAATTCGATGAAGAAAAGTCCGGGCTTCTCTGGTCCAGAATGTTGTGCCATACTTCCTGTAGAAGACCCCACCCGTTTCCTGTAGAATGTTACTCTGCCTTTGAGTGAGCCCGATACACTAGAGAAATTCGAACCAGGCCGCAAAGCTCCATGGAGGTTGATAGGTTAACCGATTGTGGGAGCAGAGGATGCATACTTCAGCTAAGAATGTCACAAATGCAAATTAATCAGCGGATGGTGAGAGTCGGCCGAGCGTCATTTAACTGCAGCGTGATTTACGTGAGAGAGTGAAGTGGCCAAGTGTACGTGGCCACATGCAGACTGCAGTTCTATTTATTAACTGTATGTTTTCTTCTTGATCCGCTGCACTGGAGTTCAAACAGCTGACACTAACTGTGTTTTTCAACTTCCACGTAAATGACTTATCCATGCATGCTGCGTGATTTTTGCCTTGATGAGTGCAATCGAATATGGCTAGCTTCCTGGCTGAATCCCCCCATCTCATTCGTTCATGCAATGCTTAGATTAGACTCATGCAATAGAGGAACAAGGTTTAGTCACGTACCTGAAGTGAAATGGCTGCTGTGAAGTGCTTTTTGCTGCTGCATGCTCATATTCTGCTGCTGCATGCTTGGATCCTTTGGTTGCATGAGGGCTTGGCTGATGATTGTTGATTTTTTTTCCTTGTGCAGGTGTCCTCTGACCAGATGCATGCTGCAGGAGTCCATTTCCACGCTCAGATCTGCACCTTGAAGCTGCTGCTGCTGAATTTTCACCAGACCAGAACTTATTTTCGCCATTGCTCCCAAACGGTAAACCGGATCGATCTGAAACTTGCTGAGAATGTTCCTATCATCATTATGCACCTCCCATATCAAAATCGTGATCAATGGATGCATGGATTTCGAGAAAAATGGAAAATGGCTGAAGATTTCAGAGATCGATTTCTCGGAAACCGTGCATCGGAATCGACTGAAACTGCTTGGGTAGGTTACCATCACTCATATGCATATCCCCATGAAACAGGTTTTGAAACGGATGCACGGATATGGAGAAAATGAAAAAATGGCTGATGGTGATGGAGGCTGATTTCTTGGAAACCGTGCACCGGAATTGGCTGAAACTGCTCAGGCATGTTGCCATCACCCTTGTACAATTCCCCATAAAACGGTTTTTCAAATGGATGCATGGTTTTCAAGTTAGGGCAAAAACAAATTCTGCTCTAGGTATTTTCTCTTCAAAGCATTTTGCAAATTCTTGCATGGAAAGGAAAACTGAGCTTGGGCTGTGATGTAGGTATGGAGATGATGGAGGAGGAGTTTGAAGATTGCAGGAGGACTTTTGAACCCTTGAGGAAGCTACCATGTTCGCCAAACCGCCTTTTTGAAATCCATGTCTAGTTTCCCACAATTTCTACAGGAACTTCCTGTAGAAGCATAATGAAGAAGCACAAGGAGGTGGAAAAGATGATGGAAAAGGGTGAGGAATGGGAACATGGATGCTTGCAGGCATAACCAATGGATTCCAAGCTTTAGATCCCCTTCCAACATCGAACCTGGCTCGCTTGAAGGTTCTACAGGATGTTTCCTGTAGAAATATAGAACCTCCTCTAGAAGGCACAAAAACTCCTTTGTCTTTGTTTTGAGTGATCCTCCTGACCTGCAATGTCATTGCTGCAACCTGAAATTATTCAATGGAAATTAGATTTATTTTTCTTTTTCTTTTTCTCTTTTTTTTGAAAAACAACTAGGGCGCCTCATGGAGGTTTTCACCCTAATTGCCTACCCTGGGGGCCTCCAAGGGAGGTTTTCACCCAGAGATCTTATTCTCTTTTCTCTTTTTTTTCCAACCCATTGACCGCCTCATGGAGGTTTTCAATCAATGAGCCAATCTAAGGCGCCTCCGAGGAGGTTTTCACCTTAGATTTCTATTTTCCTCTTTTTTCATTTTTTTTCTTTTTCTTTTTTCTCTTTTTTTTCTTTTTTTTCTTTTTTCTACCCTACCCTACTTGAAAAAAAAAATCGTTCTCAAGTATAAGAATACTTCCAATAGAGCCATGTGCACATCGAGATTAGAGACAAAATGATGTGGAGGCTCGAAATGCATGCTTGGATAGGTATCCAGATCTCAGAGACCAAATGATTTGACCTTGAAGGGATCAAACATAGTTGAGGAAGAGAGTACTGCTGCAACTTAGTGAATGTCTGGAACCATGTCTCAATATAGCTTTGATATCCTTGGTCCTTTTGTTGATCTAGATCATTCTTCATGTCACCTTCTATCATGACTTTCTCATCTTCCTCCTTTTGCTGATCTGGATCATTCTTCATGTCACTTTCTATCATGACTTTCTCATCTTCCTCTTTTTGCTGATCTTTCTCTTGAATACATGGAAGATTTGATGGTAACCATGAGGAAGCTTTCTCGATCTCTGATTCTGATCTCTTCTCTTCATCAAGTGCAGCCCATGGTTCTTTGATCTCCTCTCTTGAATCTTCTTTTGCTAGATGTGATCCTTCAATGCTTTCAATATAGTCACTTTTTTGCAATACTCTTCCTGAGCTATGGTGAACAACATTGAGCTCAAGAGGATTCATTTGCACATGTTGTGCCTCATCTTTGCTATTGGGTTGAGCTGCTCCATTGTATGGTCTTGGAAATGGTGGTACGGGTAGCTGAGTGGGGGTGTATATTTGAGATGGGTGTGGATGGGGTTGTGGTTGGGCAGGCATTTGGGGTTGCCTTGGTGGAGGAGGAGGCGATGGTTGTGGATGAGCAGGTGGTGGAGGAAAATAAGCGGGAGGAGTGTTGTATTGGGGCCTCCACCCCTGATGATGTGCATTCCACTGAGGCTGTGGTTGAGCATAAGAGTGAAACAAATGAGCAGTTGGTTGGGCATAATATGGATCTATGAAGGAACAAGGAGGAGGTGTGAACCAGGAAGGATGAGCAGGGGGACCCCAAGAAGGCATGAAAGTGGCTTGATAGGGGTCATAATAGGTCTCGGATGTCCCTTGCAGTTCCTGCTGATAAGATCTAGGTTTATGTGGCCTCCTTTGGTTCATATAATAGAGTGATTCAGTGGCTCCTTTGGCTCTCTGATATGTAGTTTTGATTCTGGGTAAGGAAGGGCACTGATCTGTAGGATGGTATTCTTCACATACAAAACACACTTCTATGGAGTACAATGGACATTCGTTCCTAGGATGCCTTCTAGTGCACCTAGGACAAAAAATGGCCAAAGCCCGCTTGGCTTCTTCTTGCTTCTTTTGGATCCGCAAGGTATCCAGTTGCATGGCAAGAAACTGCATCATATCACTCTTGAAATCTTCCATCTGATTTTCAAATTCGTTTTTGGATAAGGTACTGCTCCCAACATTTCTGCTTGTAGACATTTGCCCCAGAGGAATGGTTTCTTCTTCTTCTTCCCTTGAGGTTCTTCAAATATGTCTTGCTGTCCACCTAAGGGTTCTTTAATCACAACCATCGAAGAAGAGAGAAGGTTGGTTGTGTGAAGCAGTGGGGGTGTTGTGCAAACATTTTTCTAACTTATCTCTACTCCTACAAGGCATGAAAGGAAATCTTTTTGGTTGATTTTTTTGCTTTTTTTCTACTTCTACTTACAAAACTGAAATATATTGAACTGCAACTAACTATCTTGCTGAAATGAAAATGCGGAATTGAAATGAAAGCGGGAAATGACTAATCTATTTTGCTCAAATGAAATTGCAGGAATGAAATGCTAGTCTACGCTTGCGGAATTGAAATGCTATTCTACGCTTGCAGAAATGAAATTGCGGAATTGAAATGCTAATCTATGAAAGCGGGAAATGCTAATCTACTTTTGCAGAAACGAAATTGCATAAAGGAAATGAAATAAACTAATTAGCAGAAGATTGTAGTGGAAAATAGAAGAAAAGCGGCAATCACCAATACTTTGACGCTTCCCCGGCAACGGCGCCAAAAAGATGGTGGGCTCAAGTATTGTAGCAATAATGCTACAACTCCTGGAGCTTCCTTCTTTAATTTTATCAACCCGGTAGTTCGTAACAAACTTGGAAGCGACGGTGTTGTATGCACAAGTACTAGCTCTTGTCGCAGCTAGCACTTGGTCAGCTGACACAAGTCCACTAGGAGCTTAAGCCAACTTCTATGAGCTCTTAGAAGAAGCTTTTTAATTGATGGATGAAAGCTAACTCGAAGGAAGCTAATCTAATTGCAAAAAGAAACTAAAAGCCAAAAAGAAACGCAAACCCTAGCAAACCCTAATTCTACCAGCTAGTCCTACTGACGCAAAGGAGAGCATGAAAACTACTAAAAGAGATGCCATTACTTCTATGAAGGTAAAATACATGTGTCTAGACTACCTCTATCTGAAGAAACCATCTTTTTGTATTCTTGATTAAGTTATTAGAATTATCATGCATGTGCTTTTAACTAGCTTTTCACTGTGCAGAGGTGGATCAAGGAGGAGAAGCACTTGGGAAAGGTTGGGAAGGTTCAGAGAGGGTCTAAAGGGTCCCTAACACCCTTCCAGAGAGTCTCACAAAGTTTGGCTGCCAAGAAACCGTGTTTATGAGCTTATACAGGAAGTCTGCAGGGGTTCTACAGGATGTTCAGGATTTCTACAGGATGTTCTGTAATTCTTCTACAAGATGTTTCGAAATGGGATTTTGGAGCATGGATGGAGGGAAAAAGATGGAGGAATGAGTATGGAGGTGAAATATGGGTGTGAAGAGGCCTAGGACTTGGTGGATGAGGCTAAGGAGCAATTGGATTTGTTCAAGGATGGAGGAAGCGATGATGCACAAGAATGTAGGAATTAGGGAAAGGTGGGGAAAGTATGGAAAATGAAGGGTACGAATCATGGACTAAGGGTTGGAGCAGATTATCAGATGGATTATGGGTAGATAGAGAAGGATAACAGGTACTCTGCAAGTGGTTTTTCAAACTGACCAAACAAAGACATGCAAGAAAACAAAGATCTAGTTATGCTACCCTAATATGATCTAGCTAACAGTAACAAGAATGGACAACAGCTTTATTTATAACAAGAACCACGTACAACACGTGAGAAAGAACATTCCAAAAGATTTGAATGCATGACTAACTCCTACCAATCTATTCTAAACATAAAAAGCTACTTTAACCATCAAGAGAAACCTAAATAACAAAGCAAGACTTAAATTTAAAGAGCAGATTTTATTTTAAGAACGCAACAAACACACATAAAGATAAACAAAGGAGGTACTGGGCGCTTGAGATGGGCCCAACCCCAAGAGCTACAGCCTCCTAAGAGAGATTTAGAGCTGGTGCAAAGCTGGATTCATCTTTATTGATCAAGAAATGAAGAGTTACATCAAAACTGTCCACAAGGAGAGCTTGAGAATGAGCTGAAAGCAAAGCTAATCTATTGCCTAAAAATCGAACTACAACAAGACTATGAAATGACTAACTACCAGCTACAAAATGACTAACCACTAGCTAACCAAAATGAGGCCCTAAGCCTTCTTATTTATACAAATTGAGGACCCCAACAGTCCTCCTAAAATTTAGGGACTCGACTGCCCAAAACTTGTAGTTAACAGGAGTCCTACTTGCTACTTGACTTGCTTGGCTGCCCTTGTGCTAATTGATTTGGTGGCCTTTGAACTCCGAGCTGATGGTGGAGAATTCGAGGTAAGGGCCCATAAATGAAGGGGACACCTTCCTACAAATCCTCTCCCTTGTTCTCCCACGAATTTGGCTGCCAAGTGCTCATTAAGACCTTCAATTTTGTCTCCAAATTGACCAAAAAAGCTACACAAAGCACCCATTAGACTTGTTGGCATAATGACTAACCAAATTCATTCTATTAGCATAAATATAATCAAAAACATGCAATAAACTAATGAGAATGGTGGATTAAGTCAAATTAGGAAGTTGAATGAGCCCAAATAATTATCCATTTTTGGGGCTCATCAATACTCATATGAATTATCAACAGATGACTATACTTGGGATATTTTCTTTTGCACGTGGCTGGTATCACTGCTGTTTTGGATGGCACTATATCCAAAGGAAGTGCGATCGATCTTCTGCTATGGGCGCAGTTCCATTTTCGAGCTTTGGACGTTCCAATGCAAACTTTCGAGTAGTAAAGTTCCAAGTTTGGGCAGCTGGGTGAAGACAGGTCACCTGGAAATATAGGAAAAGAAAGCGTGTCAATTCTCTTGCGGGGAAGGCATGCTTCCATATCTGACACCTGGTGTAAAAAGCACAAAGATCCAAGGCAATCATAAGAAGAGGTTCACACCCAAAATTGGTCCCCTGAAAAGAAAACAAAAGCAGAAGCAGGCAATAATGAAAAAGGGCAATGCCTAGCGTGGTTTTGCAGCTGTACTTCCATTTAGGAGACAATCGAAGAGTGTTGGTTCATATTTCAGGGTCTAGAAATGTGGTATTTTAAGGTGCAGGAACCTAATTTACTGAAAGGCCTTGTATCGTGAACAGTGATCCATGTATTTCTTATTTTGAATCTGACTAAACTCATGAGAAATTTCTGAATATTATTTATAGATGAAGCTAGGATTGAGACTTGGTCATTGAAAAGTTTCAACCTCAAGCGAGTGTCACCATGGCACAGAGCTAATTGGCAATATATTCTTATTATCACTTGTTTGCTCAACTTCTCAGCTTCCAGACTGTGCAGTCACACTTCTTGCCCACCTTTGAGACATTGCTTTGATTTCAGAGGCTTAGAGTTTAGTAAAGGTCCATCTGACCTCATCAGTTCCTTCATTGGCAGCTCTCTCTCAAATATAAATGAGGTGTTCTGTCTGGGGGACTTCGTTAGGAACCAGCGTTATTCTCTGGCTTTCCTTCTTACTAGTGAATTAATGCTAGTGCTGCAGCGTGGCGCATTGGCATAGAGCGTGGCGCACCCACTGAGCACGGCGCGCAGAGCCAAAATGCACAGTGCAAAATTTCACTGGCGTGACGCATCCAGCCTACGCGGCGCATTGGGCTGGAGCGCGGCACACAAGCCCAAAAAATTAAATTTTTTCGGCCATTTCTTTCCAATTTCCAAATTCAATCGGTTATTTCGTGTTGAGGAAGATTGCAAAATTTGGGTAATTGCAGATTATTCCATTAGATTTTGTTTGTTTTGAAATCAAAGGCGTCCTAAGGTGGCAGTTGAAACATTGGCGCCTTTCAAAGGCATTCAGTTTGTTATTTCTTTGAGCAGGAGGAAAATATTTCCTGGGTATGCTTTGCAGGAAGGCCAAGGTAAAACGATGGGAAACTATTACATGTTATCGAATGTTCTTGCCAATGAACGAAGAATTTAAGAGACAGAGGAAATCTTTGATAGGCATATGAGTACCCACTTCCAAAAATGTCAGGTGCAGCAAAGGGAAATGGAATATCAGGAAAATGGATAAATCATATAAAATTGCAAGATCTACTCCAGGAATGCAGTGGGAGCAGTGGCAGTGATTTATCATGCGTTTCACAGCCGGGCCAATTCTATCCGGCCATCGTTTATCTCTCCAACTTCAAACATCAACCGTGTGCTTCTGTTTAACATGTGGTTGGTGATGATGTGCTTCGGACCCCTTCGTGAAAGCTGAAGAGGAACGGTTAAATTAACAGTCATAGCGAGAGGTTATGGAGATTTTTGCAATTACTATTTTCCACGGAGGGTCAAGTATATCAAAATGACACCAATTTGGAGCAATTATTTTCATTTGAGTACCAACATCTGCACGCTGTTGTGCAGGCTATACACCCCGCTCTGCTCCAAATGTTGCCGCTCCAGTTTCTAAAAATCTATTGTCTCTCCATCCAGGAACGTAGACAATGTGCTTGGAATAGGTGTCCACATGTTCTTTGGCAGTTGCATCTGGAAATCGATCATTCATGTTCGATGGAAGAAGAACAGGTACAAAGAAAGATGAAGCAGATCCTTGACAAGGTAATCTACACCTCAGCGTTTCCGCTTGATATAAGGGTAAGGGGGCCGCCAGAGAGAGGCATCTTCTTGGGGTGTTGCCAAATCACCAAGAGCGCCCAATTCGTGAAAACCTTGAGATGACCGTTTCACATTGGGGGACATTGCCTGCTAGCGGATGGGATTCCTACTCTGTTCTTCTCATGTGACCTCCCACTGACAGGCAGCACAGAGTCTTTATATTTGAGTGTTCCTCGAGCCTGAGCCTCGGAATCGAACCCGCAACCGAAGCGAGAAGTCCCAGGATCTAGCTTCCTGCTCTCTTTCGGTTGAAGTCTTCTCCTCTTCAGGTCAAGCTCGCTGAATATCCACGGAAATTTCACAGGCGACGCAGTATAAGAAGAACAACGAAAATGGATTTCTGTAATAGAAGCAGGCGATGGCAGAAGGATTTTATTTGCCTCGGATAGATAACAGCGTCTGCCCGCAGTTAAAAGAATGCAGAAATCGTAGCCATTTCCAAGCTGCCTGAAAAGATCGTTAATTCATCGCTTTAAAGTTCTCAGAATGGGTTGCCTGTAGCCCAAGACCAGCAATATGCCGACCCCGGATGAAGAATCTCTCGAAAACGAAAAGCCAAATCAAGAGAATGACGATCAATTTGAGACAGAGAGAGTGCCTTCTTTCAAGGAATATAGCCTTGTAGAGCTCAAAGCTGCAACCAGAGCTTTCAACAGTGAGTACATCACCCAGAACGTTGATATCGTTGTCGTGGCTAAGATCACGTGTTTCCCTCCTGAGCCACGTGGTTATCCCTAATAGGTTGTTCTATTATAACGGGTGCTTAAATCATACGCTTTGATGACACGAATCCTGCTAAAAAAGTAATGAATTTGTTGGGAATATTCTAAATGATTTGGATACACTCGATATCCAAGGAGAAAGACCCACATATACTTCAGATTTAAATGCAACAGAAACGCAACAGGAATCAGTGAAAGATCTTCATTAAAGGCGAAAAATTATTTAAAAACCATTTTTTATGAAAATTGGTTTTAATTCAAATGGGGAAAACGAACAGTCCAAGACCAAAAGCCTAAATATAAAGCGAAGCTATCTACAACAGTAGAGGAATAGGATTCGATTTCCTATTTTTGACTCCATATATGATCTGCAGCTACAGTTGTCGCCTTTTTCATTGGTCATCAGAGATTTTCAAAGGAATAATGTAACGCTGCTCTGTCCCCAGCACAGATGGACAACTCTTTTCCTATCTTCTTCGATTGGTTTTCCAGCTCCCTACTCCCAATCGATCTATTTTCTCATTCCTGAGTCTATTTATTGTATGAAAATTATGTGTAAAGGGTTCTGAGTTCTGGAAAACAGTGGGAGAGGTGTGAAGGAAAACTTCACTGTACAGTTTTTGACAGGGATTTAATGAAAAGATACAGCTCTGACTCCTGAGATTCTTGTGGTGTGAATCTAGCATTTGTCTTTTCTTTTGTTTCATATGTAGCTTGTTATGTTTCACATTTCATTTCATAATCATTTCTAGATGAATACTTTTAAGTGAGAAGGGCAGAATCCAGTTTACTGCTCTGCCCTGGGAAGGTATTCATGTTTTGTGTTTTCTTCTGTTTGATAAGGATTCAGCTATTGCCCTTGTCAACCTCTTAGCATTCTTTTCATTCCATATAATTTCAAAATTAAATGCTAAATTTATTGCCTGTCTTGCCTCCTGAGATAATCTGTATCTCAGATTTAATTTCTTTGCTCATGTTGTTCTTGATCCCACACTGCCCAACAACTTAGTCATTTATCAAAATACCCTTTCTTATCTATTTACTAGCCTAAAATTAGTTCTCATTTTAAGTCATCTCGAACTCTATTGATCATTTTATCGAGATAGACCCGGAGAGAGCCCTCTCCTGTCCTCGTAGGGCTAGCTACGAGGCTGAGCTTGGTTTGATGTTGCCTCGAGTTTTGCCTTTTTCAGCCTGAGGCAGATTTGAGCGCTAACACTTATCATCCTATAAAAATATCTACGTTGGCCTCCTATATATGTTTATCTCCCTTTGATCTATTTGAGCACTGCTACCTTGACTTTGGTACAAATTATCATTATCAATCTATGTAATGCATGCCCAAACTTGAACCTGCTCAATTCCATCTGTCCTCGCCACTTAATGCCATTTATTAGGGATTGTGGTCATGCTTCATCTGTCCTAGGGTAGTCTGGATGGCACCCCATTTGGTGATAGTTTTATCTTGACTTTGAGATGATATTTGTCTAACGTTGTTCAGGTGGCATAGAACTTGCCTCATTGAATCATCAATTGTCTATGGATCTCATGCAATGGTTTCTCAATTTTGTCCAGTTGGGACATCTCAGCTTTTGACATAGAGCTGGAGCTGTTGGGACATCTCAATGTATGACTTAATGCTGGAGCTATTATGTTGAGGACTTGGAGGGTTCTTGTTATGGCCTTGGGAGGCCTCAGGTGCACCATTTCGATAATTAGTGTTTTGCTAAACCATGTAGGCAAAGACAATGAAAGGATGTCTGGATAATCTATTTCTTTGTCCTTTCATGATTGTTTTAAAATGGCTCTCCAGTATTCTTTTCTAATCTGAAGGAGTTTGGGTGATGTGATTAGATGGGCATTTGCAGTGAGCCTTCAGC
>CM062810.1:703170518-703273590 GCA_031772625.1 Pinus tabuliformis | reverse complement strand
GACCAAAAATTGCCAGTTCTATGCGAGTGACCCCAAGATTTAAGCCACTTTTTGAGGTCTAGAGGCTAGGCCACTGCCCAGAATGGAGTGATAGCTTGAAATCAGTAAAAGTACAGGGAAACAATGATGCAAAAGCAATAAGTCGAACAAGACCTTTAGTAGACCCCTACTAGCCATACTAGGCATTTCATCAAACATATCAACAACATGTAACCTGCAGGTGTAAATAATAGAACTAAATGTAGGGATCTCATACTTATCTAAAAATCGCTATGAACCATTCTTCCCTCATGTCATTTGTTGCATTATCATCTATTAGGCCATAGATACACTATCCATTCATTTACAAGTAAAAACATGTTGAGAGCCATACATAGTTGTTGTCATAAAATATACATATAACTAGAATAATAGGAACATAATTACCATAAACATATCAGCCATCAAAACCCACATATACATCAATAATTTTGCACATGGAAATCAAGGGAATGAATTTCTCATTAATGAATGCAATAAACTAACTAGAGATGGGACTACCATGTTCCACCCGACCATAGAATGGTTGAGCCAAATCTCTCTTCATCCATTCACCCTAGTGCCATATTCCAAGCATGAATGTGGGACTCAAATCAAAAGAACCAACTAGGGCATACCAACGCCGAACCACCTCACCCTCATCAACAGAAACCAGGCTTTACCGTAATCCATCTTAGATCACTAGGCCAACACAACAAACACATCATAACATGCTTTACCGTGACGTCCACCCGATCACTAGGCCAAACAAGCATGGATGCCACTGGGTTTCTCCACCTACACCATGAGAAATTTTCCTGTCTCCTAGTCTCTCAGGCTTTATTGCAATCCAAACCCGGATCACTAGGCCCTAAACCAAGACCCAGTATCCAATCTTTACTGCATATCACAAACCTGAGATTACTAGGCCCAACGAAGAGCAACCCACCTCTTGGTTTTACCGTATATCCTGCCATTCACCGGAAATGATTCCTAGGCCCACTGAGGCAACACAATCCTTGCTTTACCACAACACACAGTCTGGCGCAGGGGTCACTAGGCCAGTGGTCTTACTGTGATCCACAACCCAATTTAGGGACCACTAGGGTATGTGCTCTATCATTCGGAGATCCACCTCACTCAGCTTCGAATCCATCCGGTAATCCAACTCAACCAAAACATGAGAACCCCATCACACCATGGCTATCCGAAAATGCAAGGCTAGGTTGAAAACATTGTTACACCTGAAAAATCCCATGCCATGATAGAAAAGAACCACATGCAATACCATGCATGCAAAATCTAGCAAGGAAAATACACATGCAAGTCGATATCTACAATGAAGCTTGTTGTAGCCGCTTGATTGTGTCTTTCCCTGCTTGATCTTTACTTCCTCTTCCCTTCTTTGCCTTTCTTGCTCCAATGACAAAATGCTCCAAGAGAACTCTAAGTGTCGAAGAGTATGAGAAAGAGAGAGCATGAGAGAGCTCCAAAACTCAACTGACAAAAAGTTACATTGACCAAGCTTGCCCACTGATCCTCAAAATATTTTTTATTAATGAGCCTCTATTTTTTTCATTTTCCATTATTTTCCTTCAATTTCCTCTTCACATGCAACCTGTGACCTTTCACCTTCCTTTTCTCCTAATTTCCTTTATGTTCATAAATAATTGTGCCAAAATGCCACTTTTCCTTTCCAAAGAATTAGCCATTGCCTTTGCCAATTTCCTTAGCCATAAACAAACAAATGAACACCCATAAGATGTTTTGCCCAACATTCAATTTGGAATACGTGTCCCATCAACCATGGTATTTATATATTTTTACAAGGATTTTTACCAGGGCTGTTACATTGTTGTAACTTTCAGAATCCATTAAACACATGATGACAAGACTAATAAACCAAAAACTAACTCTAGGACTAGGCCTAACCATCCCCAACCGGGACTGACATTATGTCAAACACTTGGCATCAATGCAATCTACAGGTGTAAACAACAGATCTAAGCATTGGGGTTTCATACTTATCTTAGATTCATTATGAAGCATTGTTTCCTTATCACATTAGCTGCAGTTTTATCCATTAGGCCATAGATACATTTTTCATTCATATACAAGTAAAAACATGATGGGAGCCATACATAGCCACTATCATAATACACATTCATAACTAGCATAATAACAACATAAATACCAAGCAAACAATATCCATATAATCCACATATAAACTAGTATAATACTCATGAGATAACAAGGAGAAATAATCTCATATTAATGATGCAAAATCCAACCTGGTATGGGTCTACCACGTTCTACCTGACTGTAGAATGTCTGAGACAAATCTCTCTTCAGCCATTCACCCCCGTGCCATATTCCAAGCATGAATGTGGGATCTCATAGAACACATTAATCCAAAATCATCCATGGATTCCATAGGCCATCCACCTCAACCCATCAAACAATGATTCCATGTCATGGTTGGACATCACAAAACCATCATCAGATTGGTCTTTATCCAAGCCTTCAAGGACTTCCAAAGTGTTTGTCCAACCGAGGCTTCTAGGACTAGTAACTCAACTCACATCTTTTACTTGGCTTCTAGAGCGTTTGTCCAACCATGGATTAAAGGACTAGTAACTCAACCCACCAACGGCTTCCAGAGCATTTTTCCAACTAAGGCTTCCAGGACTAGTAACTCAACCCAAGATGTTATAGGGCTTCTAGAGTGTTAGTTCAACCAGGGCTTCCAGGACTAATAACTCAACCCAAGCTAAGGAAACATGAGGACAAAAAAAAACAATGAAATAAACCCACAATCTCCATGGTTATCCAGGAAATAGCAACGCTAGGAAATCCACTGTCAATCCCAACCATCCTCCATGCCAATGACATATCATAACTAGAAAACTACGTGCATATGCCACACATGCCAAAAATAGTGAGGAAAACATACATTCAGCTCAGTATCTACAAGCAAAACCCATTATAGCTACTAATCCCGATGTCCTCTTACACTTTCCTGATCTTCCTTTTCCTTCTTGCTCCAAAACTCCAAATATGCCACACTCTCCAAGAGTGCTCCAAGAAAACTCTAAGTGTCTAAGAGTATGAGAGGGAGAGAGAATAGAGAGAGAACTCCAGAACTGAACTAACATAAGTTTACACTGACCAAGCCTACCCACTAATCCTCATAAGCCTTTTTATGAACGAGGCCTCTATTTTCTTCATTTTCCATTATTTTCCTTCATTTTCCTCCTCACATGCAACTTGTGACCGTTCACCTCCCTTTTCTCCGAATTTCCTTTATTTTCATAAATAAATGTGCCAAAAATGCCATTTTTCCTTTCCAAAGCCTTAGCCATTGCCTTGTCAATTTCCTTAGCCATTAACAACCAAATCAACACCCACACTAGGATGTCTTGCCCAACGTTCAACTTGGAATAAGTGTCCCATGAATCGTGGTTATTATTTTTGCCTTTATTAACTTTTATTACATGGTATTTTCACCAAGGTTGTTACACCTTCCACCATTATTAAGCTAGGGCATACTATTTTCATAAATCTAGAGTATATTAGGGCCATTATGTTGTCACTTCTTTCACATATGGCATTCACCACTATGACATCATCTTCAACATGGAGAGAATCTAACAAATCTACCATTGTTTCTAGAGAAATGTATATTGCTATTCTTATCTTTATTATTCCACATGGTGTTTGTAGATTGGAAATTTTTCCTAGACTCTTAAGATTCATTGACTACTCCAACTCTCACTACCTTGCTCCATAATGCAACCAAATCCTACTTAGGGTATTAGTGTTGGGTGTCTCAAGCTGACACATAAGGCTTGGTTTAGTTAGGTCAAGTTAACAACAATCTTCTTGTTAATTTTCAAATTATTATTTAACCATGCTAAAACATGTGGATGACTCTTTTACATTAAATTTCAAAAACCATGAAACATATTATATGTTCTCGATATGAACAATGTTGCTAGGGTAGCTTTGAGGTACAAGTCTTCAATGACGAACTCACTTATAACAACACAATCTCAATTAAGATTTGAAAGAGATATATTGGTTTGGTTTTCTTAGGGTTGTAAATGGGAACAAATATTTGGGGATGATGGAACAATACATGGATGAAAATAGATCACTGATGGTACAACCACTAAGCCTAAATTCTCGTGATACTTTGCTTTACTCTCTTCTATGTTCCTCATTGGATAAGTTGGTGCGAATTAAAGGATTGGGTAAACTTATGTGTGGTTTGTGTGTTGTAGCCAATGCTTCCAAAATCAAAGACTTCATTCCTTATGTAGGGTGGTCAACTTTGTAGGACATTAGAGAGCACAAAGAGGTGCACAAAGAATTTAATGCATTATGGAAGGAGATTACTAAAGAAAAAATTGAGAGGGGGAAGGAAAATGAGTGTGGAAAATGGAAATGATTTTGTAAACTTGATGCTTGACATCTTTGAGAAGGCCAATGTCAAGGACAAAAAATTAAGTAACAAGGACATGTTGGTTTCTATAATTAGCACTTCAATAATAATTTGGGTAGGGAAACATTAGAGACGTTGACAAATCTACTATGATAAAAGATAGTGTAGGAAGAGCTTGAGTGGATGATTCACAAACACGGCCTAAATTCATGTGATCTTTCAAGTGTTGAGTACATATAATGGATAATGAGACTTTGAGATTGCATTTGTTGATTCAACCACTGCTTCCCTGAATAAACGGATACTTGCATTATGGTATGACACATCATTCATGAGATTGTTTCTTGTGGTAGTGGCATCCCAACTAATAGTCATTCTAGGATTATAGAGAAGAATTGACAGTTGTTAGGGGCCCTCGCAAAAGATTGATACATGATCAAATCACCAAAAGTACATATAAATTAGCATAAGAGTAGAGTATCAAAACATTGATAACTTTGAAGGAGATGACAAGCTAGTGGATGGACATGTATAGGGGTTAATGGAATTCATAGGTGAGCACTTAATAGAAGGCCTATGACAATACACAAGGAAGGAGGAAAGAGATGAAACCCATTATCATTCTTCTAAAACATGAACATATCAAATGCGTGTTGAATAAACATCTCATTCAAAACTATCATGTTAGTTTCTAATTTGAAGTGTAACTTGTGTTGTCCATGGCATCTTGAAGCAAATGAATGGCCTTGATTAATGAATTGAGTAAAGGCTAAGCTACTTGCCGAGGTATGCCCTTCATTTATTGCAATCCACTATTTATAATTACACTTGAAAGCATTGTAATATTGGTTATTGTAACTAAATTGCATTTTCTTACCTCTATGAGTTGTAATCTTAGATATAATCAGATGCAAAATATATACAAGTTTTATCTAATAATAAAAATTAAAGAATCAAACTATTAAAGAATCCATACCATGATTAACATGTGATAGCATACAATCACTTTCAAAAAGAAGAGATGACAAGCTTCAAACAACCACTAACAAACAATTGTCATATCCTTAAAAATAGCTTCCACATAAAATTGTGTAAATTCTTTGTAAAAAACTCATATTTTTAAACTCAAATAATAAAAACACAAATCAAAAATATATTCAAACTCTAATCGTGTAAATACCAACCACTAAAAATATATTCAAACAATAATTATACTAATACCTAATATTATATATATATATATATATATATATATATATATATAAAAACACAAATCATATATATAAAACATAATGCAAATATAAAAGAAAATTCATAAAAAAAAAACTAAACACTAATAATATTTTAAAACATTGAAATTTACCTCAACAATAATCTTTAAATAGAACACTATTTAAGTAGAACAATTTGATAATTGATTATGAAATTTGTACAATGTATTAATATTAAAAAGAAGATTTCAACAATCTGATAACCGATGGAGGCATATAAGGATGTGAAAGGAGTCGTTTATGGAGGAGGAGGAATTGCAAGGATGATTAAAAGTGGTTAGAATTTGGACAAAAAATATTTCAAATTTTTTTGTAAAGAAACTGTTTGAATTATGTTTTTGATGATGGAAATAGATTCAGCACCATCAAAAACTTTTAAACACTTAAAATTATGAATTTTAACAACTTTTACTTAAATTTACAAATCCCTACTCAATTTTTTTTTTAAATATGAATTTTTTTTCATAACTTTCCAAGCAAAAAACATAATTGTTAGACTACTACCATGTGAAATTGTCATAACATTTATTTGAAATTGATGCGTACTGTTGGCTATGAAAAATTGTAAGAACCCCACTTACCTACTCTGATTTTTTTGAAATTGATGCGTACTGTTCGCAGTCAAAGCATTTGGGATACAGGGATACGCGTAAAATATTGGATGGCTAAACCTCGAAATTGCCACGCATGGACGTTATTTCCACTTGCTTATTTTTTATGTCGGTTTGTCATGCATAGTAATTTATATATGCAGTTAAAATTTTAATTTAAATAATAAAAGTGATGCTTTTCCGACTTCCCACAAAAAATTTCACAAAATGTGGACGACTTGAAAAACGCATATCTTATATGGGTGGATGCAAGTTGTTTTTGCATAAAGAATGGGTCTCCACTCCCACGTAAAGGATTCCGTGGAAATCAACGCAGGATTCCGTAAGGAAATCAACGCAGATCTTCCAAACTAATAGTCAATAAAAATCTGGACCACTTGAAAAACGCATATCTTATATGGGTGGATGCAAATTGTTTTGCGTAAAGAAACGGGTCTCGACTCCCAAGTAAAGGAACCTTATCTGTGGTAAAGCAGGTTTCCGCAACGAAATCAACGCAGGTCTTTTGCAAGAAAACAAGTTTGATGGCATTGTACAGGAAGCTGGTCTTCTGATTTTTTCAACATTTTGATAATTGATTATGAAATTTGTACAACTATCATAATGTATTAACATTAAAAAAGAAAATTTCAACAATTTTTCATAGGCAACAGTGGGCATCAAATATGAAAATTTTTTGAAAAATTGGTTTTTTTGTTTCTTTTTCTAATGCTATCAATATTGGTTCTTAGTGATTTCTTCTTTGCTTCTTTAGTTAGTGTTGGTCTAATAATGATTTGCCTAATTTTTTGGTTTCTAGCCATATGTAATTTCTCATTTTGTCATTGTACAGGAAGCTGGTTCTTTCGCTTTCCGATTCTCTGTTTTGTTTTTGTTTTTCAGTCTGGTCTATCTTTTCTCATCTTGGCTTTTTGTTTCTTTTTCTAATGCTTCTTAGTGATTTCCTCATTGTTTCTTTAGTTAGTGTTGGTCTAATAATGATTTGCCTACCTTTTTGGTTTCTAGCCATATGTAATTTCTCATTTTGTCATTGCACAGGAAGCTGGTTCTTTTGCTTTCCAATTCTCTGTTTTGTTTTTGTTTTTCAGTCTGGTCTATCTTTTCTCATTTTGGCTTTTTGTTTCTTTTTCTAATGCTATCAATATTGGTTCTTAGTGATTTCCTCTTTGCTTCTTTGGTTAGTGTTGGTCGAATAATGATTTGCCTACTTCTTTGGTGTCTAGCCATATGTAATTTCTCATTTAGTCATTATACAGGACACTGGTTCTTTCGCTTTCTGATTGTCTGTTTTGTTTTTGTTTTTCAATCTACTCTATCTTTTCTCATATTGGCTTTTTGTGTCTTTTTCTAATGCTATCAATATTGGTTCTTAGTGATTTCCTCTTTGCTTCTTTGGTTAGTGTTGGTATAATAATGATTTGCCTACCTCTTTGGTTTCTTGCCATATATAATTTCTCATTTGATTAATGAAAAATGAAAAAAAAAATCATAAAAAAAGGCTTCCGAACTTTAGTCAATAATGTTGGGACAGAACTGATAGTCAATAATGCTGGAAGAAGGGAAAACTGGTAGGAAACTTCATGCTTCCACCGTTTAGATTACCAGATTACGGTATTAGTTCACTATTTATTGCCACTTGGTTTTCTCAAAGGAAATAAGAACCTCAAGTATTCAACTACAAATCAAAGTTGTTTTGTTTTCAATCGTGTGCCCAAATATTGAGGTCTTGATACCACAAAAGCTGCAGCTGATAGCTTCTCTACTCTCCTGAATCGTTCATAGACAAATATTGAAGCTGAACTCGCATTCTCAATCTCTGCCAAATATATTCGATCTTGGTTCTTTGTTATTCTGTATCCAATGGCACCTGATAACTTCACATCCTTCGCATCCACCTCCAAAACCCCCTCCCATGATGACACCAATAACTATGTGTATGATGTGTTTCTAAATCACCGCAGTCCTGACGTAAAGAAAGGATTCGCTAGTCATATCTACCACCGGCTTAAAGAATTTGGATTATTAGTTTTTCTAGACCAGAAAGAATTGCAACGAGGAGACAACTTGAATCCTCAAATCGAAGGGGCTATTCAAACAACCTCTGTTCATGTAGCCATATTTTCACCAACTTATGCTCAATCAAGATGGTGTCTCCACGAGCTCGTACTGATGAGGGAACAAATGTTGAAGTCGGGGTCAACAATAATTCCAGTTTTATACAAAGTCGAGCCCGCAGATCTTCGGTGGACGCGCGGCGGAGATCGAGTTTATGCTAGAGATTTGGGCGTGATTGAAAGGAAGAGAGCATTTGATTCTCAGGAACCACGGTACGACCCCAAGACCATAGAAAAATGGAGGAATACTCTTTCTGTTGTGGCAGATATAATCGGTTTTGAGCTGAAGGACAAGTAAGACCCTCCAATTCTCCCTACTATTTGAGTTTTGTACTTTGCTGGCTTCATAAGTATATCACAGATTATTTATATAGATGTTTCTCGTTAGTCGATTAACTGTAATTTGAATATTGTTCAGGGAAGAATGGCAGCTCGTCCACGAAGTCGTCCAACAAGTTGTGAAAAAGGTTCCCAAACCACCTTTGAACGTTGCCAAATATCCTACTGGCCTCGATGAAAAAATTAATGATGTGGACTGGACATTGTCACTTCAGCGGCAAAGCGAGAAGGCTACAGTTTTGGGAATTGTAGGTCTTGGCGGGGTCGGGAAAACTACCCTGGCTAAACAATTCTTCAACCGAGAGAGATCAAATTACGATCGATCTTGCTTCTTATTTGATGTCAGATCCACATCTTTGCCTTCCCTGCAGAGTAGCCTTCTTAAGGATCTGATTCAATCGAGAGTAGCAATGAAAACCCTAGCTACTAAGGAAAGAAGAGTACGATTCTTTCAACAGAGAGCAGAGAGCACACACTAAATGCACTTTTCCTAAATCATTTTTCACATGCAGTCTAAATGCAAATGCACATGCATGTATTTATTTTTCCGTTTCCTTAATGTGAGAATGCCAAAAAAGGAAAAGTAAGTACAGATCTGAATTATTTTCTCCAAAGCGACACTTCAACAATCTCTTTTCAAAACGAAAGGAAGACTAAGATGACACTTTCAATTTCGAATGGAAAACTGCTTTTGACACTTCAAATATTGACAATTCAAATCAAATACAATGGAAAAAGTACAATCGACTATCTAGAAGAGGAAGACTTTACGACACTCTTCTTTTCGACTCAAAATGACAGTTACGACACTTCTTTGCATCGAAAATGACAGTTCGATTTTAGCTACTCTTGACAAAGGAGGATTGTAAATGATGAAAAATACATAAAAACATTCACAAATCCTGATCAATAGATGCTGAATAATGTGAAGGAAGATGGCTTCAGCAATGATATACTGATCATAAGCAGCAAAACTACTGAATAGAGCTGAAAACAAGGAGGAAAAAACCAAATTCCAGAGAGAGACACAATATCATTCAGTCATCGCACCTGTCCTTCAGGGAAACAGGGATGCATCTCACCTGCAACACACGGGAGGTGCGATGCATACAGGCTGCCAGTTACAGAGAGTGCGATGGGCCAGGGAACGAAACTGAGTTTGGTTTTTGCTCAAAATTTGCAGCTAAGTTCAATGATTTAGGCTGAGCTATGATAGACAGTAAAAACAAAGTACAGGGGTATGATCTTATGAGGCTATTGAGCTACCACAAGGGAACTTAGGATGTTTGCAAGTTAGATGTTCAGTTCATAAACCAACCCAGAGATTGACTGAAGCAGCGTTGATCTACTTTGCAGTTGCATAGCAAAAGCAGTTCGAAGGCTAGCTGGCTTAACTTCAGGCTCCGTCTGTAGTTTATAAAGCAAACAAACAAACTATTCGCTCCCCAGTGGAGTCGCCATTTTTTTCCGGGAAAACTAATGTCTTTTCGATCTGCTAGTCCCACTAAGACAGGTAGCTATCTTAGAAACAAACAATTCAAAGTGCTTCAAGATTTCCTTTATGTATGATAGATAAGAGAGAAGCAAAGAGGACCAACATGTATCTTCCGCTTGGCTCCTTGCTTGTTTCCTCTCTCCCTTGATAGAGATCGCCACTCTTCTCCTACTTGTCCTGCTTTAGAGAATACCTGTAGAGGCAAAGCAACAAAACACTATCAAAGCATCTCGATCTATGATATCATAAACAATGTAGAATCAGAAATACATTGACCATACAATTGCATCTACAAATAACAAGATTCACAAATACACGATTATATGGAGGAAAACTCAAAGAACTTTATTGATAGTAGAAATAGAAGAGAGGATTACAACCCAGCTGTCTGATCCAACATCATCCTCCCAGCATGAAAGCCCTCTTCACCTCATGAAAAGCAAGATCACTCAACAATACAATGTTTTTTCTCAGAGAGAAACCAACAACACTTCCTTACAAATTATAAAATTCCAGCCTCTAGATCTCTCAGATGAGGGATCCATTTATAGATGTTTGCAGAGGGGTGAGTCAGCTTCTGGGTTTTTGATTAGTGTCATTTCACTGATAGTTCTTGGTTCCACCTGGAGATTTCTTTGATCTCTTACTCATCCCTGGGCGAATTCAGAGAGGCAAGTGTCATATGAAAAGTTTCTAGAAGATTCTTTGTGTTTCCACTTAGCAAACTGTCTCTGCCATTTGTCTACTCTCGCTCATCGCACCCCACAAAAGGCTATTTCAGTATGCATCGCACCTGGCTAGTGTAGCAGCCAGTATGCATTGCACCTTGACCATGGAGCAATCTGTATGGTCCAGTTTTGGCCAGTTCTGAGTGGTTTTTTAGGTGTAACTTCTAGGAAATGATGTAATCAGTTGACCATGATTCTCTAGGGTGTGAAACGACACTTTTAGGGGTTTAAGAGCCCTTGGTTTGTCGACATATGTGATTGGGGTTGCAGTGCCCAAATATGTCTATAACAACACCCAGTGCATAACACAACACCATACATACTCTTAAATCCAGTGTATAACATGGCACAACACATATACGTACACAATGTACATTACAAGACATACATCGGAACACAACATGAGACACCACAAAATGCATACACATACACCTGAGATACAACATAACTCATATGTCTATACTCAATGTACACCACCACACAATTGATCCAAGTGGATATTGGTGGCCACCTGCCAAGTCCACTTGGACCCCCACCATTGTTTTTTTCAGCTTTTCAGTTTCCTTAATTGTAGCACAACTTACTATTTTTAGCAGTTTTTTGGGTCTTGAACTTCCTGAGCCGTTTTGAGGCCCTAAACGATATTTTTTGGGAAAACGGGGAGCAACATTGGTTTATGGACCGATGTTTCTCTTCCCAAAGTTGTAGTTATCGGATAGATCTTTCTAACAAGATATTGTGCGCGTCAAACGAAGATCATATGCCAAAGTTACGACCCCAGGAAGTTGATGTACCAATTTACCCAAACGGGGCCTACAGTTTGGCGTTTCATCTTCTAGGGTTAGGTTTTTTTATGTTTAGGGTTTTCCATTGTTTCTCAACAATAAATAGACCTTCAAGCCTCATTGTAACACTGTTTAGAGGCATGTAGTCGCCACATCTCTTCTCAGAGATAAGATAACATCACCGTAGCTGGTTTATTTACATTCTATTGGAAAGCATATTTCAGTATTTTACATTAATGAAATGAAGTATTATTTCCACTGCATCTCTGTATTTATGGTTATCTCTGTGATTTGTTGCATTTCTGTTTAAATCCGGATCAGTGGTATCAGAGCGGTCTGCTTTTTCTCTGTTTTTCTATGCATGTCCCCAACGAGGTCGGGATATAGGGAGGTAGGGCTTGACCTGGTCGAACCTTTGCAAGACCAGCCTCGTAAATCTCGACAGCCTCCCATGGCGGATGAAAAAAAAGATGAGGGGGCACGAGATCCTATCAAAATCTTGCTCGAAGAAGCTCCTGAGTGACAAAGGAATGCGATGATGGACAAATTTTCCCAGATCCTTCAGCGGCTACCCAGGGGCGACGCATCGACTTCCAACAACTACTTTGGAAATGCTACACTGTTTAAGGTACAAGTTAATTTTGAAATCCCCATATTCGAGGGTAAGATAGATGCAGATGATGTCGATAAATGGTTGAATCTGCTAGAGGGTTATTTTTCTGTTCATTATTTTTCCAGTCGGGAAAAGATTATTTTCGCTCTTCTCAAGGAAGCCCCCCTCGTCAAGGACTAGTGGGAAACCTACTGCGAGCAGAAGGATGAAAGTATAGTCTCACTATTTTCAGCTGCACCCACTTGGGATTCATTCTAGGATGCCATCAAGGAGCTGTACTACCCTGTCGGAAGCTATGAGGATCAATACATAAAGTGGACCACGCTGTGGCAGGGGAGGGACCAAGACGTGCCAAAGTTTACCAATATTTTCCATACCCTTCGCACAAAGTTGGGTATCAAGGATTCGGAGCAGCATTTGGTACTCAAATACCATGGCTGCCTGCACAAGTACATCCAGGAAGAAATAGAATTCCTGAACATCCCCTCACTCGGCACGACATACCGATATGCCGTCAAGGTCGAGCAAAAGTTTAAACAGAAGAAGCGAGACTTTGGATCTGCAAATTCGAAGCAAGGGAAATGTGCCCCCAACTGCAGAACAAAGGACAAAGCCAAGGCGAGGCGGCCCAAGACAACCCGTCAAAGCTGCAAGCAAAGAACAGCGCCGTGAAGCCAAAAAAGGACACGGGAAAGTGGCGTGAGTTCCATAAGAGCTCCACCCATAACACAAGTGAGTGTCGGGCCAAGCAGTCACTGGTGGATGAGCTAAAGGTTTTAGAATCAGATGCATGTTCCGACTCTGAGTCAGAACCCGACAAGGGGAATGGAAAAGGGAAGCAGATTATCGATGCAGAGCCCAACGCCAATGTTGCCACCACGAAGATACAGAAGGAGGAACCTAAAGATCCAGAGGAGGAGGAGCGTCTCTTCCACTCCCAGATGTGGGTAAAGGGCTCCCAGCTACAGTTCATTGTCGACTGCGGAAACCAAAAGAACCTCATTTCGGCAGAGGTCGTGAAGCGGCTGGGCTTACCGACAATAGCACATCCACAACTGTACACCATCGGGTGGCTTCACCAAGGACAGGATCTTTGCATGAGCCAGCAGTGTCGCCTCCCATACAACATCAAGCCCTTCACGGATGAGGTATTGTGTGACATTGCTCCCCTTGAAGTTTGTGATGTATTATTAGGACAACCATACTTGTGGAAATGACATGTTGTGTATGAATCAAGGCCTCGTGTTGTTATTGTTACTTTGGGAAATAAGTTGTACAGGATATTGGAGGTAGCACCGCCTACCACCATCTCTTTGGTTACTGCAAAACAATGCAGTAAGCTCATTTCCAAAACCAGGAAATTTGTTTTCCTGATGATATGCCCTCAAGGAAAAAAGAAGATAGTGGCCACGACCTCCAGACAGGGCCCCTCCGCACGACAACTACAGATGGACAAGGTCGTGGAGGAGTACGAGGACATCTTCACCTTCCTCATAGGGGTTCCTCTGCACTGTCAGGTCAAGCATTCCATCGATTTGACCCCAGGTGCGTCGCTGCCCAATGGACCAATCTACCAGCGCTCCGTTTTGGAGAACGATGAAATCAGAGGCAAATTCAGGAGTTACTGCAGAAAGGTCACATACATCCGATTTCATCGCCCTGTGGGAGCCCGATCATGTTGGTATAGAAGAAGGATGGGACTTGGAGACTTTGTATTGACTATCGGGCGTTGAACAAGATCACTGTCCGTAATAGGTACCCGATCCCACGGATTGATGACCTCCTAGATCAACTGAAGGGGGCAAAATATTGCAGCAAGATCGATTTGAAGTCAGGATATCACCAGGTACCAATCGAACCCTCCGATGTGTGGAAGACTGCCTTCAAAGCCAAGGAGGGCCTTTTCGAATGTTTGGTTATGCCTTTCGGATTGACAAATGCTCCTGCAACCTTCATGAGACTAATGAATGACATCTTTTGGCCATTCACCAACTCATTTGTGGTGGTATACTTGGATGATATCTTGATCTTTAGCCAGAGTTGGGAAGAGCACCTCCACCACATCCGACAGGTTCTCCAAACGCTGTGGCAATGCAAGTTATGTGCCAATTTGGAGAAATGCACTTTTGGCATGACCTAGGTTCAGTATTCAGGATACATTATTGATGAACAGTGGTTGCATGTGGATCCATCCAAGATCCAAGTCATTTGGGATTGGCCATCTCCAACCACTCTGACAGAGCTCAGTAGCTTTCTAGGTCTTGCCAACTTCTACCGGAGGTTCGTGTTGGGATTTTCTCATATCACTTGGCCCTTGAGTCAAGTCACCAAGGGAGGAGCGAAAGCAAAATTATTTTGGTCTGAATCTTAACAGAAGGCATTCACAGAGTTTAAAGATTGCCTCTACACGGAACCAGTGCTTGCATTACCAGACTTGCAACAACCATTTGAGGTCGAGACAAATGCCTCTGACTATGCTATTGGGGCAGTCCTTACTCAACACAGGCATCCAGTGGCATATCACAGTGAGACACTTTCAAACACAGTCTAGAAGTATCCCACTTATGACAAAGAGATGTATTCCATTATGCAGGCCCGTCGACAATGGAAGCATTACATTTTGGGGAAGGAAACGGTCATCCACACAGACCACTGACCCCTATAGTTCATACATACCCAAGGGAAATTGCAGAATGATCGCCATCAGAAGTGGTCCACATACCTGCAATAGTTCCATTTGAATATCAAGTATAAGAAGGGTGGCACCAATAATGTTGCAGATTGCCTTAGTCGACCATCGATCATGGCGTTAACCACCGTGTTCAACTCTTGTGGGCACGAGACTTCTGATTGGCCACTTCTCTACAAAAGTGACCCAGAATTCGGCACACATACCAGACACTCTTAGAGGGTCAGCATGTTCCAGATTTTCACCTCCAGGATGCCCTGTTATGCCACTTGGGTCACCTTTGTGTTCCTTCAAGCGAGTGTGCCAAGATGATTTGGGAAGCACACTATAGTCGGGCTGCTGGGCATTTTGGGGTCGAGAAAATGGTGGCAATACTGCAGAAGTATTTCTATTGGCCGAATCTTCGACAGGATGTCGGGAAGTACACCAGATCATGCACTACCTGCACCATTACCAAACCGACCATCAAGAAGCAAGGCCTCTATACCCCGCTGCCTACCCCTAGTCGACCATGGGAATCCATCTCCGTGGATTACATGTCATGCCTTCCTTCCACTAAGCATGGAAATGACTGCGTTTTGTGGTTGTTGACAGGTTCTCGAAGATGACCATTATGGCAACCTGCAAGAAGAATATCACAGCAAAAGCCACTGCTAAACTCTTCTTTGAACGAGTGTGGGTACACTTTGGGATCCCATAGTCTATCATCTCAGATCGGGATAGTAGGTTCCTCAGTACATTTTGGTCCAATCTCTGGTCGATGCTGGACACCAAACTCACTAAGTCCACAACCTTCCATCCTCAAACTGATGGCTAGATAGAGGTTGTCAACAGGATGATCGTACACATTCCGTGCATGTATGTTATGAAACCAGCTCACAAAAAGATAGAAAATAGAGATCCACGCCTTAGAATTCAGCCTCTTCGAGGGGGCAACCTCCTTTACATTACATAAATGAACAATTCTTGGATGATACAAATGAAAATACCTCCCTTCTATATATAGGAGTCTAAGTGGTCCCAATACAATCAAAGCCTACATAACAATAATATTGTAGGGCACAAAAATAACAATAGTGGGCTTCTATGTGGCACAATAGTAACAATATGGGCACTACATGGGTACATCAATATAAATAAGGGGTATAACTACAATAGTAATGGGGTAATCACTAGTATTATAGGGACCCAACATGCCCCTCTCCTTCAAAAAAGTGTTGTCCTCAACGCTTGAGTAGTTCAGGATACTTTTGCATAAAATTCTCATCCTCCCATGTGGAATCTTCAGCGGATAAGTTCTTCCACTTGATAAGGTACTCTGAAATTGATCGATTTCGTAGCTGTCGAGTTCTTGTTTCTATAACTGCTTCCGGTTCCAATATAATTTTTCCTTCTTCGTCAAGTTCTGGCAATATTGTTTGAACTGGGAGCTTGTCGCCTATAACCTTCTTTAAGCATGAAACATGGAAAACTGGGTGCAATCGAGAAGCTGCAGGAAGCTCCAATTTGTATGCCATAGTACCAATCTTTTGCAACACCTTGTACGGACCATAATACTTTGGTGATAATTTATTATCCTTCTTAGCTTGCTTGAGGGACATTTGCTTATATGGTTGTAGCCGTAGGAATACCCAATCACCTACATCAAAACTTCTTTCACTGCGATGCTGATCTGCCTGTTGTTTCATTCTATTATGTGCCAACACAAGGTTATCCTTTAAGAGTTGGAGGACTTGTTGTTGATGTTCGATGTGATGTTCCACTGCCTGAACCTTAGAATTTTCTCTTAAATATGATGTGATGGATGGTGGTTGATACCCATAAAGTGCCATAAATGGGGTCATTTTTGTTGCTGTATGAAAGGAAGTGTTATACCACCATTCAGCCAGAGGCAACCATTTGACCCATTGTGTCTGTTTATCAGATACAAAGCAATGAAGGTATCCTTCCAAACATTTGTTTACTATCTCAGTTTGCCCATCAGATTGAGGATGATAAGATGAGCTATGAGCTAACTGAGTACCAAGACAAGAAAATAATTCTGTCCAAAAATTTCCAGTGAAAATGGGATCTCTGTCACTTACAATAATCTTTGGGTTTCCATGTAGCTTTTGAACTGTTTCCATAAATGCAGTAGAAACTGTACTGGCTTTAAATGGATGTGATAATGCACAAAAGTGTGCATACTTGGTAAGTCTGTCAACTACCACCATGATGACACTCTTTCCCTCAGACTTGGGTAAACCTGTGATAAAATCCATTGAAACCTCCTCCCAACGTTGGCTTGGAATGGATAAAGGTTGTAATAGACCCGGTGTCTTAATTGTTTCAACTTTATTTTGCTGGCAAACCAAACATTCCGCCACAAACTTTTGAATATCTGATTTAAGGCCATCCCAAAAAAATTCCTTCTTAACCCTGTGGTAAGTTTTTAAAAATCCTGAGTGCCCTCCTAAGGGAGAAGTGTGCAATTCCATAAGAATCTTTTGTTTTAGCTGGGAATTCTTACATAGGTATAAGCGATCTTTGTACCATAGCGAATCATTTTTCCAGCTAAATGTATCAGAAGTACTGGAATCTTGTTGTAGCTTTTGAATAAGTGCCCACACTTCTTCGTCGTTCTTCCATTCCTCCCTTGCTTCGTTTATCCAATCTGGTTGGATAATAGAAATGGCACACAACAATGCTTCCACATCCTCATCCTTTCTTGAGAGTGCATCTGCCACCACATTTTGCTTCCCTTTTTTGTAGATGATTTCAAAGTCATAACCCAACATCTTTGTGACCCACTTTTGTTGCTCTTCAGAGGATAATCTTTGTTCTAAAAAGTATTTAAGGCTATCATGATCCGTTTTTACCTTGAAGTGTCTTCCCATTAGGTAGGGTCGCCATTTCTTAAGTGCATGGAGTATTGCCAACATTTCCTTCTCATAAATAGCTTTTTTTAAAAACTTTCCCTTGATTGGACGACTTTCAAAAGCAATGGGTCTTTCATCTTGCATTAGAACAGCACCAATTCCATTTCCTGAAGCATCACATTCCACAATAAAGGTTTTTGTGAAGTCCGGCGTAGCTAAGACCGGTGCTTGGCACATTGCCTCTTTAAGATGTTCAAAGGCCTTTGTTGCTTCTGAAGTCCATGAAAATGAATCTTTCTTCAATAATGTTGTTAGAGGTGCTGCTATTCTCCCATAATTCTTAACAAACTTGTGATAATACCCTGTCAACCCAAGAAATCCTCGCAGATGCTTTATGGATGTGGGGATTTTCCATTCCTTAATGGCTTTAATTTTGCTAGGGTCTACCTTAACTCCTTCATGAGATACAATATGACCCAAATATTCCACCTCCTGGACTCCAAAGAAACATTTGGATCTTTTTGCATATAATTGTTTCTCCTCCAATAGTTGTAACACCCTGTCAACATGTTCAACATGATCCTTCCAAGACTTGCTGTAGATTAGTATATCATCAAAAAATACTAACACAAATTTTCTAAGGAATGGTTTGAAAATTGAATTCATCAAACCTTGAAATGTTGAAGGTGCATTGGTAAGGCCAAAAGGCATGACCAAAAATTCATAATGACCCTCATGAGTTCTAAATGCTGTTTTCGGAATGTCTTCAATCTTCATTCTAATTTGATGATATCCCGAATGAAGATCCAACTTGGTGAAGTAAATTGATCCATGCAATTCATCCAGTAATTCATCAATAACAGGAATGGGGAACTTATCTTTAATAGTGAGCTTGTTGAGCTCCCTATAATCTGGACACATGCGCCATGATCCATCCTTCTTGTGCACCAATACTACTGGAGCTGAGAAAGAACTTTGACTCGGTTGAATTATACCAGCCTCTAGCATTTCTGCAACCATACGTTCAATTTCACTTTTTTGGACATATGGATATCTGTACGGCCTGATGTTTGGAGGAACACTTCCTGGAATCAGATGAATAGCATGATCATGATCACGCATAGGTGGGAGACCTTTGGGAGTCTCAAATACCTTGGAATGATTGTCCAGGACTTTTTGGAGATCTGGAGAAATAGATGATTCCAATGTGGAAACATCTAGTGAACATAATTGTGCAATTACACCTCTTTGCTCCTTTTTTAGAAGCTTTGTCATTCCATTAGAGCTGATTATCTTTCCTGGTTTCCCTGCAATACCCCTTAATTCAACTTCCTTTCCTTCCACAGAAAATTTCATGAAAAGTTCTTGAAAATTAAAAGCTATTGTACCCAAGGATTGTAGCCATTGGACTCCTAGTACAACATCAGCACCTCCCATTGGAATGGAAAGCATTGGGCTAGTCAATACATATTCTCCCATGGATAGCTTGATATTATGGCACTTTCCGGAACAATTTATTGTTCCTCCATTTGCAATCATCACTTGACACTCTGGAGCTGGATATAGGAAGCAATTCAATTCTTTTGCTACCCTACAATGAATAAAATTGTGGGTGCTTCCTGAATCAATCAACACTATTACCTTTTTCTTCTTGATTTGTCCTTCTATCTTGATGGTTTGAGGAGTGGTAATTCCCGCCAATGCATTACAAGATATGGTCGGATTTATTTGTTCTTCATCTAGGCTTTGTTCCTAGAATATATCCTCTTCTTTTGACCTTTCTTGCTCCTTTTCTTCTTCCTCTTCACAATCTATGTAGAATAATTTCTTCTCAGCACATTTATGACCTTTTGTGTATTTGCTATCACAATTGTAACAAAGCCCTTTTTCTCTTTTTTCTTCCAATTGTTGTGGTGTCAACCTTGTAGGTTGTGGAAGACTATGGGCAACAACACTTCCTTCTTTATAGTTGTGAATGGTATGCTTCCTAGTTGCCATAATTTTGCTTTCCATTTTTCTTGCTAACCTGAATGCCTTCTCTAATGAATCAGGTTCCCAAAGGCGCACATCATGTTGGATATTATCCTTTAAAGACCCTATGAACACATCAATCCTATGATCTTCTGGAATATCTTTTACCCTTATGTTCAATTTTTGGAACTCCTCAATGTGCTCCATTATTGAACCCTTTTGTTTGAGACTTATCAATTGGCTAAAAAAAGTGTTGCTTTTTGTATCCTCATAATGTGCTATTAATTCTTCCGTAAAAATGGCCCAAGTGATAAATGGTTTACGAGAACAAAGCCATTGATACCATACAAACTGATTTGGTTCCAAATATAAAGTTGCCATACGTACCTTTTGTGTGTTTTGCACATTATTGAGATCGAAGAATTGCTCCATTTGTAATATCCATGTGGCGGGATCCTTGCCATCAAACTTCCTCATATCGATTTTTGGAACATGGTGAGTCTTTGATCCAACATTAGAGTCTATGGAATCATGATTAACATTTCTTTTGTTCTCATCATGAGTTTCCTTTACTACCTTTTCACCATTAGTGACCCTTTCTTGTAGCAACTTCTTCAATTCTTCCATGTTTGTATTCAAATCTATCTTCAAATTTGCCATCGAATCCTCCATCTTAGCTTCCATGCCCTTTATCTTAGATTCCATGCCATTTACCTTAGATTCCACGCCACTTATCTTAGCTTCTGTTAGCTTTTGTGAGCGTGACATTTGTTGCACTTGTTCCTGTAATCTTGATATATCATGTAGCATTTCTTCCTCTTCTTCATGAGTCATGCTAGAGCTTTCAGGTTCCTTACTAGGTGTTTGCATTTTCTTTCCTCGGGGCATCAGTTACCGATAATAATGTTTTACTATGCCCTTTCAATTCCGTTAAACCAAGCTTACACAAAAATTAAAAAAAACACCTTTTTTCACTTTATAGAAGCCTGATATTGAATCTGATGTATCTCTGTAATTTCGGATCATCCAATTCTGAAATTGCTACCTGTAGTAGCCTTCTACGTCCTCTTTCCAATGCCACAATTCTGAGCCAAATTGGATTCTCCAAGGAAGAGTTATGTGAAACCTCCCACGGTGACTTGCTTTTAGACTGGTTCAGTAGAGCGAAGTTGTACGACGTGCCCCGAGTCACTGTTTCGACCTTTGGATCTGAAAAACACCCACAAGAAACTACAGTCCGTCCTCTTTCTGTAACTTCTTACGAAACTTCAATCCGATGCTCAGAAAGAAAGTTATGACGATTTTCCCCAGGTCACCTGTTTTGAGTGTAATTCAGGAGTCATCAAAAAGACCAACTTCCTGAGATCATATATCTGAAAATATCACGCTAAAAGCTCTGAAATTTTGACCCAAGGTTCAACGCGATGTCTTCTCAAATGGGTTTTTTTTGCGACTTCTGAAACGTCACAGAAAAACAGTTATAGCGAAAATGCCACGATGACCTGTTTGGAGGAGCGAAACCCTAGAATCCAAAGCTCTGATACCAAATGTTATGAAACCAGCTCACAAAAAGATAGAAAAGAGAGATCCACGCCTTAGAATTCAGCCTCTTCGAGGGGGCAACCTCCTTTACATTACATAAATGAACAATTCTTGGATGATACAAATGAAAAACCTCCTTTCTATATATAGGAGTCTAAGGAGTCACAATATAATCCAGCCGACCTAACAATAATATATAAAGCACAAAAATAACAATAGAGGGATTCTATGGGGCACAATATAACAATATGGGGGTAATGGGTACAACAATATAAATAAGGGGTATAACTACAATAGTAATGGGGTAATCACTAGTATTATAGGGACCCAACATGCCCCTCTCCTTCAAAAAAGTGTTGTCCTCAACGCTTGAGTAGTTCTGGATACTTCTGCATAAAATTCTCATCCTCCCATGTGGAATCTTCAGCGGATAAGTTCTTCCACTTGATAAGATACTCTGAAATTGATCGATTTCGTAGCTGTCGAGTTCTTGTTTCTATGACTGCTTCCGGTTCCAATATAATTTTTCCTTCCTCGTCAAGTTCTGGCAATATTGTTTGAACTGGGAGCTTGTCGCCTATAACCTTCTTTAAACATGAAACATGGAAAACTGGGTGCAATCGAGAAGCTGCAGGAAGCTCCAATTTGTATGCCATAGTACCAATCTTTTGCAACACCTTGTACGGACCATAATACTTTGGTGATAATTTATTATCCTTCTTAGCTTGCTTGAGGGACATTTGCTTATATGGTTGTAGCCGTAGGAATACCCAATCACCTACATCAAAACTTCTTTCACTGCGATGTTGATCTGCCTGTTGTTTCATTCTATTTTGTGCCAACACGAGGTTATCCTTTAAGAGTTGGAGGACTTGTTGTTGATGTTCGATGTGATGTTCCACTGCCTGAACCTTAGAATTTTCTCTTAAATATGATGTGATGGATGGTGGTTGATACCCATAAAGTGCCATAAATGGGGTCATTTTTGTTGCTGTATGAAAGGAAGTGTTATACCACCATTCAGCCAGAGGCAACCATTTGACCCATTGTGTCTGTTTATCAGATACAAAGCAACGAAGATATCCTTCCAAACATTTGTTTACTATCTCAGTTTGCCCATCAGATTGAGGATGATAAGATGAGCTATGAGCTAACTGAGTACCAAGACAAGAAAATAATTCTGTCCAAAAATTTCCAGTGAAAATGGGATCTCTGTCACTTACAATAATCTTTGGGTTTCCATGTAGCTTTTGAACTGTTTCCATAAATGCAGTAGAAACTGTACTGGCTTTAAATGGATGTGATAATGCACAAAAGTGTGCATACTTGGTAAGTCTGTCAACTACCACCATGATGACACTCTTTCCCTCAGACTTGGGTAAACCTGTGATAAAATCCATTGAAACCTCCTCCCAACGTTGGCTTGGAATGGATAAAGGTTGTAATAGACCCGGTGTCTTAATTGTTTCAACTTTATTTTGTTGGCAAACCAAACATTCCGCCACAAACTTTTGAATATCTGATTTAAGGCCATCCCAAAAAAATTCCTTCTTAACCCTGTGGTAAGTTTTTAAAAATCCTGAGTGCCCTCCTAAGGGAGAAGTGTGCAATTCCATAAGAATCTTTTGTTTTAGCTGGGAATTCTTACAGAGGTATAAGCGATCTTTGTACCATAACGAATCATTTTTCCAGCTAAATGTATCAGAAGTACTGGAATCTTGTTGTAGCTTTTGAATAAGTGCCCACACTTCTTCGTCATTCTTCCATTCCTCCCTTGCTTCGTTTATCCAATCTGGTTGGATAATAGAAATGGCACACAACAATGCTTCCACATCCTCATCCTTTCTTGAGAGTGCATCTGCCACCACATTTTGCTTCCCTTTTTTGTAGATGATTTCAAAGTCATAACCCAACATCTTTGTGACCCACTTTTGTTGCTCTTCAGAGGATAATCTTTGTTCTAAAAAGTATTTAAGGCTATCATGATCCGTTTTTACCTTGAAGTGTCTTCCCATTAGGTAGGGTCGCCATTTCTTAAGTGCATGGAGTATTGCCAACATTTCCTTCTCATAAATAGCTTTGCTTAAAAACTTTCCCTTGATTGGACGACTTTCAAAAGCAATGGGTCTTTCATCTTGCATTAGAACAGCACCAATTCCATTTCCTGAAGCATCACATTCCACAATAAAGGTTTTTGTGAAGTCCGGTGTAGCTAAGACCGGTGCTTGGCACATTGCCTCTTTAAGATGTTCAAAGGCCTTTGTTGCTTCCGAAGTCCATGAAAATGAATCTTTCTTCAATAATGTTGTTAGAGGTGCTGCTATTCTCCCATAATTCTTAACAAACTTGCGATAATACCCTGTCAACCCAAGAAATCCTCGCAGATGCTTTATGGATGTGGGGATTTTCCATTCCTTAATGGCTTTAATTTTGCTAGGGTCTACCTTAACTCCTTCATGAGATACAATATGACCCAAATATTCCACCTCCTGGACTCCAAAGAAACATTTGGATCTTTTTGCATATAATTGTTTCTCCTCCAATAGTTGTAGCACCCTGTCAACATGTTCAACATGATCCTTCCAAGACTTGCTGTAGATTAGTATATCATCAAAAAATACTAACACAAATTTTCTAAGGAATGGTTTGAAAATTGAATTCATCAAACCTTGAAATGTTGAAGGTGCATTGGTAAGGCCAAAAGGCATGACCAAAAATTCATAATGACCCTCATGAGTTCTAAATGCTGTTTTCGGAATGTCTTCAATCTTCATTCTGATTTGATGATATCCCGAACGAAGATCCAACTTGGTGAAGTAAATTGATCCATGCAATTCATCCAGTAATTCATCAATAACAGGAATGGGGAACTTATCTTTAATAGTGAGCTTGTTGAGCTCCCTATAATCTGGACACATGCGCCATGATCCATCCTTCTTGTGCACCAATACTACTGGAGCTGAGAAAGAACTTTGACTCGGTTGAATTATACCAGCCTCTAGCATTTCTGCAACCATACGTTCAATTTCACTTTTTTGGACATATGGATATCTGTACGGCCTGATGTTTGGAGGAACACTTCCTGGAATCAGATGAATAGCATGATCATGATCACGCATAGGTGGGAGACCTTTGGGAGTCTCAAATACCTTGGAATGATTGTCCAGGACTTTTTGGAGATCTGGAGAAATAGATGATTCCAATGTGGAAACATCTAGCGAACATAATTGTGCAATTACACCTCTTTGCTCCTTTTTTAGAAGCTTTGTCATTCCATTAGAGCTGATTATCTTTCCTGGTTTCCCTGCAATACCCCTTAATTCAACTTCCTTTCCTTCCACAGAAAATTTCATGAAAAGTTCTTGAAAATTAAAAGCTATTGTACCCAAGGATTGTAGCCATTGGACTCCTAGTACAACATCAGCACCTCCCATTGGAATGGAAAGCATTGGGCTAGTCAATACATATTCTCCCATGGATAGCTTGATATTATGGCACTTTCCAGAACAATTTATTGTTCCTCCATTTGCAATCATCACTTGACACTCTGGTGCTGGATATAGGAAGCAATTCAATTCTTTTGCTACCCTACAATGAATAAAATTGTGGGTGCTTCCTGAATCAATCAACACTATTACCTTTTTCTTCTTGATTTGTCCTTCTATCTTGATGGTTTGAGGAGTGGTAATTCCCGCCAATGCATTACAAGATATGGTCGGATTTATTTGTTCTTCATCTAGGCTTTGTTCCTGGAATATATCCTCTTCTTTTGACCTTTCTTGCTCCTTTTCTTCTTCCTCTTCACAATCTATGTAGAATAATTTCTTCTCAGCACACTTATGACCTTTTGTGTATTTGCTATCACAATTGTAACAAAGCCCTTTTGCTCTTTTTTCTTCCAATTGTTGTGGTGTCAACCTTGTAGGTTGTGGAAGACTATGGGCAACAACACTTCCTTCTTTATAGTTGTGAATGGTATGCTTCCTAGTTGCCATAATTTTGCTTTCCATTTTTCTTGCTAACCTGAATGCCTTCTCTAATGAATCAGGTTCCCAAAGGCGCACATCATGTTGGATATTATCCTTTAAAGACCCTATGAACACATCAATCCTATGATCTTCTGGAATATCTTTTACCCTTATGTTCAATTTTTGGAACTCCTCAATGTGCTCCATTATTGAACCCTTTTGTTTGAGACTTATCAATTGGCTAAAAAAAGTGTTGCTTTTTGTATCCTCATAATGTGCTATTAATTCTTCCGTAAAAATGCCCAAGTGATAAATTGGTTTACGAGAACAAAGCCATTGATACCATACAAACTGATTTGGTTCCAAATATAAAGTTGCCATACGTACCTTTTGTGTGTTTTGCACATTATTGAGATCGAAGAATTGCTCCATTGTAATATCCATGTGGCGGGATCCTTGCCATCAAACTTCCTCATATCGATTTTTGGAACATGGTGAGTCTTTGATCCAACATTAGAGTCTATGGAATCATGATTAACATTTCTTTTGTTCTCATCATGAGTTTCCTTTACTACCTTTTCACCATTAGTGACCCTTTCTTGTAGCAACTTCTTCAATTCTTCCATGTTTGTATTCAAATCTATCTTCAAATTTGCCATCGAATCCTCCATCTTAGCTTCCATGCCCTTTATCTTAGATTCCATGCCATTTACCTTAGATTCCACGCCACTTATCTTAGCTTCTGTTAGCTTTTGTGAGCGTGACATTTGTTGCACTTGTTCTTGTAATTTTGATATATCATGTAGCATTTCTTCCTCTTCTTCATGAGTCATGCTAGAGCTTTCAGGTTCCTTACTAGGTGTTTGCATTTTCTTTCCTCGGGGCATCAGTTACCGATAATAATGTTTTACTATGCCCTTTGAATTCCGTTAAACCAAGCTTACACAAAAATTAAAAAAACACCTTTTTTCACTTTATAGAAGCCTGATATTGAATCTGATGTATCTCTGTAATTTCGGATCATCCAATTCTGAAATTTCTACCTGTAGTAGCCTTCTACGTCCTCTTTCCAATGCCACAATTCTGAGCCAAATTGGATTCTCCAAGGAAGAGTTATGTGAAACCTCCCACGGTGACTTGCTTTTAGACTGGTTCAGTAGAGCGAAGTTGTACGACGTGCCCCGAGTCACTGTTTCGACCTTTGGATCTGAAAAACACCCACAAGAAACTAAAGTCCGTCCTCTTTCTGTAACTTCTTACGAAACTTCAATCCGATGCTCAGAAAGAAAGTTATGACGATTTTCCCCAGGTCACCTGTTTTGAGTGTAATTCAGGAGTCATCAAAAAGACCAACTTCCTGAGATCATATATCCGAAAATATCGTGCTAAAAGCTCTGAAATTCAGACCCAAGGTTCAGCGCGATGTCTTCTCAAATGGGTTTTTTTTTGCGACTTCTGAAACGTCACAGAAAAACAGTTATAGCGAAAATGCCACGATGACCTGTTTGGAGGAGCGAAACCCTAGAATCCAAAGCTCTGATACCAAATGTTATGAAACCAGCTCACAAAAATATAGAAAATAGAGATCCACGCCTTAGAATTCAGCCTCTTCGAGGGGGCAACCTCCTTTACATTACATAAATGAACAATTCTTGGATGATACAAATGAAAATACCTCCCTTCTATATATAGGAGTCTAAGTGGTCCCAATACAATCAAAGCCTACATAACAATAATATTGTAGGGCACAAAAATAACAATAGTGGGCTTCTATGTGGCACAATAGTAACAATATGGGCACTACATGGGTACATCAAAATAAATAAGGGGTATAACTACAATAGTAATGGGGTAATCACTAGTATTATAGGGACCCAACAATGTACAACACAAAGCATCCGCACACATGGGACGAGATCCTCCCCTATTTTCAGCACAACTATAATCGGGCTCTTCATAGCTCGACTCGCCACAACCCTTTTCAGGTGGGCTTGGGATTCCAGCCACTATGTCCCATTGATGTGGCCATGCCATTTGCAGCTACTCACGCATATTCGGCTCATGTCCAGTCCGAAACAGATAAGGAAAACAACTTCATTGAGCACATCCAACATATTCGCCAGCAGGTCCATGACATTCTGGAGAAATCAAATGCCAAGTACAAGCAGCAACATGATCAACATCGGGTGCCACACAAATTTCAGGTGGGCAACAAAGTCTAGTTGCATTTGCAAAAGGAACGCCTTACTGGAGCCTATCGGAAACTCAGACCACTTTGATATGGTCCTTACACCATTACCAAGGCTATGGGAGACAATGCATTTGAGCTCAACATTCCCACATTCCTTAGCCTGCACCCAGTGTTCAATGTGGACTGCCTTCAGCCATACTTTCCACCATTACTAGACACATCGGACATTGCAAAACAACTCACACCCACAGAGTTAAATCCAGATTGCATGGAACAAGCTGCAACTGATCGGATCATGGACACACAAATCAAGCAAACTCTCTAACAGAATATCCAACTGTATCGATTTGTCAAAGTAGGCCAACTCCTTCACCAGGGCAAGTGGCTCACCAGGGACCAAGTTCAACAGAAGTTTCCTCATCTCATGGAGGAACTCAATGCAATGGGAACCATTGCTTCCTAAGGGGGGAGGAATGATCCAGGTGGATATTGGTGGCCACCTACCAAGTCCACTTGGACCCCCATCATTGTTTCTTTTAGCTTTTCAGTTTCCTTAATTGTAGCACAGTTTACTATTTTTAGCAGTTTTTCGGGTCCTGAACTTCCGGAGCCATTTTGAGGCCCTAAACGATGTGTTTTGGGAAAACTAGGAGCAACATGGTTCCAAGGACAGGACCATGTTGCTCTTCCCAAAGTTGTAGTTCTTGTTAACACCCAGGTTGTTCCCTATGACTCCCAAGGGAATACGGTCGGGGTAACCACTAACCAATCTTTGGATCACTGTTTCTAGCCAAACTGTGATCAGAGAGGGCTCTCTCTTTATGATTTGTCTCTGTTATGATGGTATTTTAGGCTAGGTATTATGCACAGGTTTTGTTTATGTTTTGGTTGAAGAGTTTCTTTCAGGTCTTGTGATGTAGTGTTCAAAGAGTCAAATATCATTGGGCAATGGAGTCTATGGCTGTAGGTGTCTAGAAACCTTGAGGTGAATTGGTGAAACTTACAGGGCCATTTGGATACTTCATACAACAAAATTTTTTATTTATAACATGAACAGGTGAAACAACCAGTGAAAGCATTTAAGAATTTTCACTAAAGTATTTAAGAATTTCCACCAAACTAGGTATGAGAAACGGATAGATGTCTCAGGAGCAAACTTGAATCCCTGGGAATGTCTATCACTGCAAAAGATATAGTTTTAAAGTGCAGCAATTAAGAATTACATTTCATTCACTGTATCTGAAGAAAACATGGATAATAGCTTAGATTGAGTTCAGGGTAATCAGTGATTAAATCCTGGAACTATTCTTCTACTTTGCTATTAAGTGTAAAACATTTAAACAATAAAAGAGAACAAAAGACTCGAAAACATGTAATACAGAGGTTTAAGAAAAACTTATTGTTTTATGAAACACTCTGGAATCCTGCAACATTCACCATTCATCACAATGCATCAAGGTATGCCAAGCTTCGGAAATTTCATTCACCCTTTGTATTATTTCTCTGAGAATTTTACAGCAAGTGAGATCCCCAAAATGAAAATAACAACAACCCCTTAAGCTTATGTGCGGGGCGAATATATACTTACAAAACTTACAAAAATATCTGAGTTCTAAGTTATCTCAGACTTAATATTCTCACCAACTTTTGAGATATTATTATCAGAAATTTATTACAGCATTGAATACAAAATAAAGGCGTCTTGATGTTCTGTCAGAAGATATTTTGGCTTTTGGGAGCTGCTGAGTCGGTTGGGATATTTTGATCAAATGCTGGAGAACTCGACTTTATAGCTCGTGCGCTGTATTTTTGGGTCTGCCACCTGTGATTGTGATTGCTGCTGTGGTGACTAAATAGCCCTGCTGAGTTGGCTCAGCATCTGTCTTTTCCTTGTAGATTTATCCACCAAAATTATGCCTGTGCATGACTGCTTCATAAACTGGAGAAAATTAACGCTACAGGTTCTGGCTTGATAAGATTATCTGTGTCAAATTCCTCCAGACTTCCTGTGTGGGCAATTGGTGCTTCATGATTGCCTCCATAGTTTCATCTGCTTCTGTATACTTAAAGAAATTTGGTGGTGCATCAAACAGGTGATCAATTTCATTCATAATAAAAAACAAGTTGTCCACCCTATCATACAAATTCTGCCCTGATGCTGGCCCTGTTTCTGCTGAGGTACTGGGTTGTTTTGCAATTTGTGCTGCAGCATGGGCATCAACCCTTTTGATGTAGTTTTCCAGGGTGAGCAGTCTTCCTACACTGCTTAATATGCTGGGGAGGCCTCTGTTCTGTAATGCCAGGAATCTGTCCAGGAATTTGTTGATTTCGGTCTGCATATCCTGTGTTCTCCTCTCCAGCGTTCCAACTAGGCTTCGTAGTGTCAGGACTCTTTTAACTACTGATATTGTCTCAGTCTTGTTAGCAATTCCCATGGTAGCTAGTTGAGAGCTAGTTTTGTTATTTAAAATATTGATCATTCTGCTGGCAGCATCTGGCATGTGGCCAAGGCTTGCTCTAGCTCTGTGTATTTCCCTGTTTGCCTTTGTAATGAGTACTATTTGCTCATCCATAGTCTCAATATACTGCCACTGATTGGTGATGGACCGACCAATGTTACCCCAGAGGACTGCTTTTAACTCTACTGTTACCTTTTCTAGTGAGAGCTCCTTTTCAAGTTCAGTTATCCTCTTCTTTAGAGCTTTTACTTCTCGTTCCTTTGCAGCCTCACTCTGCTTGCTCTTATCAAGTCTTTCATTTACTTTAGTCAAAGATTTTTTGACTTCATCAAGCTCTTTCATTTGAGACTCAAGAACTTGGATTTCGGCTTGCAGCTTCTGCATATCCAGACTAGGAGTCTGCTCTGTTGTTGGTGTAGCTGTTGCTGTAGTTGGTGTTGTAGGCCCTGTCTGTTGAGGAGGAGGAGTAGTTGTTGGAGGGGCTTCCTCAAGATTGATTATTTCAGGAGGAGGCTGGGAGGTTTGGCCCTCTTCTTTTTGCTTTAATGCTGTCTGTAGTGCTGCCTTTGCAGCTTCTGATTCTCCTAGTTTGTCTTGAATCCGAACCAGCTCCTTGTACAGAGATATCATTAGATCTGTGGCATCCTTTTCCAGCCTTTGCTGGGCAACCTCATCTGTTTGCGGATGGATGGTAGCTGGGAGCTTGATTTTCTTTCTTAAGGCCGCCATGTCTGCATCCCTTAGCTTCAACAGTTCTTGGATACCTTTAACATCTTTAGGATCATGTCCTATTTCTATGATTACATCTTCCAAGGACTTGATTCTGTTGTCCTTGGCTTGTGATGATGCTCTCTCCAATTCCAGCTGAGAGGCTGTATTATCAAGGCTGCTTTTCAATTTGTAATTTTCCAATGTTTCATCTGCCAAGGAGGCATACACCATTTCACCAGTTTGTTTATGCAGTTCGATTTTATCCATAGGGTGTATGTCTTTGGCCAGAATCTCCATGTTGGTTCTCAGGTAATCCGAGGTAGATTGGGGATGCAGAGTTGTGGGCATGAAGTGACTCATGATCATTTTGCCTTCACTTACATCAAATGCAGACATGAGTCTTTGCTGATTAGTGGGAGCCAGGTTCAGCAAATGATTGTACAGCTGTATTTTAATAGGATCACTCCTCCTTTTAATGTCAATAAATTGTTGTTTGATGCTTACCTGTCCTTCTCTGTGCTGGCTGGAGGAGCTGACCTCTCCTCCTATAGCTCTATCATGTTCATGCTGGAATGAACTGGCTGAAACTTCTCCGCTGGGTGGGCCCATGCCCATTGCTTGTCTTATTGCTATGTCATCCTCTGGAAAGTCATTTAATCTTTGTCTTTTCTCTCCCTGATTGATGGATGAAGTCAGGGGAGTCTCTCTATCTCTTTTCCTGGTTAAGTCCTCCTTTTGTGGGGTTTGGAGGACCGAGGTATCAAAAGTAGTTTCTGCCCTAGGAGGCACTATTTCCTGAGCCTGTTGCTCAGTGGAACTTGGAGCATCAATCACTCTTTCTTGCTGCAAGGGCTGTTGTTTGTTATATTGTACCTCTTCTTGCTGCTGCCCTTCTCCCTGCTGCTCCATTTCTTCCTCCTGCTGTAGCAATGTCTCCACTTGTTCTTCTGTCAATGGAGGTGGCTGCTCCACCTGCTTCCCTTTATCTTTGCTGGCTGTCTGCGGTGCTTTCCCGGCAGTTTGCTGCTGTGTTGTTGATGATGTAGCAGCTGCTCCAAGCTGCTTTTTGTACGAGAGGGGAACCTGTCCACAAGTTTCTAAGTCAGCTTCCTTTTGAATATTTCTAGCCTCTCTCTCTAGTAGCTCTTCATCAGTAATTTCCTCTTCTAGGGTACCTTCTTCCCAACTTAATGCATTGGCATACTGTTCAATCTCAGGTTGTCTCTTGTGTGCATAGCTACCCAATTTGTATTTTATCCTCCTAAGGGAGACAAAATGATTGGGGTCATAGGGTATCCATTCAAAGCTAGTTTGCAGTCTGAGGCCCTCTAGGATATTGTTTGCCTCTTTCCACCCCTCCTCTTTTCTGTTGTATAGGAAAGGACCCAGCTGGCTCCTTACTTTTAACTGTGACTTCTTGTTCTTGCTCTGAAAATGGAGGTAGTCTGAGTTCCCAAATTGTCTGAAATATTCCAAGGCAAAAAGCCTCATGGGGACATACCTTGGCAACCTAAAAGGGTTCAACTCACAGCCATATATTCTGATGACTGTGTGGTTTTGGTAGAGGTACCAATTACCAATGCTATAGGATTTATTCAAATGGAGAATTCTCCTCATGTCATCAGTTAGTCTTGGAGGAGGAATACCATGCAATACTGTCATGGCTGGATAAATGAATAAGTCAATGAACTCAGAGTATGTGTAAGGTGATACAGAGGTATGATGAAAAACAGAGGTCCAGAACACCACTGACCTTGGATTTCCCTGGGCATTGAGTTGCTTCAAAGGAAAAGAGAAGGTGGCTGGCTGATAAAACAAGAATAGGTGGTATATGTATGAGGTATACCTGAATAGTCTTTCCCTCTTCAAGTTCATAAACTGGTCATGGATTTTATCCGCAATGTATGTAGCATAATCATAATGTACAGCTGGGGGCTTACCAGGAGAGAATAGAGAGAGCATTGCCATTATGGTTTCATCCACATCCTTCATTCCCTTGAATCCTAGGGCATAGCTGATCAAATCCACTAACATCCTGCCCAATTCATTCAAGTACTGATATCCAATAGGAGGAGTTCTGACGGATTCAGAGCCTGGTTTTACAAACAGCTGATTGATTTTAATGAGTTGGTCACTTGACAGCTTGCTCCCTTTCTTTATCAAATTCTGAATATGGAGGGGGGTCAATTGCTTGGCAGTATGGAAGTGCAGCATCTCATTTATACTCTCTGGGGTGATATGGAACAGGACTGAGCCTGTGGGGCTGATGACAACTCTTTGGCTTGGGTCATAGCATTCCTGGCAGCTGTAGACCAACTCTGGCATAGGATTTACCTGGGGGAGATTGTAGATGGGCAAGTTTGAGTCCCAAATCCCCAAGATGTCTGCTCCACTCAGGTGCTGGGCTTTCAACTCATTCAGCATCTGAATATTATATTTGGAGCCCATAAGAAACCAGTCCAGCATTTGATAATCCATATCTCCCAGGGCTTTCCATTCTAATTCCTGGTGAGGAGCGTTGAGGGGCTTGATATTCAGAGCAATAGGAGTGTCCATGGTTTTCTTTAAGCTCAACAACTGTAAGTGAACGGCTTAAAAGGATTAGCACAGAACATAAGTGATTTTTGTAAAAACAGTTTGAGTTTCAGGTACCAGAGGAGGAATTTATACAACAGCAATTGAAATACTGTTTATATCAGGAACAGGGCTACTGTCTGGTCTCACTATGTCCTCTTCAGCAGGTGAATTCAGTAAACAAAAGTTTTTGGGAATGCGCAGAGAATACCCTTTTTTTAGTGAAAATACAGGCAACAAGGCTCAGCTGGCGTTTTTGGACTTCACACTTACAAATGGGGTATATACAGAGGGAAATGGCTGCTGAAATTATGAGTTTTATCGTCTTTTTAGCCCTCTGAGTAATTTTATTTTCAACTGCAGGCGTATGGAGGATAGAAAACGGAAAATACCTGGTAATTCACGAGCAGAGGTCGTGCACGCGTGCAAGGTTGGTGCTGTGGAGGTCGCCTTGGTCAACTGAGCAGGTTGGCAGATTTCAGGACGTAAACGGTCATGCAGAGGAAACAGTAGAGAAATGGATAAAAAATGGAAAGAAAAGGCGTTTTTTGGCTTAATATGGGCTTTTTACGATTTTGGCGCTTTTTTAGTGATGACGTCAGCATGACGTCATTGGTGACGTGGCGGTATGCTGTTGGTCCATGGGGGATGGTGCGGTGGCAGCCACGTCAACGGCGAGGTGGACAAATAACGGAGACAAGGACAAGCGGACGTGACGTGGCGATATGATGTTGGACAACGGTTGGCGGTTAGGACCGTAGCGGTTACGGTTAAGGCTAGCCGCTACGGTCTCTCGGGGCGGTTTGGGTACGGTCCCGGAAGTGTCAGGCCTTGCTCCGAGAGCCTTCATCGTGCGACGCGTGGACTGGCCCTGACGTGACGCAACGTCACGTTCTCGGGCGCTAAAGGTCCGCTGCGGGGGCTGCTCCGATATCACTGTGGATCGTCGGATCCTTAGGATCTGATCCGACGGTGGGCGGAGCAACAAAGTGCTCGGGTTATATGCGCGGGCGGAAAACTTCAGTTTATGGGTTTTTTGTAAGGTTTTTTCAATGTATTTCAATTAAATTGAACCCGCGCGCTGATGCTTGGAATAAACGCCAAGGGGGGTTTTGGACCTTGGTAATTTTTGCAAAGAGGGTTTAGGGGTGAAAGGGGTTTTATGTGTATTTTCAGCAGAGAGACTGTGAGGGTTGAGGGAGAGGATTTCTGCTCATAACCAGAGGTCAGAGCACATCCAAGACAAGGTTGACCACAGTCCCAGGTGGACTGAAGTCCCCTTAGACCATTTACTTGGCTATAATGCCAAAAGGAGAATATGTAGATATTGCTGGGATTTATACACCATGGTGTTTAATACTAGTAGGGGAAAAGGTAATATAGGGGATTTACATAGTAGAATTAGAGTTAATATGGATGAGAGGGTGAGTGGAGGGGGAAACCATTTAAGTTTATGTGAAACAAACTTGGTTTTGAGAGTAGATCAAAATGAAAAGATTTTTAGACAAGAAATGTGGCTTTTAAAGATTAAGAACCACCATGAAAACTTAGTCATTTTCATGAATCTAAGCTGATGGAGGAATGTTAGAAATGAAATTGGAGGGGAATGAGGGAAATTAGTCATGCTTCCTGCTGTAATTTGATGGAATTAACCACTTTGTCCATTGATAGATTTTGCCTTGGCAAAACACCTTTTGACATATGTGCAATGGTGAAAATACCCTTTCTGCAACCACAACTGCTTACCCAGCTATTTTCCTAGCATTTTTTGTTTCTCCTTGGAGGGTGCACTTGGACTTGCAAACCCTTACTTGCCTTTTCTTTTCATTGGCTTTTTCTTTATTCTTTTCTATCTACTTCTACCCTTATCTCTTCCAAGGTCCCAGATTGAGCTGTTGGGAACCTTTTCTTCTCTACCTGAACTACTTGTCTGCCAAGATTAAACAATTTGGACAGACTCCTTTCTCTATTCTACAACAGAAAATTTAAACATGGCATGATCCAGATTAGACTTTTGGACCATCCATCAAAACTTTGAGGCCTTACCAAGTTATTGTCACAAATCAAACTTTGTAGGAAATATGTGATGTTTGAGTCATCAAAGCAGAGCATATTTAGACCTTCCATAGCCAATCATGAAATATGAAACCTATTGGTATAGGTAGCTAACAGTTCTCATATAGATATTTCTAACGAGATATTGTGCGCGTCAAACAGAGATCATATGCCAAAGTTATGACCCCGGGAAGTTGATGTACCAATTTACCCAAACGGGGCCTACAGTTTGGCATTTCATCTTCTAGGGTTAGGTTTTTTGATGTTTAGGGTTTTCCATTGTTTCTCAACAATAAATAGGTTTTCAAGCCTCATTGTAACACAACGCAGAGGCATGTAGCTGCCACATCTCTTCTCAGAGTTAAGCTACCATCGCCGTAGCTGGTTTATTTCCATTGCTATTTGTAAGCATATTTCAGTATTTTACATTAATGAAATGAAGTATTATTTCCACTGCATCTCTGTGTTTATGGTTATCTTTGTGATTTGTTGCGTTCCTATTCAAATCCGGATCAAAAATACATGTACCCACACATAGTACAACGCAACTAATACACATGTCACGATACCGTGACTACACAATGCACATACTTAGTACCACATGCCCGTAACACAACATGTACAACATGTACATGGCACCACCTACACAACATGTACACAATCCCATATGTACACTGCACCATTGTACAACATGTACACAATACCACATGTACACAGTACCACACACACGACATGTACGCGACACCACCTACACATAGCACCACTTGTACAACATGTACAAAGCACCACATGTGCACAACACCACTTGTACAATCATACACACCACACCATATGTACATAGCACCATCTATACCCAACATTGAATATGCAACATGTACATTATATACAACCTATGCACAACAATAGTACCTCACATCCAAAAACACATTGTCTCTACCAAGAAACCTTGCTTCCATTGTCTTATCCATGCTTTATCCTAACATGTCGTAGGCCACACTGATTTCATTTCACTGATGTATCCTTCCACCTTACTTGTCATAACATAAACAGAGGCATAATATAATAATACAATATAAATTCATATTCACATGATACTGACCTCATATATTTGTCATGACTACTCTTCCCACTTGATTCCTCATAGCTAGGAACTTCTTCATGTCATTTTCTTGCATAAGAAATCATTCTGCCACAAGAACGATTCTTGATGATCTATCAAACAATGACATAGATACATGGATACATAGATAGATATATGTAAACATTAGCATAAACAATCATGATACTGTCAGACAACGATAACATATAAACATCAGTATAATCACGATCACAACAAAATTACCATATATTATAAGATCAAGGTTAAGAGATCTCCCTTTACGTGTGCAACATATGAAAAACATTGAGAACAACCGTTCCCAACATAGCCAAGGCATCTGACACCTCAGATATGTTTACTTTACCTTTTCCTGTTACCTTTCTCATGACTATACTGCCAGTGTCCATCTACACCAATGGACGCAACCAACCCAACCGACTGTCATAGTCTTACCTTCGGTTGCGCTTACTCATGCACCGAGCTTCATTTAGGTTTTACCTGTTGGGTACCATACGGATCTCCCTAAGCTCCATTAACTTTCTTCTTTCCCAACCAATTATCAAGACTCAAAAAAATAAAGGAAAGACTGAGAAGAAAAGAAGAGGAAAACCTTGGAAAGCCAACAACAATATGACACCACAAACAAAGTTCCATGATCATGCACTATACGTAACAAAACTGAAAATAAAGTGCAAGAAAATCACAAAATTCCAAAAGCACAAGGCTAACAATAGACACCATGAATCAATCCCCATGGATCCCAATGACTTCAAAGGAAAGCTCAACCTAAGCCTTCTTCAATATTTCATGGCAGTCTCTTGCCATGCAATCCCCCGCATCATACTTCCATCAACACATAATGTCAATGCATAACTAAACATCACAATACACTAGTTACCTTACCTTGTTGTTCCAAACACGTTACTTGCAACTAAACACATCCACATCATCTCTCAAGGGACTCCAATTCCCTTGGTAGATCCACCTATAACTAGAGACTAGCTAATATACTTGTCAAATACATGTTCATGAATATAGCACATACCCACATAATTCCGACGAAATCAAGGGTAAGAAGACTTCCTGTATGCAAAGCATTCATTCATTTATAATTAGGGTTTCCAAACATAGCCAAAGGAATTATTGTCCAATTCCTTTCTTTGACCTTTTTCTTGCTGCAACTGAGTGTTACTATGCATTGTCACATCACCAACTATTAGTGATACAAACACATCAACTATTACCTTGTCAAGATAATACCAACATGCTTCCTGCAACTACTCACACATGTCAACCACATGTTCCAAATATGAAGACAATCATATCTATAAATTTGAAATCAACATTTAGCAAGACTAACAATCATGTCATAATCCATAGTCAACTCATAGTCATTAGACATAATGCTACAACTATCACCTTCTTACATGAAAGTACATATCAATTGTCTCAACACATATGTATTCATACAATCATCTTAAAACAAGATCATTTCTTCATGCAACCCTCTAAACTCATACTCATATCATGCAATTAATAAAACATTCAAGCAAGCTATGAACACACCATGTCAGCTAAATCAACTAGACCACATAATCAAACAATCAAGTACCAAATATACGGCATAAGGAAACTCATACCTTGATGTATCTCAGGGGAGGCGATCTTGTCTGCACAAGCAATCTTGGTTAGCACGATACAACTTCACAACATATCAACTCAAACATAAATCATGATATCCATAACAATAAATAACTAACATGTTCACATCGTAAGCTCATAAGCATTTATCGTTCATGCATAACAATCACATATGTACTATCAGTCTAGATTAGTACGACATCATATCACAAATATGTCGGCTCATACTTGGATATCGCAACCATAACCATCTACATAGGTAAAACTAGGATGAAGTCACGAAGTCATGAAGTAGTGAAGTACAACTGACACAAGGATGGCTGACTCAAAAAGGGAAATAGGCTACTGTAGATGGCCAACACAGGCTGAGACTTCCCTTGAACACATAGCGGCACGACACAAGAATGACTTGGCAGCATGACTAATAACCACCAGGTGATATCTCGAAATGGCAGGAGGCATCGAAGCACGCTCCATATGACTGGAAGAGTAACCAGTCAGAGGAGTAAAGAGACTCATATGGATGGTACGACTCCTAAGCAAACTAAAACCCAACAGTAAGATAATGGGACAGACATGTGTTGTGTTCAAGGGTGATGCAACTAATTTTTCCATTTTGATGGCTAATGGAAAAATATGTTCCCCCCTTCTATTTTTTATAAGTTCATTTTTCGTAAAGTTGTCCCCCAAGCCAAAAAAAGAGATAAAAGTATACAAGGGGGAACCTCCTAGCCATAGTAGACTAGGGTATTCATTTTTCATAACTATTCTATCCTATTTCAGAAAAGGGTTAAACTTATATTGGGTAGATGACACTTCAGATACTTTAATGAGCGTGAAGTAGACAAGTTCACTCGGCAATCTTTTCTAAATTAAGGAGTCTGAAAAGAGCTTAAAGGAAACTCCTTTTGGAGGAAAGAGTGGTATAGAGGGTAGCATTTGGTTCCAGTAATGATGGAACTGCTCATGACGTAAAGAGGACAAGAGGTGAGCTACTAGGACCACTCACTGTAGCGGTTCCTCCAAGAAAGGGTAAACACCAAGTGAAAGTGGGTGGTAGCCCAAGAAGATGATGATGATGGAAGAGAGAAACCAATTCTCATCGTGCAAAAGTAGGTTGATAAAAAATAGCAATCACAAGGGATAAAAATGGTGGAATCCTCTTGGGGTAAAGCCAGAAATATGATGAAGAAGAGGACATGAGGATCAGATTCTAGGTCATGGAGGGTCAGAAGGAGGAATTCCAAGAAGGAGTAAAAAATGACTGCATGGACACCATCTTGGCAAAAAGGTGCTAACTAGGGTATCCATGATTAGGTAAGCTCTACCGCCAGTTTATGACATGCATAAAGGAAGTGGAAAAAGTCACAACTTGACGGAGTTACACCGAAGGCATAAATATGGCACTCACGGTCAAAATGCAATGGTGATAATGATATATGACCTACCCCTATATGCCAAGCTCAAGAGAAATGAACCTAAGTTCCAATGGATGTTGCAATAGAAGCACCACCCTGTCCTATAAAAACCATCTAGAAATACTAGACCCATGGTTAAATCACATAATGAAAGACATAAATATGAATGAGGTAAAAACATGACCATGTATTTTTTGGTTTGTTTTTTGAATTTTATAAGTTTTTGGATATTTGGCATAAATAAGGAATGTAAAATACTTGCATTACACACCAAACCAAAAAGGGGAAAGAGTCACACTACTATGTGCAATATGTACAAGCACAACACAGTCTAGTAGGTCACGTCAAAGTGTGCCCACAACTGGGCACAGGCCAAGGTTTTCCATACGTGAACTCATGGAAGGTAAATACACCATATGGCTCACCAATGTGGGTCCATGCCAAAGCAAATCAAACTGCCCAATCCAGAAAGGTTGACCATGCCAGGGACAACCTAACATAGTCGCACTCTTGAAATAATGTTGAGGACATAAAGGAGGATCAACACATAAAGGGGGAAATTCAGTGACAAGTTAAACATTAGAATCCCAAGACTTGAATCGGCTCATGGGTGGAAACTCCAAGGAACTCTAGGAAGGTTCCCCCTAAGTCGATTCAAGATTTAAGTTACTAGTCTCTACTCGTTCTTCATCGGGGAGACTAGAGGTAGAAAGAGGCATAACCTACATATGATTATCAGTGGGTAGATCCATGACCACCAAGTTGACTAACCGAGGAGGCTCATCATCAAGGGAGTCACGCAAAACAAGCAGAGGGGTGACGTGTGTGGGCAAAAGAACCTGATCATATTCCATATTGGGATGGAGTTTCTGACCAGTGTCAGGAGGTACTAACAGGACTGCCAAAGAGGAAATCTCTTCCACAACTGGTGCCGGAGGGTTCTCACTAGCTTGATCAACTTCTATAGATCAAGTGGCACCACCCAGGGATCAGGAGGTCTATGGGGTCCACAGGTGCCGAAAGAGATCATATGCATAGGAGTTGTGGTAGAAGTAGAAGGATTGTTGGGTGGAGGGAGTTTAGGAAAGACTCCCATAATGGATGATCTTTTAAATAATCCCATGCCAACACTCTCATACTAACCAAGGTTATCTCTCACAAGTGGTACAAAATTTCCAGTGGTGGAAATATGCGCTGATGGCATGCAAAAGTCAAGTTGATCTATAGTGAAAATTTTTCCTTCATGAGGAAAGCAAAGTACACAAAAAATAGATGAGACAATTGCATTCATTGCATAAAACCAACTACGACCCAGGAGTAGGTTATAATCTAATGTGGTGTCAACAACCTTGACATCAAAATGGATAATTTTCCCTTCTAACTCAATGGAAAAATTTGGAAGAACTCCCTTTGGAACAAAGTTGTGTCCATCAAAAGCTTGGAGAGTCGTGTTGGACGTGGCGAGTGTCAGAGAGCCAATAGCCTTCCATCATGATGCTGACATGACACATGTGGAAGATCCCTCATCCACCAAAGTGCGATGAATATTCCTATGGGAAACATGCATGATGATTTGGAAAGTAATCTGATGGGAATGTCGAGGAGCAGCTTTATTGGGGTTAAAAGCAATGAGACTAGATTCAGATAGGTCAACTCCACCAATGGTAGACAACAAGGCTTTGCGCTGCTGAGGACAGCTTTGCAATACCTCCAAGGTAGACATGGCATAAGGAGCCTCGGCTAGATCTTCAACAATACTGTAGTGTTGAGAAGCCCTGGTAGAAGGATTATGTGTTGTCTTCCGAAGAACACCCTTGGGAAGGTGATAGACGGGTTCCACAGGATTATCTAGAGTGAGAGGTCCAGTGGAGGGTAGTGGAGATGATGAGTCCTCAAATGGGGGACTCGACTTAGGAACATCATAAGACTTGGCTCACGTGGTCACATTAACATATTACTTGCACATGAAGATAGATGAATTATGAGAAGATGACCCCTTGTTGCCCCCTTGCAGAGGGCGAGAAAGTTGAGAAACCACTTGTTGTTGGGGTTGCGCAGGGAATGGATGGGTTAAAACAACATGCTGTTGAGTAGACAATGGTGAAATAATCCTATGGACCTCATCCATTCGTGAGTAAGATGGTCACCTTGACAAATTTTACAAGGGAACTTGACATTACGGCGATGTTCACTAGTGCCCCCTCCCTAACTCTGAGGGTTGGATTGATACTCCTAAGCATTTTGATTCTTTTTTTTATTTCACTTATTATTCTTCTGACCACCATATTGTTGATTGTTCCTTGGTTGAGTGGACTTCACCATGAAAACATCAGTGGAGGACTCAGGAGCGAGTGCTTTAGCAGAGCCAGATGCACTTGCTGGGGCTTAAGATGTAACAATCAATTGCCCAAGTTGGGCAAAAAGTTGGCTCACGGAATCGGAAACAAACCCAATCACACCATCGACATGTGGGCCAGGAACATGTTTTGGAGGGTCAACGGAAAGCCTAGGGGCGTTAGGTAGCACTTCATTAAGCATACCCTATTGTGAATAGATAAGATCCAATTGTTGGGTAGCTAAAATAGCTTGTTCCTCAGTAAGGGCTCGAAACATAGACACATCCTTGGAAATTTGAGGTAAGAGAGATCGAATGAACCATTCACGTAAGATCTCATCAGGTAACTTGGTTCTCACAAACCTCTTGTGACGGTGCCACTCATGAATATGATCAGATATTAACGTAGCATCATCTTGTTTGAAATTAGACAAGAGGTCGGAGTCGATATCATACTAAATAGGTAACTAGAAGTGTGTCAGGAAAGTTTGAGAAAGGGAGGCAAAGTCACCATAGGATGTGATATCTAACTGAATGTACCACTTTGCGGCATCCCTGGTCAATGTACATTGGAATAAGCGAAGTTTAACAAAATCATCCACTAAATAATTAGATGATAACCACAAATGATAAGTGGTAATGTGCGTGGATGGATTCTCCCCATGATTTCCTTCAAACTTGGGAATATTGGATGGTAATTTGGCGGGCATAGGTGGCCACCAAGGATCATGATGTATGGGGTCATTAGTCAGTTTCACCAAATCCAGTAAATCAAGAGAAGATTAGAAAGGATTTTGGAGCTGACTAAATGGGTCATAGGAGGGAGAGGCCCCTAACCAACCATGTGGTCCCCCCATATAAGGAGTGGAAAGATGCACCTGCTGGTGAAGAAAAGGGTTCCCCCTGACATAGGACTATTGCGGGACAACATGACTGGTAAATGGAGGTTTCCCCCTAGCGTAAGTACTGCCAGAGGGAAAAGGACCCCTAAAAGCATGGTTGTTGATGGGGTTGTACCTAGGTATAGGAAAAGGACCAATCTACGTAGTAGGACCGACATAAGGAGGATACCTTGTGTGAGAAATGGTACTGGAAATAGGGTTGCCCCCAGGTAAACTAGCCCCCGAGTAAAATTACTGGTAGGTGGTGCCCCTCCAAAAGTGAATTGTACCAAGCCTGTGACATACTAGAAGCGACGTTGCCCCCAGGCTGACCAGGGACAACGGATGATCCTCCCCACATATTATTGGATGTAACCATGCCTAACTGAGGGATAGGAACAGTTAGTTGGGCAAAGATTCCTGAACCTACAGGCTGACTAGGCTGGGGTGCCATGGTCGACATAGGAGATGGTGTGGGCATGGAAACGTTCGAGAAATTTGTAGGAGTCATAGAAGCAACTGGTGGAATGCCCCAAGAAGAAGTAAGAGGTGTGGACGGAGGAGTGGGTATAGCCACACTAAGAGGTGGAAATGGCGTCATGGTAGTTGATACTGCTGATGAAAAAGGTGAGGACGTCTCAGACTCCACCATAGCGTAAAGTACGAACAAAGGCACGTGAATTTAGGTAGGTGGAACCATTAGGGTTCAATCGCAATAACACAGGTCCCAATGGATTAGTCAAATGTGGGTTGGCAGGAGCATTAGATTCGTCTGCCAAAATCTCGATAGAAACCAAATCAGTACCAGAAGGACCAGGTATAGAATCCACGACAATGTGGTGGTCTAAGTCTTGAGCACCGATGGGTACTCTCCATGTAGGGGTAACAAGTCCACCTCGTTCAGGAGGCAAACCATGAATACGACGTGATCTTCGATGAACAAATTTAGCCAGGGTGGTAACTTATGGTTTGAGTACAATTATGTTAGTACAAACACCCTAAGGCCAAAAATACCGAGTTAGATGAAACAACACACACTAGAAACGTCCTAGAAGATATCACATGCAAACCAAAATACAAAGAAGCTGGTGATGGAACAGTTATACTAGCGACCAGCTTCCTAGTCCTTTTATCTGCGAGCTCGATGCAAGTGACCTTATTTTCCATGGGGCACCCTCTGAGAGGACTAAGAGAGTATGACTAATATCTATCCCAGGTACAGAGAAGACAAACCCTACCCTGTACCAGTGTATAAGCCCTAAGAAGATAGGCCACTATGGTCACCACATACAATAACATGGCTTGGGAGGACAGTTGCAGGACAAATCCACACGCAAGGGTAGGAAACTTAACCCCAAAAGAAGCTAATATTGAAACCCCCTTGAGAGTTGCCTCCCAAGTGGTCCCCAAGTGAGAATGACACTGTTTGTTTGCATGGAGATTCTGCTATATCGCACCACCCGAAACTAAGCGAAATGGGTTGTGTCAATTTTCCTAGACCAAGTGTGACCTCGTGCTTGACCCTTTTGTGAGGAGGGTTTCCCAGGCCGCACTATTGCAAATGGATTTAACTCCCTACCACAAGCTGCTAAGTTAATTTTGTAGCCTTGGAGCAGTTAACTCACACTCCTATCTCCAAGACCCTAGCCTGAGCTAGTGTTGGTGTACTACCAGTGAAAATAAAAGACAAATTTAGTTAATTTTATTATCGTGTTGATTTTAGTCATCGTTGTTTACACAAGCGGGATGCAGCATGAAACTGAGATGGTGTGAATGACTCTTAGTTATTCACCCTAGTGCAGCTATATGCAATTTTCAATTTTCAATTCGATGAATGCTAACTACAGGAGTGTAAGAGCCTTCTAACACACCAGTGGCTATTATGATGCACATCTAAATCTTCTTGAAGGAAAATTATCCCAAATTTTGTGAATTAATGACCCAAAACAAAACATGAAGGCAAACCAAAACAATTCAAAAAGAAACCAAAGGAAAAGACTCCCAAGCAAGAATGCAAAGCACTCTAGAAACATCACAACTAGGAAAAACAAAGCCCAATCAAAGAAACACACTGAAAGCAATCAAATTGAAAGCAAAAAGTAAAAAGGGGGGGCAAATGTCATCAAGCTAGGGCTGTAGTATAATGGCTTAACAAAGACCAATGTTCTACAAGGGTCAAAACTAGACCCTAGAGATAGGAAGGCCTAAAAAATATCATATGAGAGTGATACAAATCAATGAAAACACACTCAAAATAAATTTACTAGATGACAGCTGCACAACCAATCACAACACCACCAATTGTGATGAACACAAACAAGAGAGGGAATAGGTAACTTAAAAACAAGCGACCAAGCCACACAAAGGTAACAAAAGACCAAAGTGGGATATCAAAGAGATTTAAGTAGTTACCAAAAGCAGCCAAAAAGATCTGAAACAGAGATCCAAAGATGAGAACACTAGTCCTCAACCAAAGCACACAAAGAATTTTTCGAGAGAAACCTTGAAGAACACAAGCAATGGATGATCCCAACCAATAAATAAGAAATGGCTCAGATCTCATAAAGATTAGCAGTGATCAGCAAAAAAAAAAAATAGATCCAACAAATAGTAGCAAGTTTTGAAGAACACACCTAAAAGATCAAGAAAATAAGCCGAAAGAAAACCCAAAAATTGGGAAAAACATATAGAAAACAGGTTGATCTTTCAATCAGCCATATCTTTCTCATACAAACTTTATTTCATGTGTTTGTTTTTTTGTTTTGAGGTAAAAAATCAAGAGGATTATAGATTTGTAGTTATTTTTACTTAATTATGTATAGAAAGAACATAAATGAACAGAAAAAAGCAATTGCGTGCGAGGGCAGAAGAAAAATAAACTGCCCAATTTTCAATTGGCCATCACTTCCTCATATGGAGTTTGTTTTCAGTGATTTTTTTTTGTTGTTGTTTTGTTTTGGGGTAAAAATATGAGAGGAATTAATATCTGTGTTTATTTAAATCAAATTCCATATAGAAAATTCTAGAATTTGATTTCAATTCTCAGATTTGTTATTCCCTCATATAAAAAAATAAAAATAAAACTCTAGATCTAAGATCAGCTTAGATCTGAAGCAAGTAAAATCAAAGTAGATCAAAATGGATCCAAAAGAGTACAAAGAACTCAATGGGAATAATAGAAAACAAAAAAAAAAAACATAAAGAAGAAGAGGGTATCTCAAACAAAAAGGGCAAAATAAAAATGCTCTCATTGAAAGCACCAGTCCTATTGCAGCTAGATCTGCAAGGAGCTATTGCTCCATGATCTCATGCTCGATTGAGATCACCAGACAACAAAATATAATGGCTAATGCGATCTAATAATGGCCCCTCAATCCAAATGGTCATGCATGCAACAAGCAATCAGATCTATGCTATAGATAAGAGATCACACCTGGAATCCTTGCATGTCAGAGAAGGGTTTTGAGTTCAATGTAGATCTTGCACTCCACTCGAGCGATCCAACACGTTTGCACGAGATCTCTATCCATGCACACAAACACAACTAAATAAGGAAAATATTTGATTTTCCTCGGAAGATCGTTAGATCAAAATCAATAGATGCAATCATATAATATATTGAACAAAAATTCATGTAAGGAAGGGAACACAAACTTTTATTAACCATGTAAATGGAACTACATCAATTGTATACCATCAACACAAAGAATATCCTCTCCTCCAACTTGTAGTATGGCCTCCTCTCCCAAGGTATTAGAGCTCTCGCACTGTTGCTTTTGGTCCTCTCCCCTATTCCCTCTTGGTGAGATTATAAAGGCTCATTCCATGCTCCAGGAGAATGTATCTAGACACCTAGGGGATTGAGAAGTTAGGAAACTTCTAAAATAATGGACCCATAGCCAACTCATACACAAGTGGGTCAATTTGATCTCCTTGGGAATGACAAACTCTAGAAACCTTTTGCATAATTATGAGTTTTTTCTCAATTATCTAAATTATGAAATAAATATTATCTCATAGTTATAATATTTTGGCAAAATAATTATGAGAAATTGCTCAATTATGTAATTTAACCCTTTTAACATGGGATAAATCTCACATAAGTAAAATAAAAGGTGAAAAGGGGATGCATTTAAGCCAAACAACTAAGGTAAGTTGATATTGGGTTTCTCTCACTATAATGGAGTGGAAAATAGGGTTATAACACTTGCCTTGCATGCGTGGGGAGCTTTTTCCTAAAAAGCAAAATACATCCTTAGATTTGAGGGACCTATTTTTAGCAGCTGGGGGTTACATGCAAAAGTCGTTTTAGAAACCTCCTGCCAAGTGTCGCTTTTTCCTAGAATTATGGCATGCACGTCATAAGACTCGATCATGCCAAACTATTTATTCGACACTTTAAAGCTCATTCTTCACTTCGATCTTGGAGATCTGACATTCCCAATGCATTTAGGAACCTTCGTCACACTTATTGTAACTTTTTCCCGGTTAGTCTGCTTTTCATGTCTTTTGCTACTTTTCTGTCACTTTTTGTATTTCAGTTTGTGTGAGTGTTGTTTTCTTGGTTTTGTTGAATGCTTGTTATCTTTTTAATGCATGTTAGCTTGTAGAAGCATTGTTTCAAGTTTTTCATTGCATTTACTTGTTGTCGCATGAATGACACTGTTTATGCACTTACGGTCGTCATTGCAACGAATCGCTTCACACACCTCACTATTTTCCCATTTTACTGAATCCTGCATTCACTGATTACATGCATGTTTATTCACTCATGTCTACACCCAAATTCTCACATGCATTTAGTCCTTACTATTTTCAGTCGCTTGTTAGCAGGTCTGAGCTGCCTTGGCCTAGACCTTGCCTAGCCCGGATTTTACTACACATTTCTGGGATGGAAGGCCTTGCATTGCTCCTGGAAATTACGTAGATCCTGCCTCACAGTGGCCTCCCCAGATGTGCTCTGTGAAATTTTGAGAGGAAGTGCCTCAGTTGGCCCCCAAAATTATGCAATGCAATTTTTCTGGGTTGCAGTCATGCTGACTGAAACTGTGCATTGCACAGTTCCAGTCCTCAGTAGGCCAAGATGGACTATGCTCTACGCAGTTTTAGTAGCCAGTCAGCTCACTAGCAGTCGAGACTGTGCTCTGCGCAGTTCTGGCAGTCAGTCTCCCAGCCTCCTAGAGAAAATTGTGCAAATTTTCCAGTCAGTCACCCAGGTGTGTTGCATGTCATCCCTCAAGTTGCTTTTGGTTTTCACTGACAGTTTGCTTGCTATGAGTGTTGCTCTATCTCCAGGTATCACATGTGTTCATCAGTCTCTCAGTAATACAAGTACAATGGCTTCCAAGAGAGAAGGGTCAAAGGACACTGTTGAGAGCGCAACTAAAGATGTGGTTGAGAAAGTCTCTATTGGATTGCCCATCTACGAAGACACTAAGTTGTTCTTAGACAAGGAGATCAAGATCAAATGGCAGGACATCAATGACATCTTTTCAAGCACCTTTGAGGAGAATTTGGAGGACTACAGAGTCTATGTCAACATACACAAGTCTGGCTTGTACCGGTTTGCATGTAGGTATCTTGCATTTCCATGCACGGACATGATCCACTGGACTGTCTCACAAACTGATCCAGAGACAATGGTGTTGAACAGTGTCAGTGGAAAAAAAAAAAAGCTACCTTCAGGGCAAAGACCTTTCAAGAGATGTATCACTTGCCGTAGCTGGTGAACACAATGGATGCACCCTTCACCAATCCCAACAGCAGTGCAAACTCAAGAGACATCTTGAAGAGTTGGGTGAGAAAGCCATCTAAGTTTAGGACAACACCCAACCAGGAATACATGACAAAGATACTACGTAAGGCTTATCAGTTCTTGGTCATCTTCGCATGTCGCTTATAAGGCCAAGAAAGTACAGAGACCTTCCCGAAAAGTTGGGTGATTGTGTTGTATCAGCTGGCAAACAAAGGAAGACCTTTCAATTGGTCCGATATGTTGGCTCTCCAGCTGAAGGGGCAAGTAACAGATGGTCGGAATCCACCCAAGTGTGAGCAAGAAAATCTATTCATGTTCACCTACATTCTTGATGTCCGTCAGTAATTCCCTAGCTTGGGTTGGGCATGGACACTTTCCAAAGCCTCTATGCACACCTATTGCAGGTTGTTATCTGAGTGCAGCTTCCATGGAGTTATACTACAGCTATCAAACCACTTTGTCACCCCGGTGTACAGGATGATCTTTGAGCAGGATCTGCCTTGCATGCCCCAGGCAATGATGGAGGCATTGGTTAACATAACAGATTGGTATGCCTCATCCCTTGGCACCTTCATCCGGATGTACAACACAGAGAAGGCTCTGCATGTTTTACCAAAGTTTTCCATGGACAAGTTGGTCATGAAAGAGGTTGAATACCACATCTTGAGAGGGTTGTCAGCAAAACTTCACATGAAGAAGAAGGCACCTTGGCCCACTCTTCCTTTGCGGATCAGGTTGTATGAGATCTAGAATCTCAAGCACGCTGAGACTGAGATGGAGGAGTTCAAGAAGTTCACCTTCGGAACCAAAAGTTTCAATCCATATGACCCGCATCGCTTAGTGGAAGACTATTGTGCGAGAGTGTATCATCCTTGGATCCACAGGGCATGTCATTGGCCTAAGGAAGACCTGTGGAGATACTTCTATAACTCCTTAAGGCTCAATGAACTAGTCAGAGTGGCTATAGAATGGTTAGCAGTGCAAAAGGCAACAACATCTCAGAGGACAGCAACATCAGTAGTAGCATAGGGCAGCAGACTTACACATGACAAAGGAAAGAGAAAGGTTGCCGACAGTGCACAGGCGGAGCAAAGCTGCAAGTTCAAAGAATATCCACTTGTATTAAGAGTAACTTTGGAGATTGAGGCAAAGCTGCGACAGCGCAACAGAAGGATTGCACAAAGATAGAGGGAGAAGAGAAAATTGGAGGAGGGAGAGAAGAAGTTGTAGGAGTTGAAGCAACAACTAAGGGAAGAACAAGAGTTACGTAGAAGAGAGAAGGAAGCGCAACAAGAACAAGAACAATAGGAGGCGCAACATGCACACATTGATGAAACTGTGCCAATATCGGCTATTTATTCATCAGAACAAGTGGTAGATAGAAAACAGGGTGAGCAGTTGCAGGAGCAGGAATTTGTTTAGGAGATTGAACAGATGTTGGAACAAATGGACACGGATGTTGTTCAGCCAGAGCAAGATCAGGATATGGACCTCATGCCCAAGGACCAAGAGGTCACTCCATCGGCTTCACCAGATCCGGGAGCAGAGAAAGTCCCAAGTGATCAAGGAGATACTAAAATCCTTGAGGACAATCCAAAAGCAGACGTGCACAACATATCCTTCGACGAGTCACAACACAGAGTTGTGCAGTCGTGCAAAGTGCCCACTCCGGATGTCCATGTATCTCCTGCACATTTTTAGGAACGAGTGATCGTGTCCGATGTGTGCAAATATCCAGCTGCATTGGCTGATGCTACAAAGACATATGCCAATGCCAATAGCTCAAGTGTGAGATTCTTGATAGCTGAGAACGAATGCATGGCTAAGGAGTTACAAGCTGCCAAGAAGAAATAAAAGCAAGCTACAACATCTGCGAGAGCAGAGTTAAAGAAAGAAATACTTGATGATGTATTGTCTCTCGAGAAAATCATGTAGAAGTTGTACTTCAAGTTGGTCACCGTGCATAAGTCAGTTGTCCATCTTAATGGTTGGTAGCAACGCTGTGCTAGGAGAGCATGCATATTGACAAACATACACACTATTGTCGATCACATGGAGATATGGACAATGAGGTACAAGGGAGCTTCATTGTACTTGCCAAAGATGATGAAGCCAAAGGTAGTGGAGTTTAAGGCACACATCTAGAGTCAGATACGAAACTATGAGGAACTCCCACAACTCATCACAAACTTACAGGCTTCACATGAACGAGTGTTCAGGAGTATGGATGTGATTGTGCGCACCCATGTGATCCCATCCATTGACACACTCACCGAGGTGAAAGCAAAGAAGCAAGTCCGACTGGAGCTGGACATGTACTTCGAGCAGTTGATGTGCATAGCCACCAATGCATATTTGCATATGAGCACAGACACTATGCACTAGTATGTCGTTGGTCCGATTTCACTCAAGGCCATGATGCGCATGTTATATGACGAGTTCGAAAGATGTGCCAAATTAGTGTACTCGGATGCAATAGAGGCAAGAGTTTGCTTTTAGAAGGATGTCACCACAGAGTATGCGGACACCATAACAGACTACCAAGCTTGGCATTAGTTCGCCACCATCGATCACCAAGAGGATGTCGACGAGTTAGTATTCCCACAGCTGTGTGAGTCTTAGTGATGTTTTGCATGGCTTACTCAAGGCCATTTTTGTCTCACATGGGTACATGTGCAGATTTTATTGTAAACATGTTGTAAAGTGAAAGGCCAAGTATCAATAGTAGAATGTAAACAATCATGTGTAAGTTGAAGAATCATGAGGGTAGGCTAAGAGTCACAAAGGGGAATGTGGAGGGGCACCCCACCCTTTGCTATATATAGAACCTCATAACTCATTGTACGGCCTTTTGGGAGCTAATCTTCTGATAGGTATAACTTAGAGAAAGCATGGAGTGTATTGTAACGAGCCTTGGCTTCTCCACAGCTCAGAGCGAGTACATCTCTTTGGAGGAGCAGACATCAGTGAATTTAACGTTCTACTATTGGGGCTAGTGGTTGTCATTGTTGTATGTATGATTGGATCTTTCACTCTTTTAATATAATAGATCCAACGCGTTTCATGCATATATTGTTATTGTAGTTCGGCTATCCTGGTTACTCTAACGATGTATGTAGTTGTAATTTACGCATGTATGTATGAACTATTCTGTATGTGTTTATATGAATCTTATCGAAGCGTCTTGTTGGTATAACTCATCACTTTGGATAGTCGGCTATCCTGCTTTCCATATCGTGATGTCTTTCAGCTCGTGTGTTCCCTTTCAAGCTGCGTGCTATCACATGCTTCTAAGGGGCGCACTCTTCTCCCCTTCCGTGTGTTAGAGCCTTTCATGCACATTCCTTGATTTGGTGCAAGGCCACACCCTTGCTTCCAACAGGGACATCTTACTTACCTCTGCCTGCAACCACAGTGAAGACAATACCGTACTACCCACTGCTAGGACTCCTACTCCAAACGTTCTGAGGCCTAGTTGGAACTTCTTACCCAGGAGATCCCTTCACATGTTGGCAGGTCCAACACCGTCAAACAGGATTATAATATTAATATATAAGGTTTATAATATTAGGTTTCAATGTTAATTGAAAACTTACTCACTTAGTTGAACACTTAACTTACACTTACTTATATTAAAACCCTATACTAAAACCCTAATACTAAACTCATTACTAAAACTTTAATATTAAAATTCAATATTTTAATATTATAAAACCTAATTATTACTTATATAATTATTATAATTATATAATAATTAGTATTAATGTTAAATCCTTACCATACATCTAATAATTATTAATGTGATATGATATACACTTATTTGCATATATCAACCAAATTTAATAATGCGGTTGTGGATGTAATTAATATAAAATGAAATGATATTTTAAGGTCCACGAGACTAAAAATAGTCTATGAGACCATTAGATCCTGTTTTTCGCTTTTTACAATTCAACCCTTTTCCGATTCAAATTGATGATGAGCTGACCCAACCTTCCAACAATCCCCTGGCTAAAAAGACAATGCCAAGAAAGTGATGCTAACATGTTCTCATAACTTTCTCTAATATCTTTGAATGCATTACATTCCAAAATGAAATGTTTTTCCGATTCCACAACCCTAGTAAGTTGGTCTTTAATTGAGCAAGAACCTTTGCCCTCCACGAAATGCTAGCTCCAATGAACTCTTTTTCTTGTAGATCACACGTAGGGTTGAATTCCTCAATGTAATATTTCTTCTTTCTACCCAACTCTTTTCCCCATACCTTTTTACGAAACTTCTCCATATATATTTATAATATATCAACCATATTTATTAATGTGATTGTGTTAGTTATATAAATACCAATTATTAAAATATATCCAAACTATAATTATATATCATAAAATTGTATCAAATTTATATGTAACACAATAATATATCTAAACTTAAATAAATAATATATATATAATAATAGTATTTAAAATATTTAATCAAATTCAACACGATGTATATCTAATAATAATATATATATATGAAATGAAATTTATCCTGCAACTATGCTGGTAAGACCATTAAGTTAAAAAAAAATTAACAATTTAATGATTGATTAGAGGGGTGAAGGATGTGAAGTTGTCGTAACATTTATTTGAAATCCATGGCTAGTGTTGTCTATGGAAATAGAAAATTTAAGTCCGGCGATGCCAATGGTTTCCATTAAGAGAATGGGATAACATCGAAAAAGGATGAATGGTCTATCCAAAGCATTTGGTCGACGGGGAAACGCGTAAAATGCGGAATGGGTACACCACGAAATTACCACGCACTTGCTTTTTATGTCGGTGGATGCCACCTGTTTTGGTCGGAGACTTAACGTCTCATCACAAAGAATCATATCATGGCTGGGTGGATGCAAGCTGGTTTGCATAAACGATTGGGTCCCGGTCCAACTGAAGGAATCACATCTTTGGTAAATCAGATTTGCGCACGGAACTCAAGGACGTCCGCTCCCAGTCTCCCACTCGCTTGCTTTTTATGTCGGTGGATGCCACCTATTTTGGTCAGAAACTTAACGTCTCATCACAAAGAATCATATCATGGGTTGGTGGATGCAAGCTGGTTTGCATAAACGATTGGGTCCCAACTGAAGGAATCTTAGGTCGGAGACTTCACGTCTCATCACAAAGAATCATATCATGGCTTGGTGGATGCAAGCTGGTTTGCATAAACGATTGGGTCCCACCGTCCCGGTCCAACTGAAGGAATCACATCTTTGGTAAAGCAGATTTGCGCAAAGAAATGAACGCAGGCCTTCCAAACGCTTTACGCGTACAGGAACTGATAGATTACGATATAACTTCAAATATATATCGCCACTTGGTTTGCTCAAGGAAATGAGAAGCTCAGTGATCAACCACATTCCAGAGCTGTTTTGTTTTCAATCCTGTGCCCAACCATTGGGGTGTTGATACACAGACAATAATAGCAAAGGTGCAGCTGGTAAGTTCCTTGCCCTCCTGAATCTTTCAGACGCAAATATTGAGGCTCAGCGCACTTTCTGTTATTCTGTATCCAATGGCAAACGTTAACTTTACCCCCGCCCGTGACGGAACATCCTCCGCATCCACCTCCCAGGGCAATACCAACAGCTATGTGTATCAAGTGTTTCTAAATCACCGCGGTCCTGATGTGAAGGAAGGACTCGCTAAAGATATCTACAATCGCCTTAAAAAACTCGGATTATCAGTTTTTCTGGACCAGAAAGAACTGCAAAGAGGAGAGAAGTTGGATGCCCAAATCGAAGGGGCTATTCGAACAGCCACTGTTCATGTGGCGATATTCTCTCCAAATTATGCTCAATCTAGATGGTGTCTCGATGAACTCGTACAGATGTTGGAGTCGGGATCCACAATAATTCCGGTCTTCTACAAAGTCGAGCCCGCAGATCTTCGGTGGACGCGCGGCGGAGATCGAGTTTATGCTCAACATCTTGGCGTGCTCGAAGGGAAGAGAACATTTGATGGTCAACCACGATACGACCCCAAGACCATAGAAGAATGGAGGAATGCTCTTTCTGCTGTGGCGGATATAGTCGGTTTTGAGCTGAAGGACAAGTAAGACCCTCCAACTCTCCCTATTATTTGAGTTTTGTACTTTGCTGGCTTCATAAGTATATAACAGATTATTTATTTAGATATTTCTCGTTAGTCGATTAACTGTGATTTGAATATTGTTCAGGGAAGAGTCGCAGCTCGTCCAGGAGGTCGTCCAACAGGTTGTGGAAAAGGCTCGCAAACTGCCTCTCGACGTCGCCAAATATCCTACTGGCCTCGATGAAAAAATTAAAGATGTGGACAGAAAATTGTCACTGCAGCGGCAAAGCGAGAAGGCTACAATTTTGGGAATTGTAGGTTTTGGCGGGGTCGGGAAAACTACCCTGGCTAAAAAATTCTTCAACCGAGAGAGATCAAATTACAGTCGATCTTGCTTCTTATTTGATGTCAGATCCAGATATTTACCTTCCCTGCAGAGTAGCCTTCTTAAGGAGCTGATTAAATTCGATGCACAAATAAATAGCGTCGCTGAAGGCACAGGGATGCTCAAAGAGAGGCTCAAAAGAGATTCTCAACGGTCTCTTATCATTTTAGATGATATTGATAATATTGATCATCTGAATGCATTATGTGCACCAGTTATAGATACTATTCATGTAGGTAGCTTAATTTTAATTACATCTCGTAATAAGGATGTGCTTAGAAACTTCGGTATTGATGAGTCATCCATTTACACACTGAAAGGTCTCAATGTAAAGCACTCGCAAGAGCTCTTTTGCTGGCATGCCTTCGGTCAACCCCGTCCTGTTGTAGGATTTGAAGAAGTTGTTGAGAAGTTTTTGAATGTCTGCGATGGTTTGCCCCTGTCGCTTAAAGTGCTTGGGGCGCTTCTTCGTGGAGAAGATGACTTGAAGCATTGGAATGCGCAATTGCGCAAAACCTCCGAAGTACTTCCGGAAGATATAGGGAGCACACTTAGAATTAGCTATGATGCTCTAGATAAGGAGGAAAAGCAAATATTTTTAGATATCGCCTGTTTCTTTACAGGGAAAGACAGGGATGCCGCTATAAGAGTATGGGATGGATCCAACTGGGAAGGGTTGCTGGGTCTTCGGAAGCTGGAAAACAGATGCCTCGTGGAGGTGGACGGTGAAAACTGTCTCAGAATGCACGACCACCTTCGAGACCTAGGCAGAGATATAGCTGAAGGTCTAGAACATCCCCGTCGTCTTTGGCACTTCACAGAGAGGGCTCGTCCATCATTTGTAAGTATTCTGAAGCTTTCGACGGACTTTCAAAATAGCTTCGTGTTATCAAAATTGTCTGTCAATTTTTAAATCTTAAAACTAACAGCTGGGGTTGAACAATTCAGGTGCGTGGAGTTAGCAGGTCCAATCGAAGCATGTTGCACCTGTCTGGGATTGCAAGTGACTCTGTTGAAGGAATATTCAGCAGTGAACAGTTACCGCCGCTTGTATATCTGCACTGGGAGTACTGTCCGAAGTCCTCTTTAGCTCCCTTGATTCGATTAAAATATCTGCGCTGGAAGCACTGTCTGAAGTCCTCTTTAGCTCCCTCGATTCCATTAAATAATTTAAGTGTGTTACATATAGAGGGGGGCCTACTGAAAACACTCTGGCAACATGAATTTCAGGTAGTCATTTGTTTTCTTAACAGATCTAGTTACCTTTTTTAATAGTGTATGAATTGTTGTACTAGCGTGTTGTTATCGTATGACACAATGCGAAAATGCTGTAGAGGCTCAAACTCACTTTAATAATGCATGTGAACATTGCAGGCACCTCTGCAATTGAGGGAGTTGCATATTGATGCTCCCCTTTCAAAGCTTCCAAAGTCCATTGGAAAACTGAAGCATCTTGAAAAAGTTTTTCTGAGAACTCGTTATCTTAAAACTATTTCAAATGAATTTGGGAAGTTATCAGGACTCCAAAGTCTTCACTTGGAGTGCAAGCAGCTGCAGACGCTACCAGAGTCGATTGGGAACCTGTCGGGCCTCCAAAGTCTTCACTTGACGTGCCAGCAGCTGCAGACGCTACCAGAGTCGATTGGGAACCTGTCGGGCCTCCAAAGTCTTCACTTGACGTGCCAGCAGCTGCAGACGCTACCAGAGTCGATTGGGAACCTGTCGGGCATCCAAAGTCTTCACTTGACGTGCCAGCTGCAGACGCTACCAGAGTCGATTGGGAACCTGTCGGGCCTCCAAAGTCTTCACTTGGTGAGCGAGCAGCTGCAGACGCTACCAGAGTCGATTGGGAACCTGTCGGGCCTCGAAAGTCTTCACTTGGTGAGCAAGCAGCTGCAGACGCTACCAGAGTCGATTGGGAACCTATCGGGCCTCCAAAGTCTTCACTTGAGCTCGTACTTCAGTCTGCAGACACTCCCAGACTCAGTGGGGAACCTGTCGGGCCTCCAAAGTCTTCAGTTGACCGAGTGCGGCAGTCTGCAGACACTCCCAAACTCAGTGGGGAACCTGTCGGGCCTCCAAAGTCTTCACTTGAGGGGGTGCTCCAGTCTGCAGACACTCCCAGACTCAGTGGGGAACCTGTCAGGCCTCCAAAGTCTTCACTTGACCGACTGCGGCAGTCTGCAGACACTCCCAGACTCAGTGGGGAACTTGTCGGGCCTCCAAAGTCTTTCCTTGAGCTCGTGCTGGAGTCTGCGGACACTCCCAGACTCAGTGGGGAACCTGTCGGGTCTCCAAAGTCTTTACATGAGCTCGTGCTGGAGTATGCAGACACTCCCAGACTCACTGGGGAACCTGTCGGGCCTCCAAAGTCTTCACTTGAAAAGGTGCGGGAGTCTGCAGACACTCCCAGACTCAGTGGGGAACCTGTCGGGCCTCCAAAGTCTTCACTTGACCGAGTGCGGCAGTCTGCAGACACTCCCAGACTCAGTGGGGAACCTGTCGGGCCTCCAAAGTCTTTATTTGAGGTGGTGCTCCAGTCTGCGGACACTCCCAGACTCAGTGGGGAACCTGTTGGGCCTCCAAAGTCTTCACTTGAGGTGGTGCTCCAGTGTGCAGACACTCCCAGACTCAGTGGGGAACCTGTCGGGCCTCCAAAGTCTTCACTTGACCGAGTGCCGCAGTCTGCAGAGACTCCCAAACTCAGTGGGGAACCTGTCGGGCCTCCAAAGTCTTCACTTGACCGAGTGCGGCAGTCTGCAGAGACTCCCAAACTCAGTGGGGAACCTGTCGGGCCTCCAAAGCCTTCACTTGAACGGGTGCTCGAGTCTGCAGACACTCCCACACTCAGTGGGGAACCTGTCGGGCCTCCAAAGTCTTCACTTGAGGGGGTGCTCGAGTCTGCAGACACTCCCACACTCAGTGGGGAACCTGTCGGGCCTCAAAGACTTGACCTGAGGTGGTGCTCCAGTCTGGAGACACTCCCAGACTTAGTGGGGAACTTGCACGACTGATCCCGCCCAATTTAGCCAGAGACGCTGCCAGAGTGATCCCGCCCAATTTAGCCCAGCAACTAAGCGAACGCGAACTATCAGAAAGGCAAGAAGACCCGGCGAGTGAAGAAAGGTGCTCATAAAGTGGTCAAATGCTCAATGCACGATGCTTATGATGTACATTTTCCTGCAATTAAAATTGTTTTCAAATATTTCATTTATTAATGTTAAGATGGTTCATTTTATGATGCATAAGTACAACGATAAGTGGTTCAAACGTCCACATAAAATCTGATAAGTGATTTTATTGGAATTTTTTTTTATTAATCATAAATCACAAAATTCACATTTTAAGGTTACAAAATATCATTATTTTAAGTTATTAAATTATCTTGGTAAAATTTAATGTAAATTAACATTCGAAATTTTTTTGGTTAAATTAAATTAAATTAAATTTAAAAAAATTACATTAAAATTTATTAGTATTATTATATTTATAAATTTATTAGATTGATATTTAATTGTACCAAAAAAATGAATTTATTATTAAAAATCTATCTAATATTTTTTCAATTACTTATTAAGAAATTTAATTAAAAATATCAAAAAAAATATTTTTAACTCTAAAAATTTTCTTTATTTTTTAATTCTTTATCTCTACAACTTTAAACTCTTTATTATTTTAAAAAATTTAAATAAAAATTTATATTTATATTTTAATTTCCAATCTTTGAAGCTCTCAATTTATATTTAAGTACTTATCATTTTAACAAATTTACATTTTAATATATACATCTATCAAATGTATAAAGACAAAATCAAAAGTTTTCAATATGTAGAATTTATGTGTATTTTAAGTTTATTTTAATTTTTAATTATTTTTTTAATGTATATTTATATTTTTCATTATTAATGGTCTAAATAATATAGAAAGCTTTATAACATTATATAAAGTTTTTTTTAATTTTTTAATTAAAAATTTTGTGTAATTTATATTAAGTATGGTATTTTCAATCTATTAAAATTGGTGTAAGTTTAAATTTTATATTTATTTATATATGTATATGTAATTAATTTAATAGATATTTATGAGGTGTAGATTAATTAGATTGTGTGGGCTTTAGTTCTTATTAAATACTAGTTCAAATTTTATGGGGAGAAGTTGATCGAACCACTTGCAAGAGATAAAAATGTCTCAATTAGTAATATTGATGGTGCATTTATATCTATTTGGAAAAATAAATTCATTATGCATATGTTGTATTATATTGAAAAATATTTAACAAACAATGATTTTATATTTAACAATTAAGTTAGTGAGAGCTAGATTTTCATGTATGGTGTTATCTCAAAATCAGGCCCTGGAAGGCTGCAGACCAGGAAGACTTCAAGTAACTGTTTCAAACCTACTTTTGGCTGAGGTTTAGCCTCCCCAACCTGAGAGGGCTCTCTCAAAGGATTAAAGGTTTTCGATTATGATCAAGATGGCTAACTCTTGTGAAACAAAGGTAAAATGTGAGTGGTGGAAACACAATTAGAAACTATTCATTGGGCCATGGAGTCAAGGTGTGTTTCAGTGCAACAATGAGATTAAATTCACATGGAAGTCAGGGCATAGAGGGCTTTCACATAGAAGTAGAACAGAGATATAGTGTATGAACACAACCCACAAATACATGAAGGAAATTAGAGCATCTTCAAACGAGTTCTAAGTAACATGTATCTGTACTACTGCAAGTAAGTATAGGAAAGAGACCATGAAGAAAATCAAACATTAAAAAACCCTTGCTGAAACCTGAGTAGTGAAATCAACTCCTTATATTATCCTGAAAACATACCGTCACATACAATAACACAAAGTTCTCTCTTTCTTTGAGAATTTCCTCCTCCTGAGTACATTGTTGTTCCTGCTATATATAGAATTCTTTACAAGACTGAGCTTCCTCCTCCAGCCCGAGGGGAACTCCAATTCTGCTTGATATGACACCTATTCAAATTCTAACTACCTATTAAATGTAACAAACTGCTAACTGGACTTTTTAAGAGATCTAAGTCAAATAGGAGTCTAACTCCATATCATGCTAATAATAGCCTTAATTACAATCATTCTCACTCTTTGAAAAGTGGTATTTTTAGTTTTGGCTGAGGTAGGTGTTTGTAGCTGCCTGCTTGCCCTTAATGTCACATCTTCTCCATTGCCCCTGAAAGGTAGGAAATTGCCCCTATTTATCTGCCTTCAGTTTTCCTCAATGATATTTGAAACCAATGAGCCATGCCATTCTTTTTTGATTATGAAAAAATATATCAAAATGCCACGTCCTTGATGTGCTGTCAACACTTTCCATGTGTGAAGACAAGACCCTCTCCAAGTTGTCTGACATATCTTAAACCATAGTAATTTTGGTCACTTTATAACAAAAAAGTTTAGGGTTCGAATATAAGCTTCTGCCACCTGTTTCTTCCTTTGTTGAATGTTGGCACCTGTTATATGATCCTTTGAAAAGATTCCTTTCTCAAAAATTTCTCCTCAGTCCCTCAAAATTGGTTGACTGAGTTTTAATTATGTAGCTACAACAATTTCATGGCACGTTACGAAACTGCTGTGCGTTGGGCATTATTTTCAGCAGTTTTGTAGCACGCTACGAAACTGCTGTGTATTCACCAAACCACAGTCTAATGCATTATCTACAACATGACTTTATGTTGAGATATGTCAAAGCAACAAGACTTCGAGAAATTTTCAGCTCCTTCAAGTTTGTAAGCCCTTTTGGATGCACCAATCCACCATGAATCCCTGAGCACATCTTCAAATCCAGAATTGTCAAGTTCACAAGACGTGCTAAGGCACGCAAGCCTGATGCAGTTTTTTGGTTTCCCTGTACTACCTCTTGTATATAAAAGGAACAGTGGATCTTCTGCATCAAGCCATTCAACTTCACATTCGGTCATGTATTTTGGAATTGTATCATGCCACCAGATATCTCTTCCTTTCTTCCATGGTGTGTTTTCTTTATTTAATGCAAACTCATTTGCATATGTCAAACAGACACCTACAGAAACTCCATTTTTAGATGATTCCACCTGTGCAGAGTCTACTATTTCTTTCAGATTAATAACTTTAGCACCCTGGCGGACAACATTACAAGTTAGCAGTGCTTTAGGTTTGCGGTCTACAATTCGTTGAGCAAGGGACTCTGCTGAAAATCCAGCAAATACAACCGAATGAACAACACCAATACGAGCACAAGCAAGCATTTCTATCGGCAGTTCTGCTAACATAGGCAAATAAATCCAGCCCTGTTTTTGCATCCGGAATCTCAAACATGGCATCTGTCAAAATGATCTCGAGGATAGAACGCAAACCACGGGCTCTAGTACTCTTGACCATTGCCTTCTGTGCAATCTGCCTAAGGGCATCCTCAGTGAAATGTAACTTCACATTGTTCATCTCAAACATTTTCTTGTATTGCTTTCCTAGTGCATTTTTAGGCTCCATGAGCACCTGAACAAGTTGGTCTTCAGTCAACGCTGAGAGGCTAACAAGCACAAGAAATCGTCCAATGAACTCTGGTATTAAGCCATATGCAATAAGATCACTACTCTCAACCGACTCTAGCAAGGATGATGTCACCGCAGCATTTGTCAGGCCACCAGCCCTCATATTAGCTCGTACAGGCGCTCCAAAGCCAATAGAAGAATCTTGCCGTCTCTCAGAAATCGTTTTCTCTAGATCCACGAAAGCCCTGCCACATATAAAGGGAATATCCTTTGTATCGATCTGAATATGATCACCACAAGGATGTTTGCGAGCTCCCTTTTCTGGAACATGTACAACTGTTCCTTCTAGCATTTTAAGTAATGCCTGCTGAACAACTTTAACATTAAAATCAGCAACCATGATTAATTTATACAAAATAGACTGCACAAGTAGTAAATCTGAAGTTGCCTTCATTGGGGGAAAGCGTGATCTTGGAACATTGACACCAATTGCACGATCAAAAACTTATAGCAGCACTTGCAGCCGTTTCAAGCTGAAGCACCTTTACTACATTTACTTCCTTGAGATTTGGAATTATCTTCTTCTGGGGGTTTTTCTATATTTTTGTTCTTCAAGACATTTTGAAAATTAGAAACAAAGGAAGGTGGCAAGAGCCCGTTCTTCCCAGAAGTCATATTGCCAGATTGATCACAAATCGAAACCAGAATCAGAAGTTTCGGTCTTAATAGAGAATTTTCAGATTTGGTTTTGGATGGAAATCCCGATTTGAATAGTACAGGCAAGAATCAAATTTGAAGGCTACAGAACACGCGTCAAGACCGACATGTAAGACCTTGCACATGCTATCCCCGTAAACTTCTTACAGGAAATATGACAGCTCGGGTGAGATTTGCTATGGATCAGCACGAATTCTCGATTTCGTAGCGCAGTTAGTGAAAAATCGGTGTTTTGCGCTACGAAATCACCTCGACCGAGGTTTCTGCGCTATGGACTTTGAAATAGGATTGACATATGGAGCTTAGGTGCAGTGTGAGACCAGTGATGGACTAAAATAGAGAATTGACCCCATTTGACATACTAACAAGACTCTTAACAAGACTCTAAAGCAAGATTAAAAGACTAGGCCCAAAACTGACACCAACCCTTTGACAAATTTAAAAAATTGATGTTCAGAATTTAAACTATTTTTTCTTGAGTGATAACAGGTGGCATCTTCAGTCTTTGTAGAATAGAAACTACATGTAATTTTTCATATATATATATATATATATATATATATATATATACACCCACTTGTAAGTGAGAGAGATATTACTCACAACTCAAAAAGAGTTTTTAAAAAACAATTGACTCATTAGGAGTGATCGGCTATAAGTAAGATTTGAGCTTAGTGGAGAGGATAACAATTTGTCTTTTGAAACCAAATTGAATATATATATATATATATATATATATATTTCCAACTTTACAATGTTACAAAATTTCCATGTAACCATCTCTCTTCATGACCACATTTGAGTAATAGTAAAAAAATTGCACTTCTCTGTAGACTTGATTTTTTGGGTTTCTATACTCATTTCAATTCAAATTAAATCACAATATGTGGGTCAGAGTTTACGCACAACTCCCTTGTCATTGGGCCCATTTGAGGTATTACTTCAATAACACAAAGTTGTGACTCCTCCCTTTGAATGATTGATCCAAAGAACTCTTTTGAAAGTTCCTTTGGATAGAAAGGAAATAGGTCATTGGGTTATTTTTAAGGATCACTAATTGGGCACTTTTGAAATATTTGCCTAATGGAAGGAAATATGTCATTAAGCTATTTTAAAATATTTCCTGTAAGGATATTTAAAAGATTAACCCAATGTAAGGAACGCTACGGGAATTTTGAGGTATAAAATGGACCTCCTAAGGAAATTATAAAATAATAGTAAAATTAATAAAATAATATTAGATTACATCATCAAATATTAGAGAGAAAAAAGAAAAAAACTATTTTTTCAACTCGTATTTTCGACTTATATCCCTAGGGGTTTAATCAAATTTTGAGGAGAAACACTCATTGGATGCATAATTTGATTCCTTATTCAAGGAGTACCCATGTTCCATACTTTCGATAGACTCTGCTACACAAAAAATGAGAAATACATTAAAAACATGATTGAAATCACGATTGTTCATGTATTTCTCATTTTTTGTGTAGCAAGGTCCATCAAAAGTATGCAACTTGGGTACTTCTTAGATGAGGAATTAAATGTTGCATCCAACGAGTACTCCCGCTCAAAATTTGAGAAAAACCTTAGGGAAATAAGTTGAAAATATGAGCTGAAAAAAATAGTTTTATTATTTTTTAATCCTTTTATTTTTTACTCCAAAATGGTGAATCATCCCTCATGGTTGACATCATTATATTGAATCCTATTGGTTGTTACAAAGTTTATTTTGGTTGTACATTTTTCTTAGGAGGTCCATTTTAGACCTAAAAATTACCTTAATGAAAGGTCACTAGGTCATTTGAAAGATTGTCCATCAAACACTTTTGAAAGAGATGTGAAGAAAAGGACCATGAGGCCATTTTTGAAAAATCATCCATTGGGCATTTTCTAAAGGTCTACAAAATGCAATGAATAAACCATCACACTATTTCCAAAGATCATGTATTAGGTGCTTTATAAATATCATCATGATGGAGGAAATGGACCACCAAGTCATTTTGAAAGATCCCTCGTTAGATGCTTTCAAAATCTCTCCTTGACACAAGGAAATAGGTCATTTGGTTGTTTTGAAATATTGCTCATTAAATGCTTTTGAAAACTTGGCCCTCTATATTGAGCCTCTTTGAAGATGTGATCATGCCATTTTGAAAGATGGAACAAGCCATCAAGCCTACTTTGAAAAATCATATCACCTGATTTCAATGTATCACTCAATTGGATTAAATAAGATAATAGGCTCCTAAAAAACAAAGGTCATTGGCCTTATTTGAAGTGAGTACTTTGAATTTCAATATAAAGAGGCTTATACTGCTTATTTGAAGAACACCTTCAACGGAAACAAAATGACCCCAAAGTTGGTGAAAAGGCTTTAGACAATATTCACAATTAAAAAGTTTGAAGGCATATTCAATGTAATGTGCTCCATATTGGAATTTGACATGTAACCATGCATATAAGCACAAATGATTTGAATTGGATATGGCCATAACCATAGAACTTCCAATGTGTACCTTATATCTAGAACAAATAAACTATAAGACAACTTCAAATATAAAAAACATGCAATGACTTCGTGGGGGACCTGACGGGCCTTCGAAGTCTTGGCTTGGGCATGTCATCCACTCTGTAGACGATCCCAAACTTATTCTAGAACTTGACAGGCCTCCAATGTCTACAATGTCTTCAACGTCTTGACTTGGGCATGTGCTCCACTCTATAGACGCTCCCATACAGTCTAGATCCTGACATGCCTCCAACATCTTCAATTGGGTTGGTGCTCCACTTTGAAAATTCTCCTAGAATTCTCCTAGATCCTGACGTGCCTCCAAACACTTGAATTGGATGGGAACTCCACTTTGTAGATGTAACAGTCGTGGTGAAAATTCCATGTAATAAAAGTTAATAAAGGAAAAAATACTAAACATGGTTGATGGGACACTTATTCCAAGTTGAATGTTGGGCAAGGCATCCTAGTGGATGTTCATTTGATTGTTTATGGCTAAGGAAATTGGCAAAGGCAATGGCTAAGGATTTGGAAAGCAAAAATGGCATTTTTGGCACATTTATTTATGAAAATAACGGAAATTAGGAGAAAATGGAGGTGAAAGGTCACATGTTGCATGTGAGGAGGAAATTGAAAGAAAATAATGGAAAATGAAGAAAATAAAGGCCTCATTCATAAAAAGGCTTATGAGAATCAGTTGGTAACTTTTTGTTAGTTGAGTTTTGGAGCTTTCTCATTATTCTCTCTTTCTCTCTCTCACTCTTGGACACTTAGAGTTTTCTTGGAGCAATTTTGGCATTGGAGCAAGAAAGGAAAAGAAGGCAAGAGGAATCAAAGATTACGCAAGGAAAGGCAAGGTCAAACAACTACAACAGGCTTCATTACAGTTATCGACTTGCATGTGTATTTTTCTTGCTAGACTTGGCATGCATGACATTGCATGTGGTTCTTTTCTATCATGGCATGGCTTTTGTCAGGTGTAACAGTGTTTTTCAGCCTAGCCTTGCCATTTCCGAATAGCCATGGTGTGATGGGGTTCTCATGTTTTGGTTGAGTTGGATTACTGGATGGATTCGAAGTTGAGTGGGGTGGATCTCTGAATGATAGAGCACATGGCCTAGTGGTCCTTGAACCAGATTATGGATCACGGTAAATCCACTGGCCTAGTGACCCCTGAGCCAGACTATGGGTTGCGATAAAGCCATGATTATGTTGCCTCGGTGGGTCTAGGAATCCTTTCTGGTGAATGGCAGGATATACGGTAAAGCCAAGAGGTGGTTTTCTCTCTGTTGGGCCTAGTAATCCTGGGTTTGGGATATGTGGTAAAGCTTGGAGAGTGGGTCTCAGTTTAGGGCCTAGAAATCCGGGTTTGGATTGCGGTAAAGCTTGGGAGGCTAGGAGACAGGAAAATTCCTCATGGTGTAGGTGGATAAATTCGATGGCATCCATGCTTGTTTGGCCTAGTGACCAAGTGGAGTTCACGGTAAAGCCTATTATGATGTGTTCATTGTGCTGGCCTAGTGATACAAAATGCATTACAGTAAAGCCTGGTTTCTATTGATGAGGGTGAGGTGGTTTAGCCTCGATATGACCTGGTTGGTTATTTTAGTTTGATTCCCATATTCATGCTTGGAATATGGTACGGGGGTGAATGGTTGAAGAGAAATTTGGCTCAACCATTCTATGGTCGGGTGGATCGTGGTAGTCCCATCTTCGGTTGGTTTATTGCATTCATTAATGAGAAATTCATTCCCTTGATTTTCATGTGTAAATGTACTGATGTATATGTGGACTCTATGGTTGATATGTTTATGATATTTTTGTCCCTATTATGTTGGGTATATGTATGTTTTATGACAGTAGCTATGTATGGCTCTCAACATGCTTTTACTTGTAAATGAATGGATAATGTATCTAAGGCCTAATAGATGATAATTCAACAAATGACATGAGGGAACAATGGTTCATAGCGATTCTCAGATAAGTATGAGATCCACACACTTAATTCTGTTGTTTACACTTGTAGGTTACATGTTGATGATATGTTTGGCGAAATTCCTGTCATAGCTAGTAGGGGTCTGGTTAAGGTCTTGTTCAAATTATTTCTTTGGCATCATTTTTTTCCTATACTTTTAATGATTTTAAGCTATCACTCCATTTTGGGTAGTGACCTGGGATCTGGGCCTGAAAAAGTGGCTTAAATCCCATGTTCGCTGGCACAGAACTAACAATTTTAGTCTCTAGTCGCTGGTAGGCAAGCCTGTGTGAGCGACTTTGGGTTTCTCAACACTCTTTTTCCCATAGCATGGGAGCGACTGAGGCCTAAGATGTCCATAACAGTAGTGGGACCTAGTGATAACTTGTCTGAGTGGATGACTTGTCTCCTGAGGATTCTAAAGCTGATGTGGATAACTATGTCTGATGTTTTCGTTGATTCCACTTCCTTAAGGTCACATAGGAGGTCAAATCCAATCATAGTAGCCTCTCGTCTCATGTTTACTCCAATTGGCTAGTTACTTGGGTAAATGTGGGAGGAGGGTGTTACAGAGTGGTATCGGAGCATGGTTCACCCTTCAGACTGGATGAGCGGTGTGCATTGGTCATGTATGCATGCCAATTGCGTGTGTGTCTCTTACACTTACATTCCATGTGCTTGTTATATTTTCTTGATGATTGATTATGGTCAAAGTAAGGTTGTCATGGAGAATTTGATGATTTATTTTGTGGAATGCATCGTCATGAGTATATGAATGGTTACAAATTGTTAGATGTCGCTTACATGTTGATTGTATGTCACCTACTTTTATCCTTGTATGTTAGGTGCATTCTTGAATGTTTTGATTACATGTGTTAGCCTTGTAGGTTGATTACAAGAATTGATCGTTTATGCTCCACTACATGGATTATGCATTGCTTATGCATGTTGATGGTTGCATGTGGCAATGCGTACAATGGAGTAATGGTTGTTGTCATGCATGAGGTCATAACATGCATTGTTAATATGGTTTTGCATTGATGACTAGACCCTAGCTAGAATGATATTTATGTGTTAATGCACTTACTTGTTATACGGCTATATGATGTTATGATTATGTTATACATGTATCATGCTGATTTTTTGATCTAACATACGAGGTATCTTCCCTGGATTATGCTAAGGTATGTTGATTTATTCTGATTTGTTTTATCTGACATATTATACATTGTACGAAAAAGATCAAATGGCTAGCAAGGTGGTAGACTGCATAGAATCCCCCTATGCATCAGATGAGTGGCTTGGTGTGGAGGACACTTCTGATTTGGCAGATACACTAAGAATCTTGAACGAAGAGATAAGGAGTTGTAAGGAAGATAATGACCAGAGCATACAGGCACAAAGGAAACAAACATAAGTCAATGCTATACTTATTCAAAGTTTGTTAGACTTGCAGTGATAAGGGTTACTTTAGATCATCCATGGACATGAGGATAAAACTAATGGGGAATATGCAGTAGGTCTCCTGGTAGACAAAGGTCAGATAGATTTGATACAGTGAGAGATGGAAGATTATTGGACACTCTGGATAAAAGGGGCGATGAGTACATGTACTATTCTAGTTCTGGTTTTGATAAACATCATGATCGTCATCACTATCATCCTTATAAGAGGAATGATAGGGGATACTTACTAGATGAATTTAAGAGAGAAAAACCACCTACTTTTGATGGATATGTGAAGAATTCAGAAGCTGCAAAGGCTTGGATAATTGGGATGAACAATTTTTTTGAGTTTCATGAGTACAAAGATAACATGAAGGCCAAAGAAGCAATCTTCGGCTGGAAAGGTAAAACAAACATCCAGTGGGAAGATGTTAAGCGGGTTAGAGACATCATGACAGAAGAATTGAGTTGGCGGGAGTTCAAGAGGCTTTTCAGGAAGAAGTACTTGTCAGAGAGGTACTACAAAAGTAAGGCCAAAGAATTCTATGAGCTAAAGATGAGATTAGTGGCAGATGAAGAGTACATGACCAAGTTTCTGGAGCTATTGAGGTATGTATCGTATCTTACTAATGAGAAGGCTAAAGTTCAGCGATTTGTTAGTGGTTTTCCATTAGCATTTAGAGATCGGATTGAGTATGATGAGCCTCGGTCACTTGAGGAATTTATTAGGAAATTGAAGCATTGCTATGAACAGTCAAATTGTAAGAATGAATCTCAGCAAGGATGGAAGGGAAAAGACAAAGGCAAAGGTAAATGGTAGCCTAAGAGGACAAGGCCACTGCATGCAGATGAGAAAGAGAATGTGGCACCGAAAAATAAGTTTAATGCAACTAGACATGGACACGGGTCACAACAGCAAAAGCATAGAGGTGAGGGCACTGGTTGGTTGGAATATATTACATGTAGCAAGGAACAAATTAAGAGATATTGTCCACAAAATTAGGATGGTAGGCCTAAGATATACAGTGCATAGGAGGCGGAACCTATTGGGGATGTTGGTCAGAGTATTCCACGTATCTATACAACAGTTGACAACAGGTAGGAAGAAAAACATGCATCTATCATTGAGATGGATGGTAAGATTTTTGATCAATTTATTTCTATTTTGAATGACCCTGGATCTAATTATAGCTATGTTAGTCTTGACTTAGTGCATAATTGTGGTTTGAGTAAGGACTTTCATGCAGAGTCTTGGTTAGTGCAGTTGTCTATAGGTACAATGAAGTGAGTTCATCATTGGGTAAGAGCTTGTGCACTTTATTTGAATGGTATACCTACTGCAACACATCTAAATGTATTACCATTTGGATCATATAGTATGTTGTTGGGAATGGATTAGTTTTATCTTCATAGAACCAAGGTAGACTGTTATGACAAAGCCATTGAGTGTGTTGATGACAATGGGGAACCAAGAGTCTTGCAAGGCAAGAAGAAAGCCACATCAGTTAGGATGGTGACAACTATGCAAGTAAAGCGTAGCCGTAGGAAAGGGTGTAAGTTATTCGCAGTGCACTTTTCTAGTGATAAGGGTAAGGAAGTTGGGGATATGGATGTGTTGAGAAAGTACCCAGTTTTACAATAGTTCAAGGATGTATTTCCTGAGGACATTACAGAGTTGCCACTTCACAAGGAGGTATAAATTTCTATTGAGTTAGTGCTTGGGGTAGCTCTAGCATCAAAATAACCTTACAAGATGAGCACATCTGAGTTGGTTGAGTTGAAGTTGCAATTGAAGGAAATTTTGGACAAGGGATACATTAGGCTAAGTGTATCACCATGCGGCGCACCGGTATTGTTTGTAAGGAAGAAAGATGGTACTATCAGATTATGCATTTACTGCAGGCAGTTGAACAAAGTGACTATCAAGAGAAAATACCCTTTGTCGAGGATTGATGACTTGTTCGATCAGCTGAAGGAAGCAACAGTGTTCTCCAAGATCGACTTGAGATCGGGATACCGTCAGGTACACATAAAAGAGGATGACATTTACTAGACTACGTTCAGGACGCATTACAAGTCTGTTGTCATTCCATTTGTCTTAACTAATGCTCTAGCACATTTATGTGCTTGATTAATATTGTGTTGCGTCCATATTTGGATAAGTTTTTTATTGTGTTCATTGATGATATACTAGTATATTCTAAAAATGAGGAAGAGCAGGCCGAGTATTTAGCAGCAGTGTTGAGGTTGTTGAGAGAGAATAAGTTGTATGCTAAGATTAGCAAGTGCAATTTCTTTCAGACTTTGGTGTACTACTTGGGGAATGTTGTCTCCAAGGAAGGCTTTGCAGTAGATTCCGAGAAGATAAGGGCCATAATGGAGTGGGTAGCTCCTAACAGTGTGGATGAGGTGAGATCTTTCATGGGTCTTGCAGGATATTATAGGAGGTTCATCAAGAAGTTCTCATAGATTTCTTATCCTATCACATCACTGTAGAGGAAAGGTAAGAAGTTTGAATGGACAAAGGAGTGTGTGGCTAACTTTGAGCAGCTTAAGTAGTTATTGATACATGGATTAGTGCTATAGATTTCATATCCGGACAAAGAGTTTGTGGTATGAATAGATGCTTGCTCGAGAGGACTTGGTGGATTTCTTATGTAGGATGGACAGGTGATGTGTTATGAGTACCGAAAACTAAATGAGCACGAGTAGAACTACCCAACACATGATCTTGAGTTAGTAGCACTCATACATGCATTGAATATGTAGAGGCGCTATCTTCTTGGCAGGAGGTTTGTACTTATGAGTGACAACATTAGGTTGAGGTATTTGTTTGACCAACCGAATCTGAACTCCAGGCAGGCTAGATGGTTGGCCGCGATCAGTGAGCTTGATTTCGAGATTAGGTACATCAAAGGTAAAGAGAACAGGGTGGCATATGCTCTCAGCAGGTGGGTACAGGTAAATCACTTAGCAGATATGAGCTCATATGGGACAAATCTAAAGGATAGGATCTTGCAGGAAAGTCATCATGATGTTAGGTATATGGAGATTGTGCACGGGTTGCAATAGGGTATTGGTAGAGGTACAAGTGGTAGTACACATACAGGTACATGTGCAGGTATAGGTACAGGTGCATGTGTATAGGGTATGGATTATTGTCTTACAACGAATGGTATCGTTAGATTCAGAGACATGATATATGTGTTAGATAATAGTGAGCTCAAGAAGGTGATCTTGAGAGAGTTTCATGCGGAACCTTATTCAGGTCACCCAGGTTATCAAAAGACATTGACTACCGTGAAAAAAATTCTATTATTGGATGAATCTGAAGAGAGATGTAGCAAAGTTCATGGCTAGATGTTTTGATTATCAGGGAGTGAAAGCAGAATGTAAACATCAATATGGACTTCTACAACTGATTACAATTCCAGAGTGTAAATGGGAGGTCATTTCCATGGACTTCATTACAATTTTTTCGAAGATAGTGAGACAGCATGATTCCATAATGGTTATTATGGATAGGTTAACGAAGGTTGCACACTTCATTCCAGTGAAGTATACATTCTCAGCTAGCGATGTAGCATAAGTATTCATCAGAGATGTGGTGAGATTGCATGGTGTTCCAAAGAGGATTGTGTCAGACAGGGATGAAAAGTTCACTTCCAAGTTTTGGAAGGAGTTATTTTTAGGTTTGGGCATAGAGTTTGCCTTCAATATAGCTTATCATTTGCAGACAGATGGATAGACAGAGAGGGTCAACTGGATATTGGAGGACGTGTTGAGGATGTATGTGATGCACCAACAATGAAAGTGGGAGGAGTATCTTCCTTTGGTAGAGTTCGCATACTGTTATCACTCAGGTTGTCCCTCTTGACTCCTAAAGGGATACGGCCGAGGTAACCACAAACCAACTTTGGACTGCAGGTCCTAGCCTACCTACAGTCAGAGAGGGCTCTCTCTTTATGATTTAGCTTTGTTGAAAGGGATGATTTTAGGCTAGATATGATGCACAGGGGTTTTGATTGAGTTTTGGTGGGAAAACTGACACTTTCAGGTAGAGAGGCAGTGTATAGTCTGAATGTTTCAAACCACTGGGCGTGGAGTCCAAGAAGGGAACTGCCGGGGTACTTCCTTAATAACAGTGAGGGAACATGGAGCAAGATAGCTGAGGTTGAAGCAATTTTCAAGTTGAAGGGGTGAACTGAATGCTAAAGAAAGAGAGGCAGTTAAGAATCTCTCCAACAGATTAGTAGAGAAACAACAAGGCGCTACCTAGGGGCAGTTAAGAATCCCTAGATAATTGGCCAATCACAGGTGAATTGGGGTAAACATGAGCCAGAAGGAATTCAATGTTCATAACCAATTCTTTTAGAGGAAAACATCAAGAAACAACATAAATTGAGCATAGGGAGTATTTAAACTAATTCTAGGCTATTCTTTTTTTCTGCTATTTAGATAATGGAAAACACATAAACAGAGATAAGAGGCACTTATTGCTTCAGGCCGCAGTGCATGAATTCCATCTTCAACTCTTCAAACATTCATGAACAACGGACAGTTCGCTCTCCAAGATTTAAAGCAATCTTTGATTACAGAAAAGTTCAGGTATACACAGCGAGTCTCTAGTGAAAATTCTCAATTAACCAACCCTTAAAACTATACAGAGGGTGGTATATATAGGGCAAAACTTTCTATCTACTGCTTTTATTACATCTTGACCTAATTAGGTCATAAAAAATGACTACTTGACCTAATCCTATCCTGAAATAAATGCAAAAATATATTTTGAGCGGTGCTGAGGGCCGTTGTATCAAAACTGAATAAATGATGCTGTCCTTGGTGGCTTGCTGCAGTGTTTCTGCAATAAATGAGTATGGGTTTCTGCCTCCTTGCTCTCATGGTGCTTTGAATGCCTTAATGGTGATTTGAAGGCAAGGATGGGCTGATGCTTATTGATTGTGACTTTCTGGGGGCTTCATCAATGTTCAGGTGCCTCGAGCCCCTAAAAAAAACTTGCATGATACTCTCTGGCGTCCTTTCTTCAACTGATACTCTCTGACAAAATCTGGACTGCCGATCTGATGTGATGCAGGTCTAATCACTAATAAATGGCCGCTGCTCGGCCTCTGCATCTTCCGAAATGGTCTTCTGATCCTTTTGGTATGCTCTGTGAAGAAAACAGATCATTTTTGCGCCTTTTCGGGCTTCCTGGGGCCGCATGGTGAAAAGATTCCTTAAAGATTCCCTGAAGATTCTCCATTTTGGCCTAAAAGATCGTGCGATGAAAACTACCTCAGAATTCGATTCCGGGGCTCCGAAGTGCGACTTTCGCGCCTCTGCGCCCAAAAAAGTGCTGATGACATCAGCATTGTACGGCGGGTGACGTCAGCAGGGCGATGTGGCGGGATGACGTCAGCATGACGTCATCATGTACGGACGATGACGTGGCAGGTACGGTGGCGGGACACGTGGCAGTGACGTGGCAGGAGGCCACGCAGGGGGGTGACGTGGGTGGTGACATCACAGGGCAGTAAGCGCTATTGTGGCACACCGCTCATGGGCATAGGTGGTTTCAGGGGAGGGGGCTCCTCCATGCCTCAGAGCCTGACGTGTGGCGGGAGTACGACGGCAAAACCATCGAACTCCCGGACGCTAAAGCCCAGGCACGTCAGGGATGAGGATGCCCGCCAGCCGTTGATCTGCGGGGCGGGGGATCCAACGGTCGGCGGCGACGGCGAGGTAATGGTGGGTTAGGGCGAGGAATATTCGCAGGAATATTCCTTTTTTAATATGCGCGCGGGTGGGTTTAAACTATGGGAAGGGGGTTTAGGAGGTTAATAAGCTGCGGGTTTAATATTTAATGCCAAAACTTTGGGTTGGGGCGAAATACGGGCTTTTTACAGCGGTGGGGTGAAAATTTACAAGGAAAATATTGGGATAAAGGTGAAAACATGGGTTTTTGGGCTGAGGAAAAGGTTACTAGTTGACCAGGTGTCAAACTAGCTCCTTGATGACTCGGATGGGCTAAAGACAGCCCCAGATGGACTGTGATTTCCCAGACTTAGTTAATAATATGGCTATAATGCCAGGGAGGGGATATTTACATAGGGGAATTTATATACATGGTTTTTAGTAGGGAAATGGGAAAATTGTTAGGGAGTTATACAACAAAGTTAATAGTTAATATGGAGATGGAAAGAGGGCGCTAAGGTATGAGACCTTAGGCCATTTTGGGGAAGAGAAGACTCACAAACACTGAGTGAGCAATCCTTGAGTGAAGCAGATCTTCACCAAGGCACATGTCATGGAAATGGTAAAACTGAGAGGCTCAAGCAGATCTTGACCTCTTGGGGGATGTTAGTAAGTGACTTTGGGGTGATGATAAGAAGGGGGAGGTTAGTGAATTCCTGCCTGAGTACCTCCAACTGAAAAACTGCCTTAAACAAAAATGGATCGCTTATCAAAATTGGAACACAGCAGTGGCACTTAGACTAGCACACTCTTACGGACACTTCTTTGGCCATCTGTAGCAAATATGGAGCATTGCAGCCTGCATAGTACGATATATTTGGCATGTGAAAGTGTCGATCATGAAAGATGATTAACCTGTTGCAGCAGGAGGCTAACAGTGGCTCCACTTGGGGATGGCTTTTCCTTGTGAAATGTCAAGAACAGCAGGTCAGACTGCCTTGTATTCAATTGTTGCTATGTTCTGCAAATTTTCCTTGGCTGGCTACCTTATTGATCTTACCTTCCTACCTACCCTAACCAGTACTTACTTTGCTGTTAGGTGAAGTGAAATAGCCAATGCAGCCACTTAAGCAATAATAACATGAGTGGGCTTTGCTGCTTGTGCTTGCTGGTGAGACCAACTGAGATTTTGCAATTTGTTATGGCTTTGTCAATCTTTGAGAAGATCAGGAAGCTACTGACCCCCTTTGCGGTGTCTAAGTACTGTACAAAACTATCCTGCAACATATATACACAATTTCTAGGCTGAATTAAAGAACTGTACAAAGGTTCAGGATCGCTACCATGCCTTGGAGTTGGGAGATCATCGACAACTCGATACTGAGCCTTGCAGCCTGTTACTGGAGAAGAGCACTGATCTCTTTCATCATTCTGCCTGCCAGCGGATAGGTCATTCAGAACTTGCAGAGGTGCTTGCAATTTATTACAATCTGGCTTAAATAGGACTTGACTGATCTTTGCAGGCTGCTGGTCTTCTTCTTCTTTGAACAACTCAGATGGCTGAAAACAAAGAGGCAAGGGATCCACATGGATCATTTGGTCATATGCTGCTGCTTCTGGGTCCTCCTCAATCTGATATTCAATGGCTCTTTGGGGCTGCAAAACTAGAGGCAATACCTTTGGAATAATATCTTGATTAACCTCCAGACGGTTAATGGCCACACGCGGTGACACTTGATCATATATAGCATGATAGTTATCCTTGATAAATTGAAAAGATTCAAAACAAAAGGGTAAAGTTCCTTCACTGAAATCCACACACTCTGCGTTTTCTTCCTTTTCTTCATAGCTGAGATGGGCATGCTGATCATTGGGTTCAGGTTGCTGAACCTGAACACTGCTTCCTGCCAAAATAGGATCTGATTCCTCTGCAAGGCTGATTTGGTCGTAAGGTTCATAATCATCATCATACAGATCATATTTGGGCAGACCGTTGAAAGAAGAGAAGCTATTATATTCACACAGTATATCAGGAGACTGCTCCACCATGTATGGCTGAATGAATATGTCATATGTTTTGTGGCAGGTTTGTTCGTGAACGTCACTACTTTCCTGTTGCGAAACAGATCTGTTCTGGTGCTCTGAACTTTCCACTTTCATTGTGATCAGCTGCATCATTTCCTCTGTCTTTTGTAACACACTATGAAATCTTTGTTCTTGCTCTGCTTTGCGCTGTTCTTCCCTCCTTCTTAGATTTGCCTCCACGTCCACAGTTATGTCCTGCATCTGTTTCAAAGTGGACGGGCATCTTTATCTTAAACAGAACTCCATCTCTGTGTCAAATGCTCTAGGATATTGCAATAGAGCTAAATCAAGGGGAGGTCTTATACTTAAAGGCATGGACTGATAAACTTGATTGAATCTGTCTGAAAACTGCTGAACAGATTCATCTAGACGCCTTTCTAAATGATTGTACTCTTCGATGAGCATGAAGATATTACCTTTGATCATCCATTTATCAAGGAAAAGCTTGGCATACTGCTGAAACTTAGAGATGCTCGCTTCAGGCAATGCTTTAAACCAAGTCCTAGCTTAGCTTTGCAAAGAAAGGGCAAATAGTCTAAGACTGACATCTTCATCTTCCACTTCAAATGTATTAAGATAATCTTCAAAATCCTGGATATGTTTCTGGGCAGTAATACCATTCTCTCCATCAAATCTAGGGAGATATTCGGGATGATTTGCAGGCAGAGGACCAAGCACCGAAGGCAAAATGAGCGGCTTATATCTTTCAGGAACTTTACGAGGCACGAGAATATGTACAGGAACTAGAAGAGTGGGCTCTATTTTTGGTTCCTCCTTGACTGTATGATGATCTTCAACAGCATTTGAAAGCTGCTGCCCTGATGTGCAAGGAGGCTTTTCAACAACCTTTTCCAAAGAAAAAACACGAAAATCTGACATAAAATCGTCTTTAAAGTACAATATGCACAACAAAATCTGGTGCAAGAGAAAGAACATGATCTCTTGGATGATAGTCCAAGTCAAGAGCCTGATCTGCTTATATAATTCCTTCGGGTTCATTTCTCCAGCGGAGTCTTTATTATGAGGATGATGTGGAGTCGCCAGGTGGACGAATTAATCTTGAAGTGCCTGATCTCTGTCCACCGTCACAGGTCCGAACTGATCATGAAAAACCCTGAAGAAAAGGAACACCTTCTCCAGAAAACGAGGCGAACTGGTCAAAATTGGGGATTTACACTAATAAACACATGATTCATTCCCCAGTGGAGTCGCCATTATGTTATCACTCAGGTTGTCCCTCTTGACTCCTAAAGGGATACGGCCGAGGTAACCACAAACCAACTTTGTACTGCAGGTCCTAGCCTACCTGCAGTCAGAGAGGGCTCTCTCTTTATGATTTAGCTTTGTTGAAAGGGATGATTTTAGGCTAGATATGATGCATAGGGGTTTTGATTGAGTTTTGGTGGGAAAACTGATACTTTCAGGTAGAGAGGCAGTGTATAGTCTGAATGTTTCAAACCATTGGGCGTGGAGTCCAGGAAGGGAACTGCCGGGGTACTTCCTTAATAACAGTGAGGCAACATGGAGCAAGATAGCTGAGGTGGAAGCAATTTTCAAGTTAAAGGGGTGAACTGAATGCTAAAGAAAGAGAGGCAGTTAAGAATCTCTCCAACAGATTAGCAGAGAAACAATAAGGTGCTACCTAGGGGCAGTTAAGAATCCCTAGATAATTGGCCAATCACAGGTGAATTGGGGTACACATGAGCCAGACGGAATTCAATGTTCATAACCAATTCTTTTAGAGGAAAACATCAAGAAACAACATAAATTGAGCATAGAGAGTATTTAAACTAATTCTAGGCTATTCTTTTTTTCTGCTATTTAGATAATGGCAAACACATAAACAGAGATAAGAGGCACTTATTGCTTCAGGCCGCAGCGCATGAATTCCATCTTCAACTCTTCAAACATTCATGAACAACGGACAGTTCGCTCTCCAAGCTGTAAAGCAATCTTTGATTACAGAAAAGTTCAGGTATACACAGCGAGCCTCTAGTGAAAATTCTCAATTAACCAACCCTTAAAACTATACAGAGGGTGGTATATATAGGGCAAAACTTTCTATCTACTGCTTTTATTACATCTTGACCTAATTAGGTCATAAAAAATTACTACTTGACCTAATCCTATCCTGAAATAAATGCAAAAATATCTTTTGAGCGGTGCTGAGGGCCGCTGTATCAAAACTGAATAAATGATGCTGTCCTTGGTGGCTTGCTGCAGTGTTTCTGCAATAAATGAGTATGGGTTTCTGCCTCCTTGCTCTCCTGGTGCTTTGAATGCCTTAATGGTGATTTGAAGGCAAGGATGGGCTAATGCTTATTGATTGTGACTATCTGGGGGCTTCATCAATGTTCAGGTGCCTCGAGCCCCTAAAAAAAACTTGCCTGATACTCTCTGGCGTCCTTTCTTCAACTGATACTCTCTGACAAAATCTGGACTGCCAATCTGATGTGCTGCAGGTCTAATCACTAATAAATGGCCGCTGCTCGGCCTCTGCATCTTCCGAAATGGTCTTCTGATCCTTTTGGTATGCTTTGTGAAGAAAACGGATCATTTTTGCGCCTTTTCGGGCTTCCTGGGGCTGCATGGTGAAAATATTCCTTAAAGATTCCCTGAAGATTCTCCATTTTAGCCTAAAAAATCCTGCGATGAGCGATTTGCGCTAGGCTAATCAAAAACTGCCTCAGAATTCGATTCTGGGGCTCCGAAGTGCGACTTTCGTGCCTCTGCGCCCAAAAAAGTGCTGATGACATCAACATTGTACGGCGGGTGACGTCAGCATGATGTCTGCAGGGCAATGTGGCGGGATGACGTCAGCATGACGTCATCATGTACAGACGATGACGTGGCAGGTACGGTGGCAGGACACGTGGCAGTGACGTGGCAGGAGGCCACGCAGGGGGGTGACGTGGATGGTGACATCACAGGGCGGTAAGCGGTATTGTGGCGCACCGCTCATGGGCATAGGTGGTTTCGGGGGAGGGGGCTCCGCCACGCCTCAGAGCCTGACGCGTGGCGGGAGTACGGCGGCAAAACCGCCGAACTCCCGGACGCTAAAGCCCGGGCGCGTCGGGGATGAGGATGCCCGCCAGCCATTGATCTGCGGGGCGGGGGATCCAACGGTCGGCGGCGACGGCGAGGTAATGGCGGGTTAGGGCAAGGAATATTCGCAGGAATATTCCTTTTTTAATATGCGCGCGGGTGGGTTTAAACTATGGGAAGGGGGTTTAGGAGGTTAATAAGCTGCGGGTTTAATATTTAATGCCAAAACTTTGGGTTGGGGCGAAATATAGGCTTTTTACAGCGGTGGGGTGAAAATTTACAAGGAAAATATTGGGATAAAGGTGAAAACATGGGTTTTTGGGGTTTTTGGGCTGAGGAAAAGGTTACTAGTTGACCAGGTGTCAAACTAGCTCCTTGATGACTCAGATGGGCTAAAGACAGCCCCAGATGGACTGTGATTTCCCGAACTTAGTTAATAATATGGCTATAATGCCAGGGAGGGGATATTTACATAGGGGAATTTATATACATGGTTTGTAGTAGGGAAATGGGAAAATTGTTAGGGAGTTATACAATAAAGTTAATAGTTAATATGGAGATGGAAAGAGGGCGCTAAGGTATGAGACCTTAGGCCATTTTGGGGAAGAGAAGACTCACAAACACTGAGTGAGCAATCCTTGAGTGAAGCAGATCTTCACCAAGGCACATGTCATGGAAATGGTAAAACTGAGAGGCTCAAGCAGATCTTGACCTCTTGGGGGATGTTAGTAAGTGACTTTGGGGTGATGATAAGAAGGGGGAGGTTAGTGAATTCCTGCCTGAGTACCTCCAACTGAAAAACTGCCTTAAACAAAAATGGATCGCTTATCAAAATTGGAACACAACAGTGGCACTTAGACTAGCACACTCTTACGGACACTTCTTTGGCCATTTGTAGCAAATATGGAGCATTGCAGCCTGCATAGTACGATATATTTGGCATGTGAAAATGTCGATCATGAAAGATGATTAACCTGCTGCAGCAGGAGGCTAACACATACAACAACAATTAATAGGGTTCATTGAGGATGAGTCCTTTTGAGGCATTGTATGGGTAGAGTTATAACACTCCTATCAGTTGGAGTGATCCGATTAGCAGGGTATTGATTGGACCAAATATGTTGGTAGACATGGAATGGGAAATGCAGGTGATCAAGAAGAATCTAAAGGCAACATAGGATAGGCAGAAGAGTTATGCAGATAGGAACAGGTTGTTCAAGGAGTTTCAAGTCAGGGAATAGGTGTACTTGCGCATCAAACCAAAGAAGAGATCCTTGCAGATTGGATCATGTGCCAAGCTGACACCATAGTTTTGTTGACCCTTCAGTATCATTGAGAGGATTGGGCCAGTAGCCTATAACCTTGCACTGCCTCCAATAGTGAAAGTCCATGATTTTTTCCATGTATCTTTGCTTAAGAAGTATGTTAAGGATGTTGATCATGTGATTGACCGGTCTGTATTGTAGATGGAACCGAATGGAGAATTCCAGCCATAGCTTTAGTGTCTATTAAAAAAAAAGGTGTTCGTGCTCAAGAACTGAGCAATTAAGCAAGTTAAAGTGCAATGGAAGCACTTTGGGCCCGATGAAGCTACATGGGAGATGGTGGATCAGATGTGGGCTATGTATCCTTCCTTGTTTGCTGGTTCAGGCAAAGCAGTTTTGGCTTGATGTTTTGGTGTGATTTTGGTATATGTTCTGGTATATGTTTTGATGATTTTTCTATATGCACATATGTATAAAGATGTAAATACTTCCATGAGCTAAGTTATAAAGCTCCAACTAGTGGTATGCGTGTCATGTTATTACAATGTCATGTTATTATGTTGTCATGATGGTTTTATTTCAGCAGTGTGATCATTGTAAATATTGCATCGAGCTATGTTATAAGGTTCCATTGGTAGTATGTTTTCTTTTCAACAGTTTTGCTAAGGTCTTGGTGTGGTATAACACCGAGGATGGTGTTCCCCAAGGGGGAGGGTTCGTAACAAATTTGGTGAAATTCCATGTAATACAAGTTAATAAAGGAAAAAATAATAACCATGATAGATGGGACACTTATTCCAAGTTGAATGTTGGGCAAGACATCCTAGTGGGTTTTCATTTGATTGTTTATGGCTAAGGAAATTGGCAAAGGCAATGGCTAAGGCTTTGGAATGACAATATGGCATTTTTGGCACATTTATTTATGAAAATAATGGAAATTAGGAGAAAAGGGAGGTGAAAGGTCACAGGTTGCATCACTACTACAAAATGGGAGATTAGTGACTACGCGACTAAAAAAGTTAGTCACCACAATTATTTCAAGTGAATTACTATTAAATTTGAGCAATTTTAACTGACTAAACCAAAAATGACTAACTTAAATGACTAATTTAGTCTAGGGATAAGATATATGACTAGATATTAAGTGACTCAACTAAAAACGACTAACTTAAATGACTAATTTAGTCCAGGACTAAAATATATGACTAGATAATAAGCGACATAATTAAAAACTAAAAATGATTATTGTAAATGACTATTATAGTCCAAGAATAAAAATATGACGAACTAACAAGTGGTTTAGACCAGTAGGTTTACATGGGGTTTAGTCCCTGCCTGGTCACAATTTTAAGCATCATGGGGAGGGGCAGAGGAGTGGAAGCCACTTTGGGGGAATTAAACTTCCCAACGGTGTCCAGGCTTGACTAAAGCCTCGCACAATCCTGGTGATAAGCATCCCATTCTGGGTGTACCGATCTTCTTACAACCAATAAGTAGGCTGACCCCAGCCTAGGCATTACCTAGTTACTAAAAAAAAATGTTTGATTACTTAAAAAACTAGAATATCATCATGCTCAAAAGCATAAGATACATGGAGGTTTCTCTATGCTCCCAGACCTTAATGTGCGAAGAAAGGATGAGAGGACAAGAAGGGCTTATCAACAACAAAATTTAAAAATTAATCTAGTACCTGATGTAAATTTTGTTTTTGTTAACAAGTTACTAGAAATTTTATGCATTACTAAATAATTTTGATCCATCTTAGCCTAGATCCATCTTAACTCTAGATTTACCAAATATTTAGAAGGATCAAATCTCTTTTCACTCTAAATAAAATTTACACCTCAAGAAATTAGATCCTTCTTAGCACTTAGTAGATCTTGAGTTAAAAAAGATATAAACTACTATAGAAAACAAATATTCCCAATTTCAACTATTATAATATGTTTGACATGCAAACTCTTTACCTTTATGACATTATACCTTGTAATATATAAAAAAAAAAATACTATATAATGAAGGTTTCCAATTAAATTACATATATATTCATTCTGTTAATTAAACATTTTAAAATATTATTTTAAAATGATTTTTTACAAAATAAAACTTTTTCATATTTAGGCACCATGTAGTTGAAATATGAAATTAAGTCAATGCATAGATAAAGCATAAGCGTGCTAGCTCTAAAATGTTTATTAATCTTTGGATCAAGGGGAAAATGAAGATGCAGTGAATTTAACGAGATGTGCGTATGGTTTTTGCTTCTTTCTGTTGTTGTTTCAGGGTGTTTGGTGAAACTAATGAAAATGCTTTGACCGGATTCAGTGTTAGGGAAACTGCTGTTTTGGTTTTCTTGTGCTTGACATGATCTGTATTTGATCTGGTTTGAATAAATTTGGTACGGAAAATGGTCAAGGATAATTGATGAGCTATAGGTATAATTCGACAAAATTTTCAGGAGGAATGCATCACATTTAAATCCAGTCCACACATTGAGAGAGGTGATGGCACAGGTGGAGAAATGGCAGATTAGCTCTTGAACACACTTTGTTCGTAGTTAGGTCTTGTTCAGGTACTGTGAAGAATCAAACCATTTCTCCTTCGTTTGTTTTCTTGCACTAAAAATTAATGATATAGGAAAAGGTTTCTATGTTGGAGACTCGGTGTCATGATCATCCTTGTAAATGAATTTACTGCAGCAGTTTTGTCGTCATTTGTTTTATAAATTGAAAATGGTAAAGAATTATTTGGATGTGAAGTAGGGGTATATACTGACCTCATGGGTGCACTTCCTTTGTGAGGTGACAAAAGGGGGAAATGGAGGACATTGGAAAAGCACATGGCCAGAATAATATTTCTAGAGATCCTGACAGTTTAAAAGTCAAACTTGCAAGATCATAGTGAAAAGTCGTTCTTCCTCAAAGATGGAACAACCCAACATCACAACAAATAAAAAATACATTTGAATGTTTTTGCCTCAACAAGCAAACATTTCACTTATAATAATTTTTCTTTCCAAATATTGAATTCTATAGACCTACACTTTTTAAATCTCTTTGTCTAAACAAAGTTTTAGGTACTATACAAGTGCCATAAACCGTACATTGTTCAATTATTTGCCTAGTCTAATCTCATAAAGGAGAGTGACTTGCACATTTATCCTAAGGATTTCACCTCCACATCAAATGTTATTTGATTTTTTTCTTCAATGCAAAATGATTCTTTAAGGTTCAATAGTATTGGTGGTCATCTCGTTCCTTTGTGGTCTTTGGCTTGAAGGAACCCAGAACATTTGATAGTTCTCCTTTGTTATGATTTATAATATCTACTTTGAGTTGCATTTACAAGTTTATAATACAAGTTTAGTGTCACTTTTTAACCAATTATCATGAATTCCTGGGAACAGAGTTTGAATGGTTGGGGAGAGGAACAATAGTAATCATGAACACAAATGTTGGGAATGTCGCAATGGAAATTCTTCAGTCACTGATTATATGCAAGGGCACCACTTTAAACTCTAACATGGTAAGTAGAAACAACTTTTGTTTCAATCTTTTATCATCGTTCAATGTCTTCTTTGAATATTGAAAATAGATTGATTATAAAGACCAACTTTACAATAAACAATGAATGTTGAGTTAGACAAATAGCCATTTTTTATGGTTTAACAAGAATATTTTTTTAGTGAATTCTTCCTCTTGCACTCTTTCATTTAATGTTATTTCTAGGATAAAATCTCTAATTATTAATGGGTAGGGAACCTTGTTAGGATTCATGTTTTTTGGCTTATTTTTCTCTGTTAGAAGTTCTTCCCAAAACACACCCCGAGGCACTACACTAAATAACACATACTTCCATTGATTTATATTCCAGATGTGAGGAATATCTATTCCACAATTTGCATGCATGGCTTCAATTTGGTTGCATCTCTTTTGAGCATGCCATTTGAACAAGGCAAAGCACAACAAGAATGGAATTCTGGTAAATAATTGAACACTCTGTCAATCTCAATAGTGAATCAAGGCCTTGTTAACTCTATTAGGAATTTTATACACCAGATCCAGCTATCAGTAACACCATTTGAGGGCATCAATGAAGAGTAGTAAGGGGATAACAAACTCCTCCCTGGATTGCGATTCAAATCTACATAGCACTAAAAAACCAGACCTGAATCTTTTCTCTCCATGGAAGAGAAACCCAATGTGATGATAGTCACAAGATGCACAATTGGAGGTATTAACTACATGTTGGCCCTTGGGTTGCTTAGCAGAAATGCTGAATTGTAGCCACGACCCGATCCTTGGCATTGAAAAGCATCTTGTTGTGCACTTGTTGGATGGTGATGAACACTCAGACTAGAGTGTAGCCAACGCAGTGTGGACTGAGATTAACAAATATGGGCACATAGACCTCCTTGCCAATAACATTGGCGTTTAATGTGTCGAGCCCTTTTTCAAGTTTCCATTGGCTCTCCTCCAGTCCACTTTCGGGACTAAGGGCCAACAACTATCAAAAGATCGAAATCAAATTTCTGTAGACCACATTTTGTAGATATGAAACACCCCACTTTAGCTTTAAATTGAGACTCTAGTTTACTACCCAACCAGGCTCCAATGGGATTAAGTTTTCTCGGTTTGTTGTTTTATATTTTGGACTTTTTTGGGGTTAGCTGGGTTGGAAGTTTTATGCGTTCAATTTCAAACACGAGGAACTAGTGCCAGAAATTGCATCGTAACTAGAAGAATTACATAAATAAACAAACGAGCATTCATTTCAAGCTTGGTTTCCCAGTTAGTTTTGAGGTTTTTATCGATCATAGAATTGACTTCTCAATAGTTGATGAATTGCGGCGGGGCTGATAAAGTTAGGGGTAGCAATTTTTATCTTTTTTGATTGTTTGCATCATATTAACACTAGATTGCATTAACAAGATTATAGCACCACTGGAACATGTGCTATGTGAAAGGCACTGATATGTGAAGATACAGAAAACAAATCATTGTTCCCTCTCTTACCTAGATTGTAAAGAAATATTGAACAAAATAATATATGTTTGGTTAATAAACATGTTTCCTGCTATAGATATTAGGTGAAATCTACTACATTGATTGGATCTGTAACAATAGTGATTTTCATGATGATGATCCAAAATCTAGCTCACGTAGTAGTAATGATATAAGCTTTGAGAGGCCAACCATAGATGGGGATTCTGAATGCTCAAATTCTAAGGGAAAATGGTTGCCTAATGTTGAGGGGAGGGTTGCAAACAATGCCTGATTTATTCTTGACAGTCAAAGAGATAAAAGTGTGCTCTACATGCAAAACTTGTTTTCTTAAAGCTACCTCAGTGGCTTCCAAAATGCATACAGTTGATCCCTAGCCAAGGACACGAATTGTACGATGTTGAAAATCAAGTGCTTGTGTTCCATAACAATAGAACCAAATGGTTGGAGTAGTAATGAGTCTAGGTCTCTTTTCCAAAGAGCTCCCAATCATCATTCTTTTAACATGAAAATGAATGATTTCCCTTAAAGAGACATGGGTGCCCCATACTAAAGGTATGGTCCAATACTAATGAATACAAAAAGGGAATATCTTAACAAATAGCTTCACCTCCAGGCTTTTTGCTACCAAGAAAAATACCCAGAATGGACCTTTTCCTATTGCAATGAGTCTCTTTACAAATTTCCATTCACTTCTTCGGGAAGAGCTAATCAAACATATTTAACAATCACAAATAATGGTTTCCCCTGGAATATGTGCAAGAAATTCAGAGACTGTCTACAAAAGACTATTACAGAATGAATCTAGAGTGAGGACAAGTGGCTATCATGAGTCATGGCTACTCAGAGATGGGGCTGTTGATGCTCAATACTTTAATATTATCCTTATTTATCCTAGAAATCTGCAACCCTTTTTTTATTGAGGGCATACGATTTTGTACAAGATTTGGCTGCTTGCAAAGGCTTAGCCTTACCCTACATCGTTGGATTTCTTGTCCTCTTATATAAATAGGGGAAGGAGAGGGACCTCTTATACATTGTTTTGACCATATTATCTTAGAGATGGGTAGCACATTGGACCTGCTCCTTCTCTTGACACTCTTCATCACCTTATCTCCATGTCCTGGAGTACTAGGTCTTAGAGTAGTGCACAATTATACTAGGGATAATATTTGATCTAAAGGAGGTAAGAAAACTTGTGATTGTGACAAACCCTAAAGGATCAGAAAGCATTGTTATTTTAACTCATGTGAGAGAAGAACACTAGATTAGAGGTGAGGAAACATCTTGAACACTTATGGAAGACCCCCCTAAAAAAAAGCCAAAGGGTGATGGTGTGTTACAAGTGGTATCAGAGCTCCTAGGTTCAATGCTCGGACCTAATGGGCTCTATTGAAAAATTGAGTATGATTACATTTCATTGGTGTTATGTTATCTTAGCCTCTATAGGGTTTTGTATGGAGAACATCATAGTGCACAGGAATGTGAATAAATTTTTGGATCTGTGTATATTTATAATAGTAGCTTGAGAGATATAGCTTTGATAAAAGTTTCTAAGCTTTGGGAAACTCCATTGTCCTTTGAAATATTATCACTTTGTTGGAGAATAGGTTTCTCAGTTATTCTATGTATTATTTCATTCTTCAAAATCTAGGGAAGTAATCTTAGACCAACCTACATATGTGAGGGAAAATCTCCTCTTGGCTTGCAAAGCTACAAGAAAGAGCAGATGAATGACCCATAGTTACTATTCAACAATCCATCACTCCAATAACTTATGTAAACCTTGTAAACAACAAAGTTGAAGGAGTGTTGATCTTGCGGTTGTTCTGTATCCATTATGGTTATGTATGACAAAGTTAATCTAGGTGATCTCATCCCGTTTGACTGACTCATCATCCATCTGTTCGGTAGAATGTTGTGTGTGAGGATATACATGCATCACTAAAGATTGTTTTCCTTTGTTGCACAATGCGCAATAAAGGTTCTGCTCCATTTTTATTAAGTTTATGCTTCAACTCTGTAGAAAAGTCTAGATTTTAGGGTACCATTTTCATAGATCTTAATATTGGTGTACTTGAGTGGAGATTTGGGCTATTTATCCACTAGAGTAGTAAGTTAGGTTGTAGTTTCTATTGTCGTTGAAAACTTCTGGTAAACTGTGTATTTTAAAGTTTCTATTGTGTCAACTGAGCTTTAGAATTTAAAGTTCTTATGAAAGCTGCCTTGAAATCAACAGCCTTGGGAAAGGGTCAAACTTATATTTATCTAAGATCTCAAAAAAAATAGAGGGAGTTGTTCCATCAAAGTCATGTGGCACTTTCATCCAATCCTAATTACATAGTCGGTGATGGGAGGACTTTCCCTCGATAGGAGACTTGGTGTATGGCTTATGGCATAACCAACTATTGAGTTCTCACTACTAAATCAACATCCCATTGGCAAGTAAACCTATATAGGAATGCCCCTTTTTCCTTTCTCATTTTTAGTGGACTGTAAAGCAGTAGGGCACCATAACCTCCTGTCAAATTTTGGGCAAAGTATTACAACGAAGTTGGCATAATGGATATGTTTTATAGTAATAGTTGCATCTGATCTTTTCAACAAAGTTGAATTAAATTGACAAACAAGACCTGTTACACTAAAAAATGTCACCATGGCTATTTACAGTCAGTATGGCTCAATCAACAGTCATACTACCCTCTTGAGCAAGTCTTATGCCTCTGCTATTCATGTCAAACTCCAAGAAAGAGAGAAAGTCTTTATAAATATGTTTATCTCTGGGTACGCAGGTTCTCTCAAGCCTTTCCTGCGGGTACGCACCTTTTGTTCATAAGGTCTGCGTCCAAGGACGCTCTGTATCTAAAGGGGCAGGTGCGTCCCTCTGAAAAGGTTAAAATGCGCAAGTTTTATCTTCAAAAACTTACTTGTGGTCATTTCTAGAGCATTCTAGAAGATTCTTGGATGAGTATTGAGCGCCTCTAGATGGTTCATGCACTCCTATCAAAGAGGAACTTATCCCATCAATAAGGGAGTGATCCCATCCAAAGAGGGGACTATCCCATTGATGGTGGACCTGATTAACTTCCTCTTGAGCACTATAAAAAGAGGCATTGAGCCAGAAGGAAGAAGGTTGAAAGCTATAGATTTCTAAGGGTAAATGCTGCAGGAATTAGGACTCCCATTTAGAAGTTTGTAAGGAGAGATTGTCACCCTTGCTTGTTCTATTTGGAAGTGGGTGAGCTTTGTCAAAGTAGAGGAAGACTCTTGTGGACCCTGGAAGGAGCTTGCACAACACCAAGGCTCAGGTTGTAATGGTTCCTTTTGATTACCTTTAATGCAAATTGGTCCATTCTTCTCAATAGCTTATTGTTAATGGGTTATTTCATGTACTCCTTGGTCTATATGTTGAATATGCTTTGTCTTATCTTATAATCAGGTGCTATTTAATTGTTTGAACTGTTGGTGATTGCAGGGTTTGGAGAACGGGAGGAGCTCATCCGGATCAACAAAGCTTGGACTTCTACAATAGCGTTTGGACAGAGGTAAGAACGAAACAACTTGATTTCTCATATCATAATGTATGTTTAGAGAAGGATAGCTCTAGTTTGTTTTGTTTGTCATTAGAATGTCTTAGACTTCTAGGAAGGTCAGCTGTGTCCGCACCCTTGACTGATTCCATGTGACAAATTGGCGACTCCGCTGGGGATAGATTCCATTGATGAGAAGAGTCTTTTCTTTTGTGTGAACTTTGCTCTGAGAAAATTGGTTTATTTTTCTGGTTTTTGGCTCTGTGTTTCTGTTTCTGGGTGGGTTAGCTTAGGATTAGTTTTATTTTGGTTTTTCTTGAGTTTTTCAGAAGGACGCACCCTCTGAGTGCTGCACAGTGCGTCCCTGGACGCACTTTCGCAGTGTGCACAGAGCGGGCCCGCAGCTGGTGTAACTGGTTGCCTGCGTCCCCTGCTAAAATTTAAGAAAATTCCATTTTTTGCATTTTTTCCTCTTAGATTTTGCTTTTTCTTAGTTTTTACTGCCCAGATCCATTAGTCCCTTGCCAAGAATCTTCACCTAAGCTTGTTTCATTGGCATTCCTGCTTTAAGCTTTCATCAATTGGGTGTTTTGAGTCTCTTTTTTGAGAAATTCTTGATTTGATTTCCTTTGGTCATTACTTGGAGGTTTGTCTCAGTCTATTCACAGTTTTGCATCTTTTTGCTTCTGTTTTTGCAAAAAAATTTCCCCCTCATTCGCCGGGGGGGGCTAAATTGTGTATGAGTGTTAATCGCCTTTGAGTGTTTTTATTTTTTGATCTTTGGAACTCTCACCCAATTTTCTCGACATGCACTTGATTGGTTCTTAGATCACATTAGAATCATCTTGTGTTTGAGAATTCTCTTGCATAGATCACATTTGCATAATTAGAATTCTCCTTTTCGGAATATGAATGAAAAATGTGCATAGATTACATTTGCATACTTTTCAAGTGAGTTATGCTTAGATTACCATTGCATAGTTTACATTCTGAAAAATCAATTGTAGATTTAGATCAGCTTTCTTTGATTTGAATTTACACAAAAAATAAAAATAAAAATAAAAAAAAAATGGTTTGGAATTGATTTGCGTTAGTTTTTCTTGATGAAATTAGTGCATTAGAGAATTTGTTATATTTTCTCTTAATGATCAATTTTTTGCATTGTTGGAAGTGAATGGAAACTCTCTCCTTACTTTAGGTAGGATTCATCGAATTGAAAGGATTGCATTATCATATTCGATTGCATTCTGTTGAGTCGGGTCATAACACCATTGGTTTCATATCCATTTACCCATTTGAGTAATAACAGCCTTAATAACACAACGCTTAATTAAAATTCATCTAGTAATTTTTACATTTCTAGGGCTCTGAAGCACCAACATAGCTTAGGCTAGTGTCTTGGAGTAGGTGAGTACTTAACTCTCCAAGACAGTAAAACCAAACAAGTAGCTGATCTTGTGATAGAATCAAATCCAATTGTTACATTTACACTCTGGGAAAGCTCCTCTTAAAGGAGAAGCACGAGCTCGTGTCCGAACCAGTGAGGGGATCATTCCCCCCTCGTTGGGAACGACGCCAGACAATACGTATTACAAACGGTAAACCTCGGATTAACCATTGTCGAGGAGCCAGGGGTCACTTATCGGTAAACCTTGGATTACTGTCAAGGAGCCGGTAAGGGGATTGAGCTTGCTACTCTGCCCTTGCGTGCTGTCGGAGTTTAGACTGTTCCCCCAGGTGTACTTGTGGCCGTTGGTAACCTTAGTGACCATAATCTTTAGGATTCTACCCAAGGTGACGGTGGAGGGAAGGTCCCACTGTACCTGGAGCAGACGTCGGCTATACTCACTTGGATTTTCTGGGGGGTTCACTTCACTCGAGACGGTTAAAGTGGAGGAACTTGGTCCAGTCTATTCATTAAGCAGGTTGCCGGGGTAACTGTTCCACCCACTATTTCTGTATTGGATTCTGCGAGGTTGGGCTTAATCACCAACTAGTGTTTTCGGTCCGGAGAGCTTACTGTTTGTGTGTGGTTTGACTCCTAGATTTGATAGCGCGTGTTAATTTGTTTGTTTTTACTTTTAGAGACCATAGGTGTGAATTGTGAATTTTAATTGTTAGGTGTGAATTGTGAATTGTTAATTTTAGTTTTAAAAATTGTTAATAAAATTCACTGAAGTTGGATATAATGGCAAATGTTCCGGAATTTATCAACCTAGGAACCCCTCCTAATGAGAATCCTAGTACTTTTCCTTACTTTGGAAATGTTGGTCCTCCTTATATGGCTACTTTGTCATTACCTGGATTTACAATAAGTTTACCAATATGGTTATTTTCAACTTCGTTGGCCCAAAATACTCCAATTGTTCCATCTCAACCGGATGCTTCACCTCAACAGAGTTCACCATCTCAACATCACCAACCTTCTGTTGACCCTTTACCTTCTTCACCTAATTTTTCTTCCTCCGTTTCTTCCTCTTCGCCTGGTAAAAGCCTTGATGTTAGTAACCAGGAGGCTAAGAAGAAGAAGAAAGGGAAGAAGAAGAAGAAGAAGAAGAAGAAGAAGCAAGATAAGAAAGAAGTCAACCAACCAACCATGGTTGTAAGTGTTAGTTGTGTTGAGGAAAATTCCGACATGCACCGTAAACCCAAATACCCTTGCAGGCTTTGTAAGGGTGACCACTTCCTTGTCAATTGTCCTAGTATTCCAAAGGTCTTGGAAGTATGGTCAGAAAAATCTCATCAACTTTTCGTTGATCCATCAACCAGTGATAGTCAGGTTCCTGGGAAAAAGGGTAAAGTTAGGTTTCCTTGTAAGTTATGCAAAGGGAGTCATCAAACTCACATTTGCCCTCACATGGATGAAGCCTCAACATTGTTGGAAAAACTTACTGTTCCACAGCAAAAATTTCCAACTGGTTACCGTAAACTTTCTCCCAACCTACCGTCAACTGACGGAGTGATTGATTTAATTTCAAGTACAGTCAATCACACTCTTCCATTGGAGAGTGAAACTCGTGTCACCCAGGTTGATGATCCATTAGTTGATCAAGTGGTCGATTCAATTTCACATTCGGTCGATCCCACTTTCCCTTTCGAAAGTGAACTTCATACCGCTCAGGTTCTTCTTGTTACATCAGATTCTTCTATGCCAGGGGGCATTTCACCTGTTTCTATGGAACCCCCTCCAAGCACTGAGGTCTTTTCCTTTGATTGGAATAGACTGACAGAACCTCGTCTTCCTTCCTCCATCCCTTTCCAAATCATTGTCAAGGCTGGTGGTAGGGATATACATCGTACTCAGGTAGATGAAGGTGCTTTTGTTAGTATTTTATCCTCAACTGTTTGGAAAGCTTTGGGTTCCCCTCAGCTTGCACCTATTACGGAGAATCTGAAAGCCTTTAACAGAACCATTAGTGAACCTTTAGGGATCCTTCCTAAGTTTTCTATTACCTTGGAAGGTAAAACTGTCTGTATTGATCTTATGGTAGTTCGAGGTCCCTTGGATTTCAATTTACTCCTTGGGCGAGACTATGTTTATGCAATGAAAGCTGTCGTATCGACACTCTTTCGTGTGATGTCTTTCCCTCACAATGGCAGTATTGTGACTATAGACCAGCTTTCGTTCCCTAGTCTTGTCTCAACTACCAATAATATGATGACCCTAAATGTTCCTGAATCTAAAGTGGTATCTACCCTGCCACGGGTTAATTATGTGGCAACTGGTCCCATGTTTTCAGTTACCGATGTAAGTGAGCCTCTCACTGTTGATCTAGATCCAGTAATTGACATGGAAAACTCTATGGGATTACTTGAACACGATGTTCTTATCCCTTTTGAGTCCCTTGACATGTGTTCCTTCCAAAAGATTATTCTTCCTTCTGATGAAGACCTTTTGGAAGCCATGATCAAGGTGTGTCCATTGACATGTCATTCCTCCAGTTGGAAGTCATGATCAGGTGTTCGCAAGGATAGTTTTTTTTTCTTGTATCAACCTCGTTAAAAAATGAAACAAGGAGTATTGAGGAAAGTTCCTTTTACTGTGTCAACCTCGTTAAAAAATGAATCAGTGTGTGCGAGGATAGTTTTTTCCTGTATCAACCTCGTTAAAAAATGAAATAGGCTAGTATGAGGATAGTTCTTTTACTGAGTCAACCTCATTAAAAAATGAATCAGGTAGATTTTAGGACATTTAGGTAGATTGTAGTAAGTAGGGTTCCGAGGAAACTTCCTTTTACTGTGTCAACCTCGTTAAAAAATGAATCAGTTGATGAGGATAGTTCTTTTACTGAGTCAACCTCATTAAAAAATGAATCAGGTAGATTTTAGGATATGTAGGTAGATTATAGAAAGTAGGATTTTGTGAGGATAGTTCCTGTTACTGAGTCAACCTCGTTAAAAAATGAATCAGGTATGAGGATAGTTCCTGTTACTGAGTCAACCTCGTTAAAAAATGAATCAGGTATGAGGATAGTTCTTTTCTTGTGTCAACCTCCTTAAAAATGAAACAACTCCCTTTTCAAGTTAAACATTGAAAGTAAAACTTCATTCCATCCATCTGGTTGAATGTGATGAAGCCTGGGGGGCATGGACCTCGTTTGCATCATTATACTGGGGGCATGCGAACTTTTTGAGCATAGTTCCTTATCTTGTGTCAAGCTCGTTAAAAAATGAAACAAGGGTAGGTTAAGTAGGTAGATTGTAGATAGTAGTCATGAGCATAGTTCCTTGTCTTGTGTCAAGCTCATTAAAAAATGAATCAAGGATTTAAGAGCATAGTTCCTTATCTTGTGTCAAGCTCGTTTAAAAAATGAAACAAGGGTTTTGAGCATAGTTCCTTATCTTGTGTCAAGCTCGTTTAAAAAATGAAACAACTCCCACAAGTCTTTCCAAGATCTTGAAAGTAAAGCTTCATTCCATCCACCTCATTGAATGCAATGAATCTTGGGGGGCATGTACCTCGCTTTGCATCATTATACTGGGGGCATGCAAACTTATAACAAGCATAGTTTTTCGTTTCAAGCTTGCGTAAACATGAAACCGGATCTGAGCATAGTTCTTTTCCTGTGTCAAGCTCGTTAAAAAATGAAACAAATCCTCCTCTACTTGAGTCGAGAGATTGACTAGATCTCATAAATGTTAAGTATTTAGGTTAGTTATTTTAGTTTTGCGTAATTTTCTTATAGTTGTAGGTCGAGTCTTTCAAGTGATCTTGTAACTCAACCTTCATTTCATCCAACTGGTTGAATGAAATGAGGCTGGGGGGGCATGCGCTCTAACAATTATGCTTAGGGGGCATCAAGCACAGTTTTATCTCTGTTTCAAGCTTGTGAAAAAATGAAACTACTTTGAAGCATAGTTTTTATCTGTTTCAAGATTTTGTAAAAATGAAACCTATTTCGAGTCAATTTCAGTTATTTTCAAGACTCGTTAAACTCATGAAAATACTGAGATTATTTTGCTATCTTTCATTCTCGTAAAACAAATGAAAATGCCGAGTTCTTTCCGTCTTTTCCTGCTCGTAAATTAAATTGAAAGTCGGCCATATGAGTACATTTTTATCATTTTTTCGAACTCATTAAAACTTACGAAAAAGTGAAAACCATGAGTACATTTTTATCCCTTTTTCGAACTCGTTAAACTTACGAAAAAGTGAAAACCATGAGTAAATTTTTATCATTTTTTCGAACTCGTTAAAACTTACGAAAAAGTGAAACCTTGGAGTTCTCTTTTAAGCCCTTTTCAGACTCCTAAAATATGAAAAGATTGCCGAGCGTTTCTTTTACACTCGTTAAAACGGAATTAAAAGACGGTCCCCTTATAGCTATTTTCTGACCGTAAAAACAGGAAAAGATTGCCGGGTTTTTGTCGTTTCAAACTCGATACGAAAATAAAACGACGTGTCCTTGATCGCTTTTTACTTTTCAGGTCAGTGGCACTAATTATGAAAGTACTCCTTGGTCGCAAGATCAAGCGGTTCCCCCAGGTATTATTTTATACTTTTTCGGGCTTGAGGGACACAAATCTACGAAAAAGTTCAACTTGGAGTCTTCTTAAGTTTTTCAGACTCTCTAAAATTGAAAAACGCCGAGTTTCTCCTATATTGGGCTCGTTAAACATTTCACAGTAAAGGACCTGTTCAATTACAAACAGGAACGAACCACTCCTTCCTAGGGTTCGAATCAAAACTAGGTTGGACTCATCCGAAGGATGAGCTTATAATCAAGCATATGTTATCCTCCTCAAGCTTGTTAAAAATAAAGAGGTACTTGCCAGAAATGGTGGGGGAAAAGAGAGAAGAATGAGCCTATTTGTTACCTTTTGTCTCAGAAGAAACTTTATTACCACTCTTGGACACGACACTTTTTCATTCACCTGGGTTGGGAAATCTTTCACCTCACAGTTGATCAAACCACTTTTGAAAGTCTTCAACCGGGTTCCGGGGATTAACTTTGAGTTATTTAGCACCAAACCATCTGTCGTATTGATTCCATTGAGTTTTAGTGTGTGTCCATTGACATGTCTTTCTTCCAGTTGGAAGCCATGATCAATGTCGCGAGGACAGTTCCTTTTCCTGTGCCAACCTCGTTAAAAAATGAAACAGGTGTCCACGAGGATAGTTTTGTTCCTGTGTCAACCTCGTTAAGACGGTCCCCTTATAGCTATTTTCTGACCGTAAAAACAGGAAAAGATTGCCGGGTTTTTGTCGTTTCAAACTCGATACGAAAATAAAACGACGTGTCTTGATCGCTTTTTACTTTTCAGGTCAGTGGCACTAATTATGAAAGTACTCCTTGGTCGCAAGATCAAGCGGTTCCCCCAGGTATTATTTTATACTTTTTCGGGCTTGAGGGACACAAATCTACGAAAAAGTTCAACCTTAGTGAACCTTTAGGGATCCTTCCTAAGTTTTCTATTACCTTGGAAGGTAAAACTGTTTGTATTGATCTTATGGTAGTTCGAGGTCCCTTGGATTTCAATTTACTCCTTGGGTGAGACTATGTTTATGCAATGAAAGCTGTCGTATCGACACTCTTTCGCGTGATGTCTTTCCCTCACAATGGCAGTATTGTGACTGTAGACCAACTTTCGTTCCCTAGTTCAACTACCAATAATATGACACCCCTAAATGTTCCTGATTCTAAAGTGGTATCTACCATGCCACGGGTTAATTATGTGGCAACTGATCCCATGTTTTCAGTTACTGATGTAAGTGAGCCTCTCACTGTTTGCTCATCTTCCTTTGATTTAGATCATTAAGAGAAAATATAACAAATTCTCTAATGCACTAATTTCATCAAGAAAAACTAATGCAAATCAATTCCAAACCATTTTTTATTTTCTATTTTGTGTAAATTCAAATCAAAGAAAACTGATCTAAATCTACGATTGATTTTTCAGAATGTAAACTATGCAATGGTAATCTAAGAACAATTCACTTGAAAAGTATGCAAGTGTAATCTATGCACATTTTTCATTCATATTCCGAAAATGAGAATTCTAATTATGCAAATGTGATCTATGCAAGAGAATTCTCAAACACAAGACGATTCTAATGTAATCTAAGAACCAATCAAGTGCAAGTCGAGAAAATTGGGTGAGAGTTCCAAAGATCATAAAATAAAAACACTCAAAGGTGATTAAAACTCATACACAATTTAGCCCCCCCCGGCGAATGAGGGGGAAATCAGTCAAGAGTTATTTATGACTTCTGGGTTCGATCCCCAGTGGAGTCGCCAATTTGTCACACGGAATCAGTCAAGGGTGCGGACACAGCTGACCTTCCTAGAAGTCTAAGACATTCTAATGACAAACAAAACAAACTGGAGCTATCCTTCTCTAAACATACATTATGATATGAGAAATCAAGGTGTTTCGTTCTTACCTCTGTCCAAACGCTATTGTAGAAGTCCAAGATTTGTTGATCCGGATGAGCTCCTCCCGTTCTCCAAAACCTGCAATCACCAACAATTCAAACAATTAAATAGCACCTGATTATAAGATAAGACAAAGCATATTCAACATATAGACCAAGGAGTACATGAAATAACCCATTAACAATAAGCTATTGAGAAGAATGGACCAATTTGCATTAAAGGTAATCAAAAGGAACCATTACAACCTGAGCCTTGGTGTTGTGCAAGCTCCTTCTAGGGTCCACAAGAGTCTTCCTCTACTTTGACAAAGCTCACCCACTTCCAAATAGAACAAGCATGGGTGACAATCTCTCCTTACAAACTTCTAAATGGGAGTCCTAATTCCTGTAGCATTTACCCTTAGAAATCTATAGCTTTCAACCTTCTTCCTTCTGGCTCAATGCCTCTTTTTATAGTGCTCAAGAGGAAGTTAATCAGGTCCACCATCAATGGGATAGTCCCCTCTTTGGATGGGATCACTCCCTTATTGATGGGATAAGTTCCTCTTTGATAGGAGTGCATGAACCATCTGGAGGCGCTCAATACTCATCCAAGAATCTTCTAGAATGCTCTAGAAATGACCACAAGTAAGTTTTTGAAGATAAAACTTGCGCATTTTAACCTTTTCAGAGGGACGCACCTACCCCTTTAGATACAGAGCGTCCTTGGACGCAGACCTTATGAACAAAAGGTGCGTACCCGCAGGAAAGGCTTGAGAGAACCTGCGTACCCAGAGATAAACATATTTATAAAGACTTTCTCTCTTTCTTGGAATTTGACATGAATAGCAGAGGCATAAGACTTGCTCAAGAGGGTAGTATGACTGTTGATTGAGCCATACTGACTGTAAATAGCCATGGTGACATTTTTTAGTGTAACAAGACCATGGACAAAGAAAAGAAATCAACATAAATTTAGGGCCAATAAGTGTATATCTCTGTATTAATGAGTAGGAATAGGTGGATGGACTTAGATTTTATTTTCTTTCGCATCCATAAATAGGGAGAACACTATTGATAGCACACTATCAAATTCAGAGAACTGTTTGGGCTAATAAGTAGTTGTGGCTCACATAGGACTTGCACCTACCCATTCCACTTGCTCCACATTATCATGGGTCCACGGTAACATGCAGTAGCAAGCCTAACAGGGTTTGAAACTGGTCATCAACTATAGAAGAACCCGGATGAAATTTTTTAGCTATTGCATTTTCCGAAGGCAGGTAAGGAGGCAAAGAAAGTAAGGGTGGTTGAGCTTTGAATGGTCCTTGACTTTAGCAACGTGTTAGTTTGCCTATAGATCAGAAGGCATTCTACTTTATGATCCAATGCATCATATCCAACAGGTTATGTTCACTTGGTTACTGTGCTGTAGTGTTTTCTATGGATGGTTGAAGTGAATTAATTATGCACACTAGAGTAGGCACATTACTTTTGTAGGAATCTTATGGCTAATGCATACATACATGCTCAGATCCATTCTATCTTGAGTGAGGTGTTGTTTCAAACTTTGACATAGTCATATTTAGAATGTCTTTGAGTTTAGTTAGGCACTCGAATTCCATTTTTAGAAGTGTCATTTCAGTTCTTTTTCAGCCTTTTGGGCATTGTTTCCATCTCTAGGAAAAGTGCATGGAAGAGAATGTAGTTAGATTTAGATTAGGGCACACTTTCCTAGGTAAGGAAGCACTCTATTATGGGTAATATTCTCTCGCAAATTGGGTGCACTCTTTCCAGGTATCTAGAGTTAGTGTTTTTGCATGTTGTAGAGAAGACGCACCACAACAATGATGTAATTTCCTTGTAAACCAGAGCCTTATTTATCTATAAAAGAATGACAGGGTGTTTCACTAGAGTAGTGAAACAATGAGGGTTATGAAAAATTGCTTTAAAATTCTTTTTTGCAAGTAATGGAAAATTATGTGATTGAGTTCCTGTACATTTAGTTTGTTGTCCATTATTCCCAGAACAATATTTTACAGATTTAGTTCTCTACTGTGTTCTAATTTTTCGTATTATGTGGTGTCTATACCTTTGAATATACAAATAAGAATCTTGAGTTTATACAATCTACTATTTTGAGAACTGTATAGATGGTTTTCAGATTTGTAGCTCTATAGTTTGGTTCATAGAATTAAAAATTTGTGTATTATATATTCAAATTTAATAAAATGGAGGGATGTGTATGAGAATTAACATGGAAGTTGAGTTGTAATTTGAATTAGGAACAACAGTCTGGAATGGTTGTGCAGTAATCTCTTCCAAATGATTCAAAGACAATTGTGTTCACAACTCATGAATTTTACTTGCAGAAAATCCCAGTGGTGTTCTCATGATCCATTATATCTCTTATACATGTCCAAGTCACTTATCTAATTTTCTTTTTTATTGGAAACAAAACCAAATTATTGACCTTACAACCTGTACTTTCAATAAATTTTGTAACGTGGATTATATTAACATTATAGTCAACAATTAAAGAACCAGCCATGCAAGTAAATAACATTATAGTATTATACATAACACCATTAGAAAAACACTATAAATATCCATTCGGGGTACATGTATAGCAAGTCAGAAACTAATCAATTCGATAAAAAATTGTTTGGTTAGAGCTAAATGGATCCATTTCCCAATTAAAGCATGACAATTAGAATTTTGGAGTCAACTTGTAGGAAAGCATATATAGTACTATCGATGAATATTCGAAGGCAAAATGCAATAGGAAGGGCTTAGTCCACTCCTTACAACCTTCCAAAATACTAAAGTGCTTAATTTTCAATTGCTAGATACTTACAAGATAAAGTGGAACACTAGTAAAATGGGATACTGTAGGCAAATAAGATAAGATAAGATATTTATATTTATGTCCAACTAATGACCACAAAGTAGGTAAAGGGATTGTTGAGTACAATGATGTCCATACAATGTGGGAGAACCAAGCAGTCTCCTATAAAAAATACAATGCATGAATTTAAAATGTACAATGGAGGAACATAAAAGATATAATGTATGGAATGCCCTGACGGAGAAGATCCAGAGGCTAATGGGTCTGAGGATGAGACCCATCTCTCCTAACATCCAAGGTTGACTGAAGAACACTGAAAAAAGCTCCACAAAGTTTGTTGACCCGATGAAGGGCCAGTGGGAGGTGCAGACTGTCCACTAAATTGTTGTTTGGGGAAGTTCACACACTACTGAGTTCTGGAGGACCTAGTCCGTCTCCCAGGGACTGGTCTGAGACGATTTTTCTGTTGAGATTTCATGTGGTGGGGTGAATTTGGATATGAAATGGTATCAAGCGTTCTCGTTGTGCCCTTGTCTGAAGGTAGTACCCTGAAACATGCGTGATCCTCTATGTGGGTTCTGGTATGATGGGAAGCTAAAGAATATGCGCTTAGAACTTGAGAGCCTATGATCCATACCAAAATGTGCAAAAAAGTGGACAAGTTTGCCATATTTTCTTACTTCTTGAGATGGTCTTATTTCTCTACCTTCTATTCTTCTATCATGGTCCCTTGATCCACAATATAAGAGTATATTTTATAGAATTTTATCTTGACTATTTTTTATTTATTGTACTTTTTAAGGGTGCAAGTTCCTTTTTGATATTGTATATTAATCCAATGGTGATAAAAAATACATGTGTGTCTACTGCTCTTGTACTAGGGAAACTAAACAAGTCTTTTGGTCCAAGAGAACATAGCTTCCGAAATTTTGTTATAGCTAAACTTTGATTTATTTAATTTAGATGCTAAACTAAAATAAATAGCTTCCAAATTGTTCTCATAACCAGAGTTTGTTCTATCCATTATAACTATACTAGTTTAGATATCATTTATACTATGAAATAGAAGTATATCAAAAAAAGAAAATATTGTGCATGCCTAATCATGTATTGTGACATCACTAGCATTCATTGGTTTATCCTCTTCTCGAGACTTTTTAAGCCTCGATTAGCTACTTATTTTTTGAGTTGAGTGACCTTGTTCTCCAAATTCTACACCTGTAGCTGTATGGAATCTATAGACATCAAAATCTCTTGTTGCAGTTTGATCCTTTCAACTAGGACCTTACACATCATTATTTTTATTTGTCAGTATATGTCAACTGCTTACATGTATATGTTAAACACTACCTCTGCTAGTTCCTATATATGGAATACAGTTCCAATGACCTTATCATCCTCTAAAAATATCTACATTGGCCTCCTATATATGTTTATCTCCCTCTGATCTATTTGAGCACTGCTACCTTGACTTTGGTACAACTTATCATTATCAATCTATGTAATGCATGCCCAAACTTGAACCTGCTCAATTCCATCTGTCCTTGCCACTTAATGCCATTTATTAGGGATTGTGGTCATGCTTCATCTGTCCTGGGGTAGTCTAGATGACACTCCATTTGGTGATAATTTTATCTTGACATTGAGATGATATTTGTCTAACGTTGTTCAGGTGGCATAGAACTTGCCTCATTGAATCATCAATTGTCTATGGACCTCATGCAATGGTTTCTCATTTTTGTCCAGTTGGGACATCTCAGCTTTTGACATAGAGCTGGAGTTGTTAGGACATATGAGTGTATGACTTAATGCTAGAGCTATTATGTTGAGGACTTGGAGGGTTCTTGTTATGGCCTTGGGAGGCCTCAGGTGCACCATTTCGATAATTAGTGTTTTGCTAAACCATGTAGGCAAAGACAATGCAAGGATGTCTGGATAATCTATTTCTTTGTCCTTTCATGATTGTTTTAAAATGGCTCTCCAGTATTCTTTTCTAATCTGAAGGAGTTTGGGTGATGTGATTAGATGGGCATTTGCAGTGAGCCTTCAGCATGAGAGATAAACCAAATCTAAGACTTGTGTTGTTGTTGTAATGGGGGAATGAATTTTCCATGATTTCCTTCTTAGTGAAATGGTTGGCGCAAAATGTTCTTTTTTCAAGTGAGGTTCAGTAAGATCCTAGGGATCCATCTGGAACTCAAAATTGGCACCCAAACTTGCCTTAAGGATATATATGCTAATGTTATCATAAAGAGTTGTAGATAGTGTGGTCCTTTTCTATCTGAAGTGTTGATTTATAATATTATTGTTGCCTATTGCCTCTTGTACCTCATCCGTGTCCCGCTTATAATATTTTTTCAATCTGGAGCCCTATTGGTTGGAGTTTCAAAATTCAAAGGATCACTCTACCCAATGTCGTGTCTTGAAAGTGATCTTTATACCTTCAGGACACACAGATCTGAGCATTGAAGATATTTACATTTTTGTACTTGAATTATTTGAATGTACTAATTTATTGTTGGTTCCACCTCACCTTTGAATATAACTATCATAATATCACCTATAGCAATATGGAGCTTCCTTTTCTAGTCCTCTCTGCCTGTTTGGTAGTTAGTTTCTGATTCTAGGAGTCCTTTCCCTTAGATTGAATATCCATATTTCTTAACCAATTTTCTGATTACCTAACAAATTATCCTGCTTCATTTTGATCTCAACAAACTCATATGAGCCCATTAGAATTTCTGAGGATGTAGAGTGCAAATGCACTGATTAGAGAAGAAAGTGTAGAAGATATTTCTTGAAACATGGGACAGTTAATTGCAGAAGAAGAGAAGGAAATGGGAGGTGTAATATGACAGCCATATTGTGATTACATTCGTGTAGCAGGAAGGGCATTACTCTTCCTCTGCATTGTACTATCAAAATGAACTTTTACTATTGTCCAAATATCATCAAACTATTGGCTTGCATCAACAATCCTAAATCCAAATATTGATGGTGCTCTTTTTGATAGGAACATATGCAAATGTTTCATTATGTAGTGGAGCTTTTGTCTATGCAAGGGCTCAGTTTGTTGTTTTTTTTAGCTTGCGAGCTTCAAAGACCCTTTTCCCTGGAATGATCAATTCAATATTCACTGTTCAGGGTGCCCATGGCCTTTTTTGATACCACGCCTATGGGAAGAGTTCTAATCCGGGTGGGAAAATATTCCCCTGGATGTTTATGTTCAACCAATTTCAAATTTACGGCTTGAAACATTTTACTTGATTTTAACCAAAAGCATTATTGTTTTTGTAGGCATATTCAGAGATGTGTTTGATAGATGTAGGCACACAACCAACTATAGAAAATTCAGACAAAAGCACCTTTCTAGCACACATGGCAATCAAATGTCTAATTGAAATGCTTGTTAAGGCATTGAATGAAGTACGCACTCTTGATTATTCAAAAATGCCTATTGAAAATAAGAAATTGAAAATGGATTGCATCTCTACTGTGGTAAAACTTAGTTATGAAGACTACCTACAACAAAGACTTTTACAAGGCTAAAAACAAAGAAATGTGTAGTCTAGATTTAATGACGAAAATTGCC